>WBMW01002128.1:99859-183006 GCA_013396635.1 Penelope pileata | reverse complement strand
CTGCCGCGGGAGGCCGGGGACCTCTGGGGTGTTCGGGAGGGATGGGGGCGCGGGGTGCCGGGGGGCTGCGCTGGGGCCTGTGCTGTGTCCCCGGGACGGCGGCCCCGGGGGTGCCCCGCTGCGCTCCTGCCCTGAGGGCCGCTGCTCCCCGCGGTTATGTCACAGCGCTGCGTGCTTGTCACGGAGCCGTGGAAGATCCCGAGTTGGAAGGGACCCACACGCTGCTTTTGGGTTGGGAATCACAGAATCACAGCACGGTTGGGTTGGAAGGGCCCCCCCAGCCCCGCCCCTGCCATGCACTGGGTGCCCCCAGCTCAGCTGCCCAGGGCCCGTCCGTGGCCTTGGGCACCTCCAGGGGTGGGCACCCACAGCTCTCGGGGCAAAGGGAGCGAGGGCTTGGGCTCACCCCAGCCCCAAAGCGTGTGTGTCTGTGCTCAGGAGTCAGCTCTGGGATGGTAACATGGAGATCGTGCAGGGTGCGTGGTGGGGGTGCCCTGCAAACAGTAACACGGTGCTGGCAGCCCCGGGCACATCAGTGTTGTCCTCAGCACCGGGCCTCTCCCCTCTTGACATGGTGTGAAACAGCAGAACTGTAGGTGAATGCTGCATTGTGAAGGCTGCTGCTGATGGTTTGGCCTGGGCCTCCCCTAACAGTCCCGCTGTGTGTCTGCAGGGCTCGGCGCTGCTTCTTGGCAGCCATGGCAAAGCCTCAGAGCAAGGATTCCGGGCTGAAGGAGAAGTTCAAGAATCTCTTGGGGCTGGGAACATCCCGAGGAAGCTCAAAGTCATCCGAGGGCAAGCAGACAGAATTCATCATCACTGCAGAAATACTGAAGGTGTGAGAAGCTGTGGTGGCGGTGGGGACGGTGTCAGCACCGCCTGGGGAGGGCCCTCAGCCAGGAGGGGGACGTGCTCCTTCTGCTTGCTGGGTTGCCACATGTTCTCGCCTTTTAACCTTATCTTTCAGTTCACTCTCTAGTGAAATGGATGCAAATAATTCTGTGATTCTAAAACTTTTACACTTAGGAGTTACAGCGTTTTAATTCCTCGGTGTTTGAGCAGTTTTGAGATATTTTATAGGGTGACGTAACCCCCTGCTCACCAGGCTGCGGGGTGTGCCCTCAGAATGAGTTGCGTTGTGTTTATAGACAGCTCGATGGAGCTGTGTGGTGGCAGTTAGTGCAAGCTGGAAGCGATTTCTGTTTTATGAAAACCTTACATTTTTTGCGGAAAAAAAAAATAAAATAGAATGTGATTCCAGTACATGGTCCAGCAAGTCTGTAAACAGAATAGCTGGCACACAGAGAGGAATGTGCATACGAGGGGGAAAGAGACCAGAATCCTTCTTGTCTGTGCTGCAGCAGCCAAGCTCTTACCTGCTGGAAGCAGGAGAGGGAGACTCACATCCATCCGTTCCCTGCCTGCCTCCTGTGTGCTGGGGGAGGGCTGCAGCCAGCGAGTTATTAACTTGTCAGAAGAAAATGAGATGTTCAGTCTGGAGGTGAAAAGCTGCTTGGCTCTGGTTCTGTGAAAGTTCTGGTTCTGACGAATCGTCATGTGCTCATGCAAAAATGTTTTTGGAGCAATTCCTGAAAAGCTGCACTGATGACTAATAGTTAGATCATTTTGGGCAAATGTGTAATTCCTTTTTCAGTGGCCCATGTGCCCCCTTGAGAAATGGATAAGTGTTTCTAGAAAGACAAACTGTTTGCTTATTTCTGCATTTCATTCCAGGAACTGAGCATAGAATGTGGATTAAGTAACAGGATACGAGCAATCAGCCAAATCTGCGAAGTGGCAAAAACCAAAAAAATTGAAGAGGTAAGTTTCTCCAAGTGCTCAGTGAATCTTTGAAGCACAACACGTAAGGAGCAACTCTCAGCCTGTCGTAAGAGGTTCCTGTAGTTTAGACTGCCTTTTCAAATGGGTAATCCCAGAAGCTACATTTTGTGCTGCCCAGACCTGTAAAAGGGTGGCCCACGTGCCAAGGAAATTAGTCTTGTCCGACCTCCCAGCTGCAGAGGAGAGAGCATGGCTTCCTGAGCAGAACGGAAGGAGAATGGTGTGGCTGTGCAGGCCTGGTCAGGACAGCTCACGGGAGATGACGTTAATCCTGCAGGGAAGGCGTTTGCTAGCTCCTGTCCTGTTAATAAGCAACTCTGAGTTGGTTTTAAACTCACCTTGTGTTTGGGTGAAGGTTTCTGCACAAGTGTGCTGTGGATGAAGGACTTCTGTTGCTGGGTGCAGGTTGTCACACAGGCCAGGAGGTGGTGCCTCACGTGTTTGGCCTGAGCTCGTGGCTGGCAGGTGGGAGTGTCCCTCAGGAAAGAGAACTCTGGACATGAGATCCCTGAGAATCTTGTTAATTAGCTTGCAGTAATTAACAGCTGACCTACTGGGTGAAGTTCTTAGAAACTTACCTTTCTTTCTACTGTCTGTGACGTTTGTTACAGCATGCAGTGGAGGCCATATGGAAAGTGGTAGCGGATATGCTGCAGCCAGAGCGCCCAGCTGAAGCCAGACATGCTGTTCTTCATCTCCTGAAGTCAATTGTTCAAGGACAGGTGAAAACAAACAAACTGTAGAAGCATTCTGTGCTTGAGCTGGGGTTTGTGTAGAGTGCTAATGTGGAAAATAGCTGTCCGATATTTTTTTCAGAACTTTACACAGTTCTTATTTTAGTTGTGCCTAGTAAAGAGGCAGTGTTTTAACTTAAATTCAGGCATGTATTTTATATGGTCTTTGTCCAGGCCTATCAGTCCCAGTCTGCAGCTATTTTTGATGTTTCAGCCTGTCAAGTGTGCAAGAAGTTCTGTATGAGATACTTTTCTTGCCTGGCCAAGTTAAGCATGCTATGAATTCTTCAGATTTCTCAATGTTCTATTCAAACATGAATAGAACAGACCGAAGTCCTACTTTTCAGTATCCTAAAAAGGTAGCAGTAGATGCTTAGGAAGAGTGGGCATCAATTCTGCTTTGTTTTTTTAAAGGCTCTCCTGGCAGTGCTGCCTGTTGCAGTTTCTATGGATTGCTTTGTGTATTGGATGCTGTCTGTGTGCTGCTGGATGAAATAGGCTCCAAGTCCTGAATGCTGATAAATAAATGTTAGAACAGATCGAGAAGTTCTGAGCAGTTGCCAGTAGAGTCAGAGTTATTTTCAGGAGACTTTTGTAGCCTGTAGAAAAAGAAAATCATTTCAGGCATCAAGTTTACTGTTACAGACTTTGATCAGATCCACTTCTATTTTAGTGACGTTATTATTTCTCTCCCCTACCCCCCTTCTTTTTTTCCTAAGGGTGAGAGATTAGGGATCCTCAGAGCACATTTTTTTAAGGTTATTAAGGACTATCCCTCCAATGAAGACTTGCATGAACGGCTCGAGGTGTTTAAGGCTCTAACAGAGAACGGACGATATATCACTTACTTGGAAGAAGAGTTAGGTAAATATTGTCTTTATTCCTCTAAATTTTCTTGGAATAAGCCAAGGGACAGGCAGCATTCAGTGATGTGAGAAGAAGGCAGTAGTGATGACACTTCTGGGTAGAAAGCTGATTGTAACGATTTGTTTCCTTCCTTTAGCTGACTTTGTGCTGCAGTGGATGGATGTTGGTTTGTCTTCAGAGTTCCTTCTGGTTTTAGTGAACCTGGTGAAATTCAATAGCTGCTATCTGGAAGACTATGTAGCTGACATGGTCCAGTAAGTTTTTTAACCCCTAAATGCTTATTTGCTGATTACAGAGCAAAGTTGCTGATCAATATACAGATGAGTGGAAGCTTTTAAATCCGATCCGGATCTCTTCTGTTCCAGGTCATACCTGACATTTCTGACAAATGTTTGATTTTCTTGCAGTGTTCAGGTCCATTTTAGTTTAAAATGTTGCATGTACTTTCCCCATTTCATGTGATGTACCTGACTGCATTGCTTAGTCTCACAGATGTTCTCTGTCTGCTGTTTTATTAGCATAGGCACAATGAGAAGTCATTTAAGTGCAGCTTTAAGCTACTGTCTGTAGAAGGTTGTACTGTTCAGTGTCCCTAGGAATGTTATCAAAAATCCCAAAGTAGGGAGAATGATAAGGAAAATAATATGCCAATTTTCTTTTCTGTTTTAGCTCTTTGTAATTAGCTTAATGTCATATTAAGCAAACAATTATAATTAGATGTTCTTTCCTTACAGCAAGATATGCATCTTGTGCATTCAAACTTCATCATCTGTGGACATAGAGGTCGGTAATCTGAGTCTCTCTTAGTACTTTAGAGCTCTTTGAAATTCTTTGAAACTGTATCTGTTACAAACAAATTCGGATCATCAGACTCTCATCCCAGTTTATTCTTAGAAGAGAGATAATACAGTATTATAAAGTGTTTATAAGACGTAATATCTCTTACACTGACACTAATTTTATTCTAAAAGAAGAATAGCATGAATAAATTTGGTAAGCAAATAGTTTTTTAACAGTGCTTTTTAAGGATTAGTTTCTAACTTGCATTGATTAAAAAAAAAAAAAAAAAAGAAAAGAAAAAATACATATCTCAATCTTCTTTATCTTCCAGAAAATTTTCTGGGTCTATCAGCTTAGGATTTGACCTGCTTTGTTCCTAGGGAAGTGTATAACCATTTTATCTTTCTTTTTCCCAAAGATTTCCTTGCAAGTTCTAGATGCTGTTGTTTGCTACAACTGTCTGCCATCGGAAAACCTGCCAGTATTTATCATCACTTTGTGCCGTACCATCAACGTGAAGGAGCTCTGTGAGCCGTGCTGGAAGGTCAGAACTTTAATGAGTTCACTGTTTTGTCCTCACAGATGAAGTGCCACGTGCCTGTGAACATTTGCCATAAGTTTTGGTTTGTTTTTAAGAGTAAATTAATAATTGCTTCAGACATGAAGAGATCATCGCATTGTTAGCGTAAATTCTGTCATTTCCTTGTCACTAACCCATTCTTTCAGCTGCTGTGAGAGGCTGCCTTTTCTGTTATGGCATGGAACACATTTACTTGCCATAAACAGTTATGGTTGGGCAGCTGGCTGCATATTTAGGGTCATGAGTGTTTGAACAGTGTGATCTTTAAGTGTTCTCCTTGAATTTGCAGCTTATGCGCAACCTTTTGGGAACTCATTTGGGACACAGTGCCATCTACAACATGTGCAGGATCATGGAAGACAGGTAAAGAGGGTGTATCTGACAGCATCCTGGGAATTTGGTAGAGGTCCCATTGAGGTATATAGGGGAGCCACTGACTTCAGTAGAACAGGCTGAAAGTTCTGATGCTTCGAAGTGAATCCTCATCCTAGTTAAGCTGCCAGAATGCTCGTTTTTCAGCTTTTCTGAATTTAGTCTTCTTTCATTTAAAAATAAAATAGTACTAAATGGTTTTCTAGATTTTGTGTTTATAAATTGCTCTGCAGTGCTCTGGTGTATAACAGCTGGGAATTACTGTTATGACAGTGTGTATTCCTATTGAGTCCTGTGCCCTAGAATAATCTTAGCATGGTCTGAGTTTTCCCTTCTGCCTGTTCACAGAGCTTACATGGCGGATGCAGCGCTGCTAAGAGGAGCAGTGTTCTTTGTTGGGATGGCTCTCTGGGGTGCTCATCGCCTCAATTCGCTCAAGAATTCCCCAACTTCAGTGCTGCCTTCATTCCTCAAGGTAGGACAGGATGCAGGAGGAATGCTTAATCAGGCATACATCTGGACCTGGACAAATTCAGAGCAAAACTGTGATCCCCTTCACCAAAGAGATCTTTGTGTGGCTGAAAGATAGCAATTTGGTATGCTTGGTTATGTCTTCGGAAAGAATAAAGCAGCAGAGGTTTTAGGTTTAAAACGGAGGCCTCCTTCTGGAATATCTCTATTGGTCAGAAACACAAACTCTGAATTCTTTTTATTAAAAAATCTACATTGTGAATGCTAGCTTAAAAAATAAAAGTCAAGCAAAAACTTTCACTCTTTGTACTGTGTGGTACAGAAATGTGAGGACAGTGTCTTCACAGCTCCCTTAAAATTTTCTCATCCAAGCAAAGCAGGAACGACTGGCTTTAAAACCTCACGTGCCTGCTGTATTTGACATCTGATCTACAGCTGCTTGCAGGAGGGTGTAACTGCACTTTATAAAATAGTTCTTTGCTTTGGACTTTGTGTGTATAGACTTGGAATTATTTATCACAGGCCTTCAGGCTAGCTTTGTAATGAGTAAGGCATGTTTTGTTGAATTTAAGGGGGTTTCTGACCACTGCTTTCCAATTGTTAACTGACTGAAACATTTGGTGTTCCAGGCCATGACATGTCCCAATGCAGTTGTATCTTATGAGATAGTTCTGTCCATCACCCGTCTGATAAAGAAGTACGGGAAGGAACTGCAAGCTGTAACCTGGGATATCCTTTTGGACATCATGGAGCGATTACTGCAACAGCTGCAGGTAAGCGTTGAGCCTATCTTGATGCATTTTCAATTACAAGACCTTGCCGTAAATATTTCTGCAAATTGATCTCTTGTTCATACACTGTAGTGACTTTTGAAGTCAAATGAAGGTTTGACCTAATTCTTGATACTGTGCTTGTCAGCTGAGCTTTCTGTTTGTTAAAAATTGATGCTCTGGTAAAGCAGAAGTCTTTTAGGAATGCTTTATCTCTGTTTCAGAGTTTAGAGAGCCAAGAACTTAAGTCCATTGTACATGATCTTTTGACTACAGTAGAAGAACTCTGTGACCAGAATGAATTTCATGGTTCTGAAGAGAGATTTTTTGAGCTGGTGGAAAGATGTGCTGATCAAAGACCGGTAAGATTTTCCCTGATATCCTCTTTCTTTATGGCCAGTTGAAACTGTTTTGGTACTCTGTACAGTTGAAAAAAGTGAGTCCTGAAATAGCAAGTGGTTAGAAAACCTCAGCAAGGACTTACATTCGCATGAACCTTTTACTAAGAGGGAGGACAAAAATGAATGTGTTGTATTTGCTTATACACTAAAAAAAATTCTTGATCTTTCCATGAAAGGAATCTTCTGTATTAAACTTGATAGCATACAGAGCTCAATCCATTCATCCTGCCAAAGATGGCTGGATTCACAACCTGCAGATGTTAATGGAGAGATTCTTCAGGTATGAAATCATAACTTTATGAATACAAGGTACTTTCAAATGTTTCTTGCCACCCTTCCATGTTAAATAATTTTGTTTTCCAAAGTTCTGATGTTAGCGAATGACCGCTAAGAAGTACAGTAGAAGCACAGTGCATGAAAGGAATTGTTTAGCTGAAGAAAAGCTTTCCACTGAGTCATTTATGTTCCTTTTTTTTTTTTTCCTGTCCTTGATTTCCATTGGATGGTGCTGTTCCATTTAACTTAGGCAGTTACATGCTCTGCTGCACAACGCTTTGTAGTTCTGACACCAAACAAGACTTTGCTTTTAAACCTCGGGATTGTACATGGTTGTCCAATATTAAACTATTCCCTGCTTTTAAATTGGCACTCCTAAAAGTATTCTTATGCTCTAAAATACCAACGTGTAGCAATAAAGAACTTCTGTCTCATTTGTGAAATGTTGCTGAAGAGGACCTCTTTCTCTCTGCTGTACGTTTGATTTTGAACTTGCTCACCAGAGCACTTGCTCTTCTGACACATGCTTCCTGGTTTGGACTGGAAGTGGAAAAAACTGCAGTTGCAGGTCTTCAGTAGTAGTAAAAGCTGAATTGGAATTCTGGTTTCAATTTGTTCTTGAATCTGATTTTATATGTAGAGACATTAACTGAAGGCTAAGCTGATGTCTAACAGTGATTACTCAAAAAAGTTTCTTAGTTGATTTTAGTTCTACTTTCCTTTTCTCCTCTCCCCCCCTCCCCTAAATAGCAGCAACTTCATTTTACTCATCTTGAATTTGCTCTTCCTGTTTCAGGAACGAAAGTCGTAGTGCTGTTCGTATTAAAGTTCTGGATGTCTTGTCCTTTGTGCTGAGTATTAACAGGCAGTTCTACGAGGTGTGTGCTTATCTGTTCCTGATACGTGAGATTTTAAGGGGGTGGGAAAGGCTTTGGTGAGGCACGTTCTGTGCTGTTGTCTCTGCCACTGAAGAGTGCACAGAGTTGTGCTTTTAATGTTGCATGCAGCAAACATTTCAGGATGTGTGTAGGAGGCTTTGCCTTTTGTGTCCATATGCAACTTGTGTGTGAGGTGCTGTGAAATGTTTTGAGGGCATCCTTGCTTTCCTGTGGATTCGCTTTCCTGTTTTAAAGTCATTAATTTCATACACGTTTTGAAAGAACGGGGAATTACTCTGAGAGATGTTAATATATAAAAGCTTTGTGAAAAGGTGAGGTCTGGGCAGATCTGACATGAGCAGGTTGACTTGTCTTGGTGCTTCCAGTTTAATTGCCATCCAAGATGGAAGCAGTCCGAGAGAGGAGGTGCTCAGGAGCTCTGGGGATGTCTTCAGCTGCCTGGAATGTACCCAGAGTGTGTCCGGGGACAGGAAGGGGCAGGGGTGCTTCTTTTGGGTTCCTTGAAAATTTATGAAAAGGAGTTGCTGTCATATGTTTCCTGCCTGTCAAAAAAAAACAAGCCATAGAATTTCCTTAGCCCAAGTTCAAATAGACTGCTGATGTCATCTGTAGCATAGCTGAAAACCCAAACATTGTATCCAAGTTCAGCAAAAGTCATACATATTTTGAAGGAGGGGGTGCAGAAGTGCTTAACTGGAGGGAAGTATAAAAATCAGGGAACCAAACAGTTGAGGATCAAGCCTGATACCAGTGTTCTTTTCATAACTGCTTGTCGCTGTAACACACTGACTGAAAAACTGACAGCAAAGTGTCCAGGCTTGATAAAATCTGTTCTCTTGCAGGAAGAGCTGATAAACTTGGTTGTGATCTCTCAGCTGGCTCACATTCCAGAGGATAAAGACCATCAAGTTCGAAAACTGGCCACTCAGCTACTTGTAGACCTTGCTGAAGGCTGCAACACACATCACTTTAACAGCTTGCTTGATATCATAGAAAAGGTGAGGCAGAGTTTGGTCAACTGTCAATAGCATCACAGCAGCTTTATCCAGATCCTCTTACTGTGGGTGAGGAGACTAACCCGTGAATGTTGTCACTTGCATGGCTCAGCAGGGTACTGTAAAACTGCTGGACTTTGTAGGATGCAGCCATGGAGCACAGAGCAGAACAGAACTTTGAAAACCCTATCAACACACATCCAAGCTACATGACAGGGCTTGCAAAATTTCCAGCAAAGACAAATTGCTGTGGTTTTGTTTGACTTTCCAGGACAGAATTAAAGAGAAGTTGTGCTGAGGATTTAAAGGGTTCTGCTTTTTTTAAACAGGTGGCTGCACATTCTCTCTCATCTCCATCTGAACTGGAAGAGAGAGATTTGCTATCCTATTCAGCTTCTTTGGAGGATGTGAAGACAGCAGTTCTTGGACTCCTGATAATTCTTCAGGTAAATCTGGCAGAGGGTCTTCTTCAGAATAGCCTTCTACTGGACTAGCTTGTTTAGATAACTATTCTGTTATTAAATACTTTGCCTTTTGATTTGTCCACTTAATATTTAACTCTTTTGGTCAGTTCTTTTGTTTTTGTGTGTTGTGCGACTGTTTGCTAAATGTGTTCTCTTAATTTCTGTCGTACAGCAAATATAAATGTATTTTTCTGTGTGGAGGGCAGATGTGTTCATAAACTCAAGGAGAAGGGGAGGGGCTCATAACCTTGGATTGTGCTTGGATAGCATGTCCTGAGGTGCGTTTTAAGCAGTTGTGAAGAGCTGGTTGTTCTGGACATTGCCCTTCTGAAGCCAGGCAGAGTTACTCTGCAGTTTCTGCAGAGGTTCTGACCAGAGCTGTCTGTTTATCTTACTCTCAGAAGCCAGTCTTAGGTGTATAGTTCTTGAATTCTCAGTGCAGATGCTGAATAACCAGCATCAGTCTGCCTTTAGATTGTGTTTCTGTTCCTCTGTAGACAAAACTCTACAGCTTACCTTCCAGCCATGCAATGCGGGTCTACGAGATGCTGATTCAGCACGTCCAGCGCCATTACACGTACGCGTACAGCCTTGCTGTTGCTAGCAGCATCAGGCTGCAGGTACGAGCAGTAACCCCTGCGTTTAGGCCAAGAGCTGCATGCTGTCTCTGGGAGGCTTGGGTTGCAGGTGGGGAGTGTGTTCTGCAGAGCTTGTCAGAAGCAGAATTAAATGGTTTTTGGCTAGTAGGTGTACAGAGCTAGCCATGGCATCTGGAAAAAATCTCTTTATCTGTGCCTGCAGGTGGGAGGTGGGAGAATATTCCACTGGCCTGGGTTTTCAGTTACTCCAGTGTCTTTTCTCTATTGCAGGTGTTTGATTTTCTCCTGATGCTTCGAGCTGACTCCCTCCACCGTCTTGGCCTTTCTAACAAGGATGGAGCAGTGCGATTCAGCCCTTACTGTCTGTGTGATTTTGTGTAGGTTTCTCATAGCATTTAGCCAATGCTGTTTTCAGAACTATTCTATATTCTTGCATGAGTTTAATGGTCTGTCTCCAGTTTCTCTAAATGTTCCAAATCCTGATGAACCTGTTATGAGACGATCCTAATGTTACAGCTTAGGACAGTCTCAGCTAATAACTGTGCTCTTTCAAACCACTTATCTACTGAGCCCTCAATTTCAGATGTGGAATTTGTGTCCCTGTCACAAAACTTCACAGTTCTTATGTTGATATTTGATTCAATGAATTGTACAGATCTAGCTATTTCGGTTTTATAGCTTGTTCTGATGTTTTTTTTGTGTAACATACCACAAAGGACACCTCTCTAAATTTCCCAGAGGACTGGACAGGAAAAGCCTATATCCTGACCAAACTGACACCTTGGTCAGCTGGGCAATCTCATGTTTTTTAATTGAAAATAGTATGTATGATGCTGTTTGGTTATCAAACTAGCTAGGAAATAGGGTAGCATTCCAAGTCGTGTAAATAGTCTGCTCTGGTTTTAATTTTACATTACACTATTTTTCTGCCTTCCTGTGTTATAGAGAAGCAGAGAAGAGAACTTCTGAGAAGAAGCCTGCTGGTACACTCTCTCCACCTTCAGGAAGTCCCAGTGTCCCTGCCCAGAACAGCACCATCCGTATAGGGCATCTGCCTTACTCAATGGTCTTTGGCGTGCTCCTGCAGTGTTTGAAGCAGGTATGTCCACTCTTGATGACAGTTATCTTCATGTAAATATGCCAACTTGAGAGTTCTGGCTAGAGAACACTATCTCAGTATCTAAATAATGCCTGAAAAGCAATGCTTAAATCCCCCTCCTTGGGCATCTCTGTGTAATGATGAAACTTTACAACCACCAGTGGGAGCACCAGTTCAACTCTCCAGAAACTGAACAAGTAGACAAAGGCAAAAATGGATTTATTAAACAAGATCAAAGAATTCATCCTATTTTTGAAAGGGCATTTGAAACTGGAAACGTGAATTGCTCGTTAATGTTGGATTTGGATTTAGTTGCATTCTGAGAGGGTGTCTTGCTCTGGAAGCTAATTTTGCACTCTTAGTTAGGAGACTTGAATTTTTGGCTCTGTCTAGATGAGCTCAGTCAGGTCTGGTTCCAAGTCATCTTTCAGCAATGCAGTGCCAAGATTGCACCTAGAGCTGGATGAGAGACAGGAAGTAACATGTGACAGCTAAATATCACTTCTTTTTATGTAGCTGTGCTACCAAGACATGCATCTGCCTAGGAAGGGGCATTTTTTCTGAGATGTGATGGGTCTTACTTTCAAACTGAATGGAAATCATACAAAAATTTTCCACCCTAACTTCCTCTTTCTTTCCAGGAGACAGACTGGAAGGTGTTGAAGTTGGTCCTCAATAAATTACCAGAATCCCTCCGCTATAAAGTGCTGTTTTTAACCTCTCCTTGTAACATAGACCTCCTGGCATCTGCGCTGAGCTACATGGTAATGCCACTCTCCCTACTGATGTATAATCACCAGGTCTTTAATTTCCTCATTACCTTTTTTTTTCTTTTTTTTTTTTTTTTTTGGTGGGAGTTGTTTTAGGTATTTAATAATCAATGTTTTTTCTCTGTGTATGTACTGTATATTTATACATGTGCGAAGGGAGCTATGGGCTGTGCCTTTCAACTGCTTTTTAGTGAACGTTCTTAGTGTGAGATGTTTTAACTTAATGTGTGGTTTATCAGCTCACAGATAAGAAGACAACCGACAGGCTCAGTGGTACCCCAGAAGGCTTTTCTCGCACCGATTTGCATCTGGCTGTAGTTCCAGTGCTGACAGCATTGATATCCTATCATAATTATCTGGACAAAGCAAAACAGGTACTGGGAAAGCTAGAGGATGTGGTGGGGACCAGGCCTGGGCCTTTTCCATTCTTAACTTTGTGCTGCAGTAACTGTCTGGTTGGTTGGTTTTACTGCTGTCCATCTGTACCTGTTCCCCCACTCACACGTTGCTGAGTGACTTTGCTTTCTGCTGGAAGACCCTGGTAAACATAAAGATTGAACAGAGAGTCACAGAATTTTTCATAAGAAGGATTTGATACATCTCAGTGTTTGATCATAAGCTTAAGTAGTAATTTCTAAGATTTCTACCTGGTTAAAGTCCTGGGTTAAGATTTTGGCTGTGAATACAAGCGGCATTTTTTAGGGTTCTGTGTTAAGTGTGTTTTGAGTAGTCATTCACGTGTGTCATACAGTGGTGATATCTCATGAGTTATTCTGAAATGCTGACTGAAGTCAGGAGATGGAGGACATCACAGTTTTTCCCTGTATTGTGACTTTTTTCTTTTTTTTCTTTGCTCTTCCAGCGTGAAATAGTGTATTGCCTGGAGCACGGTCTCATTTACCGCTGCGCGAACCAGTGCGTTGTGGCACTCTCTGTCTGCAGCGTCGAGATGCCTGACATCATCATCAAGGCACTGCCTGTCTTAATAGTGAAACTAACCCACATATCTGCTACAGCCAATATGGCAATCCCTCTCTTAGAATTTCTTTCAAGTAAGTTGTGATGTTCTTCTGTGTTTGCTCTTCTGTAGTCGTAAATGTTTACGCTGAATGTGAGTGTTTTGATTGCATCAGTCAAATGCAGCACGTTGTAAGTTTCTTGTTTTTTGTGGTGTCCTTTCACATTCTTAAAATAGAAATGTTTGATTATCTTGTTTGTGCCTGTTTTTCTATTTAAGACGCTTGCACACAGGGAAGAAAAAGGCATGTTTTGTGCAGTGCAGCCATACAGTGATGGGAAATACAAAGCTGTTCTCCCTGCTATGTTGCTTATAACTTAGAGTGAGATTACTGTGATGTTAACTTCCATGTCAGCTGATGATTTAGAAGAAACAAAACAATTCAAATGAAGCTGGATTCTGATATTGAATAGCTTGTGTTCAGATCTCACCTCTGTTGGCTTTCTTCTTGAACTGTTCTAGCTCTAGCAAGGCTGCCTCACCTCTACAGGAACTTTGCAGCAGAGCAGTATGCCAGCGTGTTCGCCATCTCCCTGCCATACACAAACCCTTCCAAGTAAGTTCACAGCAAATGTGCTTCATCTCCTTCTTCATCTGTAAAAGGAAGAGAGTAAGAGAGGCTTTTTTTGGTAGCACTCGAGGCAACATTATTGCTCATTTTGGTATCTCCAAGCCTTTTCTGAAGGCAGACCATATTCACCTCAGACAAAATGTCTGTTTTCCTTAAATAGAAGTCTGCAGTTCTTTTAATCTTTAAACTTAGAATAGTTGTGTTTCTCAGATGGACAATTTCTTCTGTTCAGTTCTGGAATGACATCACATTGCAACATTAAACTGTGTGGAGATCTTTTTGCTGTCCTAGGTTTAACCAGTACATTGTCTGCCTGGCCCATCACGTGATAGCTATGTGGTTCATTCGGTGTCGCCTTCCCTTCCGAAAGGACTTTGTCCCCTACATTACAAAGGTAATGGATACCACTGGATCAAACAGCATGTAATAAAAATGGTGACTTTTATACTGGTTTGATAAGTATGGAGGGTCTGTTTGAAGCCAGAAAAAATCTCCTTTTCTGGTTAACATCTTTTTCAAAACTACGTGCGAGTTCTGCATTAGCCCATGGTTACAGCCTTAGAGCTGCAAGCTGTGCTCACTCAAACTTTTGTCTCTCTGTCTCTATTGGCAGGGCTTGCGCTCAAATGTCCTGCTTTCCTTCGATGACACACCTGAGAAGGACAGTTTCAGGGCTCGTAGTACAAGCCTCAATGAGAGGCCAAAAAGGTAAAAGATATTAGATTCCAGCAGGGCCTTGTGCTCCCTGTCCTGGTGCTCACACCTTCCCTGAGTTTTTCTGAAGGAGGCTGTTCAGTTATCCAAAATCTGACTGCATTTAAGCAAGCAAAGTAAACCTCTTTAGGGAATTGGTAAAAGATAAACTGAGGTGGGTATGTTGAAATCTAATCAAGCTGACAGTCTGATAGTACATATGAAAGCATCACTGTCTGTTCTGTACATTTTTACAGAAAGGTGTGAGTTTTCTGGTGTTGTTAATTCTTGGAAAGCAACAGTTCTTTCAGGTACAGTGCTACCAGGAAAGAGAAGAGTAATACCAGAAGTAATAGAGAACCGTATTCATATTTGTGGTGTTAACTTCTTTTAATAATTGATCAGTAATGACTGTTATCAATGACTGCCAGAGAAATTATTGTGATCAGCAACCTGTATAAATTGAGATAGCAAAACCTGTGTTTGTCCATAGTGTTATCTATAAAGTCATTGTACAGGACTGTATGGGTGGCAGACAGCTGCCTTCTGCATCTGTGAGTGGCCCAATACTTTTTTTGAATTTTGAAACCAGTATGTCAGTTTTAAGCAAAGCCTGATTTCTTTACAAGTCAGAATGTACCTTGCCAGTAGTCTCTCAAAGTAACATTTGCAAAGATGGAAGAATATTGCTTGGAAGGCACTGTGGGTCCCTTCCAGCTTGGGTTGTTCTATGCTTCTGTGATTCTAAGGCATTCAAGATTTCTCTAATGTCCTTTTACCTGTAGGGCATACCTAAACTGGTTCACTTCACTTGCTTCAGTGTTAATGTGCAGTAAGCATACAGTGGCGTTGAACCCTGGGGAAAGTGCCTCTACTTTAACTGCAAGGCTCAATGAGTATCTTGCAATGAAGAAACACCACCCCTGCCCTAATGCTATAGCTGTGAACCCTGTTTTGTGTTTCATCTCTCCCATCTCCTCTTCTTTCATTCAGAAATTTGGAAGAGAAGCCTTTTGACACTCGTCTCTCAGATTAGAATTTCAACTAATCTTTTTTTCCAAAAACCCGTGAAATTCAACCAGGTTGGAATACTGCTGTGTCTGAAGGCTTTTGCTAATGCTGCTGGATCACTTTCTGCAGAAATCTCTGCTGAGTAGTGTGAGCTGTGCTCAGGCAGCAACTGAAGCACCAGAATGGCAGTGATGCCTCCTGCCTCCGAGTCTATCTTTAGAGTTTGGATTCTGGTCAAGCAAGAGAAGAAATAGCTTTGAGCAGATATCTGTTTCCTTGCTTCAGAAAACTCGTGTGCTTGGTTTTTGCTCCTTTAGCCCAAAGAATAAGCGTTCCTGTGCTCTAGTTAAGGTGCTGGGTGTTGAAAGAGTTCAGGGTCCCAAGTTCCCGAGGCTGCTGGATGGCTTGCTGTTGCTGTGTGTGATTATCTCAGAGCACGGGCTTCTGCTCTCTGTGGTCACATCTGTTGTGGCCAAAATGTAATCTGTCAGAGATTGCTGGGAGGAGGAGGAGAAATAAATTCTAATCCATCCAAGTGGCTATCTCAAATGTAATCAGTCACTGAAAGGAAGGTAGCAAATAAATCATGTTTAAGAAGGTTAAAGGGGCCTCTGTTTCATACACAGTGATAGGAACTGCTGGGCCACCTGTTATGCCCAAATCAGTTAGTACTCAGCAAGGCATACATCTCAGCTGTGACTAATTGAAGTGCCTCTTACATGTTAATTGCTGTCATCTCCCACATGTGGTTGGCACCAGGCAGTGTGAAGGCTTATCTTCTCTCTGTTCCAGTTGGAAGTCAAGTGGGTTCCCCCTGCCACCTGAAATAAGGTCGCTTGTTTGACAGAGAAGCACCATGCAGCCAGCAGCAGCCAGAGGGTTTTTCCCTTCTTGTCCTTCCATCCATGCTGGGTGAGAAGCATCAGTTTCAGATGGGCTGAGTCCCCCCAAGTGCCTCAAGGTCTGAGCCAGGGGGCACCTCTTGCTGACCCTGGGGTGTTTTTGTGGTTCAGAGTCGAAGCTCAGACTCAGGCCTAACAACACAGAGGAGGACAGACATACCTGTGTGTCTTAGGGGAGTGTGCTGCTACCTGGTGTTGGTAAAGCATTTTAAGATCTGGGGATCTTTGTGGAAGTAGCCTATTTTTTTGGTGTCCTGAAGTGGTGAGGTGGGGTAACGAGGTGGCTCAACTGCACACAACTTCTCAGGCTTGAGAAATTTGTGCCAAATTAGCATTCAGATGCTCTTGCCTTTGTTTAACAGTTCAGTATTCCAACTATCATTTCAATCAGTTTTTTTGTTTTAACTTGTACTAATTTCATTTGTTTTGTAGCACGTTTAAAATCTTGTTTTCAAAATGTGGTTTGTCTTTTTAATGCTTTCAGCTCTGCTTGTTTGTACATTTTAATTTTTATTTTCCTTTTTTGGCATTTGTTTTATTTTACATCACCCTCCGGGATCCCCCAATATTGACCCCGTGACCTGTGACCTTTCAACCTACATCCCTACAATGATTTCCTCCCTTCCTGTGACCTCTTTTGGGGCTTGGTGCTTCTCCACCTAGTAGTTTAAGACTAGCCAAAAATGCAAAGCAAGGCTTGAATAACTCTCCTCCAGTGAAAGAGCTGAAAGAACCCTCTGCAGTTGATGCCTTCCGATCCCGCAGCATCAGTGTGTCTGAACATGTGGTCCGCAGGTAGAGGCACTTTAAATGGGGAGAATCCAAGAGCAATTCAGCACTTGGAGGTTTTACTGCGAGGGTGGGTGGAAGCAGGGTGGATTTTTGCATGTGGGGTGCTTGCATGACTTTGGTCCGCACTAAGAATCTGGCCTTAGCCACAGTCTCGGTTTTGGGACAGTTTCATGGACATCCCATGGCTTCCCAGTGCTGGCTGTCGGATGTCACATCGTCCCCTGCATCGTGTATGCCTGCCTTACCCTGTGCTCTGGGGCTTTAGGAGCAAAAGTTTTATTTGCAAAGTAAAGATGGTGATAGGGAGGAAAAAAAAAAAGAAAAAAGAAAAATGTTGCATTCTGTGCAAGTGAAAATTCTGGTTGAAACTCGCTGAAACTTCAGCTTTCAAAGAGTGATTTGCCACAGGAGAGGCTTTTGGTGCTCTGCAACCTGATAGAGGCCCTCCTCCCACACTGAGGGATAGGCCTGGCCTGGGCTTGGGATTTGTTCTTTGACACAGAGAGAGCTGATGGAAGTCTGACCACGGTACGAGGCCGTGAAAACCTTCATTTGTTTCTCCACAGAGCAGTGAAAGGTGAAGCGTGTGCTTAGCCAACGTGAAGCTGTTGCTTTCGTGGCTGAAGAGAACAGGTTTTAGTCACAAACATCAACTTTCTGATGTGAAAGATGAAATGATTGATGGTAGTTTTCCAAACCTGTTTCTGAATCACGTCATGATAAGTGTTAAACTGCTGTCTACAACATGAGGGTTGAAAATCTGAACCTGGAGGTTTGTGCCTCGATCTGTAAGGTTCCCATCCATAGAACTTCATTGCCTGTATTTGTGCTTTTGGCTGTGGGTTATTCAGGGAAAGCCACTGAAGTGGTTGTGAATGTCATTCTGGCAGTGATTTCTCTGATGTCCTCAGGAAACCATTGGATGATTTCCTTCTCTTATACTTACATGTCAGTTGTAGCATCCACAAGTTCAGATGTTGAACCTTAGTGATATCAACTAAATTGGCACTTGGCAAAAATTTGGCTGTGCCTCAGTTTAGCTCTTATTATAACGGCATAAGGGTTTTCTGTTATAAAGACATCCCAATCCAGCCTATTACTGCAGTTTTTTTAAACTGCATTGCTAATTTTGTTAATTTGAAGGCAGAATTGCTCTCTAGTCTCCTGCCAATGTCCTGTTCAGAGTGCAATTTTTTTCTATTTCAAATTAAATCAGATCTTACGTAACTATTGAATTAGTTTTCTTTTTCTCCAAACTACGACATTATGAAGTTAAGTCTTAAAAGACACGATTGATGGCTCATGGGCAACATATTGCCTGGGAAACTCTGCAGGTTGCTTATGCCACAGGTGCTTGCCCTCACTGTAGAGTAGTGGATTCAGAGCATGGTGCTGGCACTCACTGTTTGCTTGGTGTTTTTGCCCATGGGCCACCCGACATCGGGGAGCACTGGCCTGGCTTAGCCAGCTGATGGTCAGGTAGATGTTTCTCAGCCTCAAGATAAAACACATGTGCTCCAGTAAAAATCTACAAAGCACAGCATGAGGGTGTTCCAGAAATCCTTTGATTACATCTTGGGTTTAAGGTCTGGCCACTTCTCTGTTTGGGCACGTGCATGTGTGGCAGGTTGTTCGGCATCGGACTGTCCTTGGGGTGATGGGGACAAATGTCTTGCAATGGGATCTGTCAGCTGGAAATGTTCTCTTCCAGTCGGATACAGACATCCATCACTAGCTCAAGCTTGGGCTCTGCAGATGAAAATTCAATGGCTCAGGCTGATGACAACTTAAAAAATCTCCACCTGGAGCTCACTGAGACCTGTCTGGACATGATGGCCCGATACGTCTTCTCAAACTTCACCGCGGTGCCTAAGAGGTAGGGGTCGGTCAGTGACCAGGAGCGAGGTGGTTTGTTAGAAGCTCGTATTTCACCTTATTAGTGGAAAATTGCCGTGACGCCCTTGAGGTTTTGGCAGGCCCAGAAGCCATTTCTTGCAGATTAAATCTGGCTTGCGTAAATACAAAGTTAGATGAGAGAAGTCCATTCCAGCCAGCCTTGTCCTTAGCCTTGAGCTGTCCAGGAGGAGATGACATGATGGTTGTGTAGCCCCCACTGGCGTGCTGTGTGAGCACGGCTTTGCTCCGTGTCCTTGCTGGATGATCACAGTCTTTGCTGCAGAACTGATTATCACACCAGCCGACCTCGAAGCAAGGGCACAGTTTTTCTTGTTAAACCTCCCAGAGGAGACACGTAGCTCAGACAAACCTCACTCCCTTACTGCTCCTTAGTGGGTGTCCAGGACTGTAGTAGTAGTGCTACTATCTACTGATATTAAAGTCAGCTCATCCCTTATCCTGGTGGGTAATGCGTGTGTTGATTGGGGAGTGTGTTAAAAATGCCTTAAAATGGAAAGCAGACAGCATCTCCTACACAGTTGGAGGAAATCAGCTGTCTGTGTAGGCTCTGTGCTCTGCAGTCTGAGAGCTGTGTTCATCACAAATGTGTCTCCAGGTCTCCTGTGGGTGAGTTTCTGTTGGCTGGAGGAAGGACAAAGACGTGGCTGGTTGGTAACAAGCTGGTGACTATCACTACAAGCGTCGGGACAGGGACAAGGTCCTTGCTTGGCCTCGACTCTGGAGAGTTCCAAAGCAGCACGGAAACAAGGTAATTTTTCCTCCCAGTTCTAAAAACTTCCACCTAACAAAGTCACTTAAACGGTTAACCACCTTTACTGCGCTTTTCTTCTTTTTTAAAGGTTTTCCTCTTACCACAAGAGAACTGTCAGATTTGTTTGATGTGAATGATTGCTCTCTCAATATCACCAATATCTTCTTTTTCCACAGCTCAGACCCTGTTTTGCAAGTGAGACAAACTAAAGAAGCTCCAGCAAAATTGGAATCCCAAGCTGGACAGCAGGTTTGCAGGAGCTCTCGCAGCAGAGTCAGATCCATGTCTGGTAAATTCCTGTCCTGCAGTCTTCCTGTCTTTGCTGGGTCTGTGCTGCATGCTGAATTGTTCTAGTGCCTGCTGCTAAACTCATTGGAGATTCTGGACTTGTCTGTTATGTAACAGGGGGCAGGTAGCACCAGTTGTTGGCCTGGGTAGTGCTGGTGCTCCTCCTGCTTGCCTTCCTTGCAGGAAAACATTGGCAGTTGGTTAAGTGGTGAGCACTGGTGATGACAGCCGCCTGTATCTACCTAACCTCGTCGTTTTTAAGAAACTTTTGCAAGGGAAAGCTGTCTTAGCTTCCCAATACTGTGAGCACAGCTGCTGCAGGATCTCAAAAGACTGTCTGTCAGATGTTTTTAGTATTTGCTAAGCTATTAAGTAATTACTATAAATATTTTTAGTATCAACTAAACGTGGCTCTCCCTTCTGTGCCTGTTTTGCTAGGTGGTCATGCATTACGTGTCGGTGCCTTAGACAGCTCAGCCTCCCACTTCCCTGCTGGCTCAGCTTCCCAAGGGGCACAGAGTCCTCCTGCTCCTGCACCTCGCTCAGAGAAGGCCAGTCCTGCTCCACAGACACCTCTGCAGAAAGAAAAAGCAAACTTAGCTGCATATGTCCCACTGCTGACCCAGGGCTGGGCAGAAATCCTGGTGCGCAGACCCACAGGTATCCTTGTCTGAGTGTGGAGTGAGCTCTTCTGACTTACTGAGAAACTGCAGCCTGGATGAAAAGAGAGAGTTCTTATGTAGTGCAAATGGATCGCTCTGATTGCGATCTTGAAACTAATTTATCTGATACTTGATCCTTTGAAATCATTATTTTGTGTTTTAAAGCTACAAAAGACCTGTGAAAAGATTGAAGGGAGGATTTATAATTGTAGATTATGTACTGCTGCAGAAATTGTGTGTCCCAGTTTGTCAGGCTCTAAGTAAGGCTGATCTGTACACTGATCTGTGGTCTCCAAAATCTGTCTGTGCTGTTTTATCTTCCCATGCTAGATTTCAGATGGCTAGAGCAGTTGCAGAGATTAGTCTGCTGTTAGGAAGGGAGTAAGGACAGATGTTGAAGGTCAAAATTCTTGAATACTGCAGCACATAGACTGGGAATTGTCTGTGTCAGCTGGAAAGTGCTTCCTGAGAAAATAACCGACCCAGTATCATTGGTTAAAATACCTGAGTATTCCCCTTCTGGGAACCTGCTATGGTAATGAATTTACCAAGGATTGTTTTTGAAGAGATTGGGGTGAAGGATAGAGTGTGGGGAGCTACATACTGAAAATAAGAAGTCAGTCAGGTGATCCTGCCAGATGTCAGGAGAGCTGAGAACTCTCACTGTTTGGATTTTGTTTGCAAAAGCCTAAACAACTTGTGATTTTTCTCAGTGTGAGTTGTAAACTTAGCGGAGTGAAAACACTTAATGAACTTCCCTGGTTGTCTTCATCAGGTAACACAAGCTGGCTGATGAGTCTGGAGAACCCGCTCAGTCCGTTTTCTTCAGACATTAACAATATGCCCCTGCAAGAGCTGTCCAATGCACTCATGGCTGCAGAACGTTTTAAAGAGCACCGAGAAACAGCTCTCTACAAGTCCCTCTCTGTCCCCTCCTCCAGCTTGGCCACTGGGACGGCCAAACCATCGCTTCTCCAGCGTTCCAACACAGGTGAGAGATGTCAAGCCCGGCGTGTGTCCAGCATTGCTGCCTCTAGACTGTTTCACATCTGTTGAAGTTGCTGCAGGTCTTCCTGAGCAGTCACTCAGTTGCTTGAGGAGTAGCATAGAAATGAGAAGGGGAATGAGTTCTTCTCCTTAGGAGTTTTCAGCACAAAATTCCCTTCCTCCTTACTTCTGATGTTCCATCAGAGAAGTACCTCTCTTTCTGCAATAAAAGAAAGAAGGGAGCAGTGGAGCTATCTCTTCATGATAACTGCTTGCCAAAGGAAAATGAAGAAAGTCACAGATCTTTCTCCTTTCCTGCTTGTTTGGGATAGATCTGAGCATCCCAATTTGGATGGATCTTCCCATGCAGCGTTTCCATTTGTCTTCAGTATAGCAGGGTTTTTTGGGCACTTGGCAGTGCTAGCTTCATAGGAAAATGGCCTGTTACAAGCCTTGCCAGGCAGGGTCAGCTGCCACTTTCACAGCAGGAGATAGCAGGATGCCAGTGCTGTGCCATGTAGGCATTAACCAGTGAGCCCCTACCCGAGTGCCATTCCTGTGACAGTCGGTGAGAACGGCATCTGGGCCTTGTTCTTGTTAACACAGTTTTTACAGCAGACAGCCAGCTGAAACGAGTCAAGTGAATGTTCTGAAGTTTTACTGTCAGACTGTCTTATGCTTGGTGCTCTTCCTCTGAAGAGGTTTGGTCTGTGCGAGTCTGTATCCATATTTCTGCTCCTCAGACTTTTCTGTGCATTTAAAAATGGCCTTTTGCCAAAACTGTGTAGCTCAGGAAAAGCTCAGACTGGTTTTCTATGTGTGCTAGGAGATCACTGAGGAATTTTTTAGAACTCGAAAGATTCATTCTTCCAAGAGAGCAGTTTGACTCTGCATTGTTTGAATGTGTTTATGCCTCCTGATCGTGTTGAAACCTTGCACCCCTGAGGTATCCCTTTGCCATCTAGTGAGCTTATCCCAGCTTGTTCTTTCCTTTGTTTTTCCTTTGTTTTTTGTTTTTTTTTTTTGTTTTGTTTTGTTTTTTAATTTTCATTTATTTTTAAATAGACTCTTGGTTACATTTTAAACTCCGTGCTTTTTAATTTTTTTTCATATAGTCTCTCCTTCCTTTTGATGTAGCTGCTCACTTGATTTCCCTTTGCAGTGGCCTCTTTCTCTTCCATGTACCAGTCCAGTTGTCAAGGGAAGTTGCACAGGAGCATATCCTGGGCAGGTATATTTATATATCTTTAAGGAAAAAAAAAAAAAAAGTATTGCCATAGAAGAACACCTCTGATTCATAGAAAAAAATCCCTCATACTTCATTTTCCCCTTCCATGTCTCCTGTCTGTACCTGGTCTCATTACTCTCAACAAATGGGATCTTGACTAGCATGAAGAAGTCCAAGCCAGATGCAACACTTGCAAGTGCAGAAAATTTCTTAAAAAAAAAAAACAAAAAAAAACACCTTTTCTTTTAGCTGGGGTGGATTGTGAGTTGTGAGGCACAGTGTTCAGTGGCCTGTCAAAATGTCTGAGTGGCCTGATGAATTCAATTATTTATTTTCAGCTTCATTTTACAATTGGCTTTGTGTTGTGCTAAATGTGAAAGCTCCCACTTCTGAGAATACCACACGGTATGCTGCAGACTACCCAGAAAGAAAGTCCTGTGCTGCTCAGCCACAGAAATGTCAGAACTGGCCACAGGATCTGATAAAAGCAGCTGGTACATGTCTGATCAGCTGCTGTGTGTGTATGTACACACACACATATGTATAGCTGGATGTTACAAGGGATGCTACTTAACAGTTTTTTTTAAATGAAAAAGAAGAAATGCATTTAAGATGAAAATATGACAAATTCTGGCTTTTTGGAGGCTCAGTATCAGTGTAAAACCTTTCTCCACTTCAGTAAAATTGGCTGTGTCATGAAACGAGGCAGAGATCAGATTGCGTCTGTTGTGAGCACAGCACCTGCACTGCTTCAGTGCTCTGCAGCGCGTTGTGGCTGTAAGCAGAGGGGTGACATTTCCTCCTGCCTTCCTTCCTTTGGTGCAGAATTCTCTGTAGAACACCAGGGTGCTCTGAACTGCCATTCTTTCTGACTTAGGCCTCTTAAAGCAGCACAAAGATGCTGCAGGAAAATACTTTTCTGTACTAATCCTCTCTGCTCATGCCATTCTATTCCCACCTGCAGTCTAATTAGCGTTCCCATAATTTAAAAGCACCAGCAATCTTGGCAGTGATGCGAGAGCTGGAGAAGCTTGGAAGTGCTGGATGTGTGCAGGTGTGTTCTGGCTTGGACAGCTAACCAGATCAGCACGTTGTTTTGGTTGTTGTTTTTTTCTTCTTTTTTTTTTTTTTTTTTTAGATGTGTGTGTGCAATGCTAACTCTTAATTGCTTCTTTGAAATAACTTTGGTCCTGCGAGCTGAAATCAATCCAGGAAAAGCTGCTTTAGTGATTTTCTTTTTATTTAATGTTTTGCTGATTTTCTTTATTTTCTGCGTGTGTGTGTTTTTTTTTTTTTTTAAATTTGGAAAACAAATCTTGGCCTTTCAGATTGGTCTTCCAGTCCCTTGTGTGCGTAATGGGAAGCCTCCTGTTCTCCAGCCTTTTCCTCAGGACAAAAAGCAAGGCCAGGAGGAGCCTTTGGCCACGCTCATCCCTGTGCTCAGGGCCACAGCCTGGAGCAGCTGCAAGGTTAAACGCTGCCGTGCTTCCTCCACCACAGGCAGGGCTTCCAGGGGGCTTCCTTGGCAGTGGGGTTTCATGAGCCATGGTGTGAGCAGATGCCACGTGCAGGGCTCCCAGTACTGCTGCAGCGCGTGTACCACTCCTGCTCTCCTGTCCTTCCACATGTCTAGGGATTAATTGGTTTGCTTCCACTGAGACATGCTAGGAAACTGCCAAACTGCAAGTAAATGCCTCCTAGGGAAATTTCTTGCCTCCTTCTAGGCCACTACAAGGCACAGGAGCGTTACCTTTCAGTACGAGGAAAGCTTTTATATTTTGCATACTTGCATAGAGCTGATGTCTTCATTGCCTGGATAACGATGAGCTTTTAATGCTAGTCTTGTATTTTCTTACATCTCTGTAGTTCCTGTGTGTCCTGATAGCTGAGTATTGATGTACAAGGTCCCATTTTCTTCATTCTGTCCCCTACTTGTTCATCAGTGACAACTGGAAACTACTGCAGTTGTTTTGACAAAAGCAGATGCAGCCCTTCGCTGTGAGGGTAAGGTGATCCTTTATTCTGTACAAAAGGGAAGCCAGGAGCAAGTCTGATAAGACACGAAACCTAAGAACCAGACTCCTCATTCCATGTGGCCTTCCATTGAAATCCCGTAGGGAAAAGGCTGGTACTTCAGAGGAAAGGACGGGGGCCTGCCAGCCTGCTCCTCTGGGCAGACTTCAGTTCTCCTGCATTGTGTCTTGGTAGAGTCTGCGGTGGTGCTGGAGGAAGGGAGCCCCTTGGAAATGGAGCTGAAGGAAAACGAGTCCCCAGCTGAGTCTCCAGAGAGTGAAGATTTTGAGACATCGTGTTCTGAACAGGTCCTGAGCGAGGAAAGGTTTGGGAAACCCCAGGAGTCCTACAGCAGGGTAAGCAGCAGCAGCAGCTCTGTGCCACGTTACAGCCCTGTCCTCTGGGACATGGCAGAGCCAGCTGTGCTCTGCTGAGTGCCTCCTGGCACCCGTGTAGGAGCTCAGCAGTGCTACCAAAGTGCACACACAGTCATGACCAAGAGTTGGGTGGCTCGTGAGGGTCTGCATACACAGCAGAGCCCTGAGAGCCTGCTTTGTGCCCCTCACCTGCGTTCCTTCGTGCGTGGGACTCGTGCTCAGCCTCCCCTGGGAGTGCTGGGGCTGCCCCAGTGCCTACTGCTGCCAGCTTTGACTTTTTGCAAATTAGGAGAACCATTTATATTTGTTTTCTTCTTCTTCAAGTCCTCCTCCACCTCTAGCCAAGAAGAAAAATCTCTGAGATCAGAGGAGCTGGTGGAGGGCGGCATTCCCATCGGGAGAGTGCTGCCGGAGGAGGGCCGCGCGCTGCAGGAGCTCTCCTTCCAGCCTGCCCAGCCCCTCAGCAAGTCCAGCTCCTCCCCCGAGCTGCAGACCCTGCAGGAGATCCTCAAAGATGCGAACGGCAGAGACGTCACGAGGAGGCTGAGCACGGAAGTGAAATCAAAATCTCAGTCTGGGAACCTGGAAGGGGAAGGGCTGGGCAGCTGGCTGAGCAGGGGGGAGGACGGCAGAGCGGCTGGGGCGGGGGGGCTGGATGGCAGCGGCCCCGCCACCTCCCCGCGCTCCCCCTCTGGGCACCGGCCCCGGGGCTACACCATCTCTGACTCTGCCCCGTCACGGAGAGGGAAGAGGATCGAGAGAGATGCCTTCAAGGGCAGGACAGCAGCCTCCAATGCTGAGAAAGTACCGGGAATAAACCCGAGGTGCGTTGAGGAGCGTCTGGGGCTGGGAGCAGCGAGCCTGCGCTTGCTGGAGCCACGGCTGGCTTTGTTCAGATGGGTCTGTGGGTTTGGTGGGATCTACAAAGCAGGAACTGGTGAAGAAGAAAGGTTAATTACTTGTTTTCTTGGGCCCTAATGTAGAAATGTTGAACCTACTGTCACCAAATTAACTTTGCAGTTGAGTGCAGGTCACCTGGAGTCACTTTGCTGTGCCCAGGAAGAACTGCTGGGCTTGCTGTGCAGGAGCTGTGCACAATGCTTAGCCAGAGAAAGATGAGGGGACGCAGTCGTCGTGTTTTGCACTTTAGGTAGAGGTCGTTGCCCCACGTGGTGTTCTGAGACACTTCATCATACAGGGTCGGGTTCTGTCCAGTACAGGTGTCCATAAAAGCACCTGCCCGTAGCTGAAGCAGCCCCTGTAGGGCAGGGGTGTGTTCCTGCTCCTTACTTCTGCCTGTCGGTTGCCTTTTGAGCGGGGAGTTCGTGCAGCTGCCGCTGTTTGACACAATGACTGTATTTTCTGACAGGGGCTGATTACAGCCTGCAGGTAGTCCAGGCACCCAGTGTCTCTACAAGATGAGTAACACCCTGCTAGAATTTCAATTGCTCCTATTTTTAATTCTTTACATAATGTTCTTACAGCAGGTCAAAACGGACAGAGCTTTCGTTGTGACACCGTTCCCCCTCTCTCCCTTAGCTTTGTGTTTTTACAGTTGTACCATTCCCCGTTCTTTGGTGATGAGAACAACAAGCCCCTGCTGCTGCCAAATGAGGTAGGCAAGGGCTTCTTTGTTTTTATTCTTGTAGTTCATTTTTCTAACCTCATCACTTGTTACTGAACAAAAAATGGGAGCAGTGTGTGACCAGCTCAGTGGTGTGATCTGAAGGCAGCTCCCACCGACAGTGCCACAGGTGGGGAATTCTCTGTGCCTCAGTCCTGAGGGCTTCCACTTTCTGCCTGTGGATTGATGGTAGGAGATGTTGGTGCTGGGACAGAACCCCAGCCAGGAGGCAGGGTGGTCACTGGGGCTTCGGTGTTTGTGTTAAGAACGTTCTTCAGAGCAAGATGTCTGACAGTTCCTCATGCCTGGGGCTGAAATGGAGAGAGGATGCCATTTGTCACCAGAAGCGCATCCAGCCCATGCAGTTTGTCAGATGAACCCAATCTGAAGTGCACATTAAAAAAATAATAAAAAGCCTGGTGACAGCTGCCGTGTAGCCGTGCACCGGACCCTGACCTGAGCACTGTGCTCCTGCAGAGCAGGGCAGGGCAGCGCCCATCGAGGGTCACCCACTGCTGAGGGCCGGGGCTCTGCGCTGTCGTGGGCCGTGCGCTGTCCGGAAGAGGTTTTAGGGAGGGCACTGGGAGCTGACAACTTTTTCATGGTTTGACAAATGCTTTCGTTGTAGACGTTTGAAAAATCAGTGCAGCTCCTGGATCAGATCCCTTCGTACGACACTCACAAGATCGCCGTGCTCTACGTCGGGGAGGGCCAGGTGAGTCCCGTGCAGATGCGCTCGTGGTGCCACGGCTCCATCCCAGCGGGTGCCCGGGCTCTGCGGCTCCAGCTGGGAGGTTTGTGCTGCTGCTGCTGCAGCCTTGCTTCCCCTTCGTTCCTTGTGTTAAAAATCAGTGCCCGTCTGAGTGCTGTGGGAGGTGGAAGCCCCCAAGGTGGTGCTGGTGGAGCGCTCGTAACGCTCACCGCAGGGCGCTGTGCTCGTGTTCCCTAGAGCAACAGCGAGATCGCCATTCTGTCCAACGAGCACGGCTCCTATCGCTACACCGAGTTCCTGACGGGCCTGGGGAAGCTCATCGAGCTCAAAGACTGTCAGCCAGACAAGATCTACCTCGGTGGCCTGGACGTGTGCGGGGAGGATGGGCAGTTCACCTACTGCTGGCACGATGACATCATGCAAGGTGTGGTGGCTGCAGGGCTGGAGGGATGCTCTCTGCTCGCTTTAACTCTGAGCTGCTTTCTACAAACTGTTTCCTGTCTGGGGGCATCGTGAAGATGACCTGGGGCTGTGTTTTCCCTCCCTTCTCTCTCTGGCATCTCTGCAAGCCACGTGTTAAAGTCTAGGGGAGGTGCAAACATCCCTTATGTAAGAAAAACCACACCACCTGCTTTTAAAATCATCGGTACTGTGAAAGACTGATAGAGTTTTAGGTAGAGGTTTGTAGAACGAGCTGGTTGCTCCTGAGCTGCTTTGAAGGCTTTTTGCTGAGGGTAACGTGTGCATGTCAGCACGCTGCTGACCGTTTCTCTGAAGCACAGAGCTGAAGGCAGGAGGGCTGGGTCACTGTGGTCAGTGCTACTTGAGCTGCAGCACCACGCTGCTTGGTGCAGCTGTCCTGCTGGGTGCCAGCCCCGGCTGCTTGCAGCGCTGCTCTCCTAGCTCGGCCTAAGGGTCCTCCTGTTTCCTCTTCAGCCATTTTCCACATTGCCACTCTGATGCCCACAAAGGATTTGGATAAATACCGCTGTGACAAGAAGAGGCACCTTGGGAACGATTTTGTTTCCATTGTTTACAACGATTCTGGAGAGGACTTCAAACTGGGAACAATAAAGGTACAAGACTTTGCCTCCAGGCATGTTACAAACCAGGCACGTGGCTGCTTGTAAAGCCTTGATCTGCTGTGTTACCTTGGTAAATGGTGTTGAGATCCTGAGTGGAGGTTATTTGCCCCAGTGGATTTACACTTGCTAGCAGGTGGCATTCACCAGAGTTGTGATGGTTGCCAGTGGCCTTTGTGACAGTTTCACTGTTTTCCCATTAGGGTCAGTTCAACTTTGTGCATGTTATCATAACCCCGCTCGACTACGACTGCAACCTGGTGACGCTGCAGTGCCGAAAAGGTAGGAATCCCTCCAGCACTTCTGCTCAGCCTTCCCCTCATTGCTGCTGCAATCACTGACATCACTTCACAATGTTTTTGCATTCCAAAAGTCAACGCTTCCAAGAGAAACTCTCTGAAACCAATTTGCTGCCTGGTGACATCTGTGTGTGTCCTATTTATGTGTCTTCCCCTCTCTTGGCATCTTTCCCCTGTGCCACTCGTGCCGTCGTCAGGCTCAGAGTGCCAGCAGAGTCGAGCAGGTCCCTGTGACCACAGCTTGGGAACGTGTGTGAGATGAGAGGAGGAGCCCCTGTGGTGCCCTTCCAGCCCTGCAGGTCCTGGTCCCTGGGACGGGGCTCGGCTCCGTGCCGAGTTCAGCAGTGCCAGCCCGGTTACCTGCTGGGCTGTTTGCTTTCCCTTCACCGTATGGGCACTTCTGGGTGTGGGCACTTCTGGGCTATTTTTCATTCTGCTTTGGTTCGTGTGATGACGAGCCCGGGAGGCTCTCCTCAAACACCGACAGAGCAGTCAGAAGTCGGGTTGGTTGGGTCGAGTCGCACATAAGCTCTGTCTGTTACGTTGGAGCTGTAGTGCTTGATGGGGGCTTCTGAGGTCTGTGAGGCAGTTCTCCAGGTTTGTTATTTGTCTGTTTCGTTACTGGCAACTTTTTGTCTTGCTATTCTCTCTTAACTGTCTGACAATTTTTCTTCTTCCTCTAACACGAAGACATGGAGGGTCTTGTGGACACGAGTGTTGCTAAGATCATCTCTGATAGGAACCTGCCCTTCGTGGCCCGGCAGATGGCCCTGCACGCAAACGTGAGTACCCGCAGCCCCCCGGGGCCTCCTGCCCTTCAGCTGGCGTCTTGGTCCTTCACCTGTCACCAAGGAAAGGAGTAGGGCTTGCTAAAGCCAGCAAGCTTTCTGCCTCTGTTGAATCTGTCAGCCTTTGGGTCAGTTACCACGGGAACCATTGCAACTTAGAGCTGTGTTTCAGTCATGTCAAACTGTACTGCAATGTTCTGTTGCTTTTATTGTCACGGTGATGTGACTGCATCCTCTTTTTCCCTGTTTCTCCCCACCCTTCCCAAATCAGATGGCTTCCCAGGTCCACCACAGTCGCTCGAACCCCACGGACACGTACCCGTCCAAGTGGATCGCCCGGCTGCGGCACATCAAGCGGCTCAGGCACCGGGTGAGTGATGTCTGTTCTTGCTGTTCAGAGCTGATCTCTACCTTACAGCGTTACCAAAATAAGGCAAATAAAATCGGCTGTCAAAACTTGATGAATAAAAGGAATGGAGTGTGTATGAAGGTCAGAATCCAGCTCTTGGGGGAACGGCAAGTGTAGTGATGTGGGTCTGGACTTGAAAAGCTGTGCTGAGTAACCTGTCCTGCCCTGGAGAGTGAAGAGTGGCAGAGAATGTGCAGCTCATCTGTTCTCGTTTGACTTTCAGCTACGTGAAGAAACCCAGTACCAAACTCCTGGCCTTCCCCTGCAGATGCACCCATCTGCTCCAACAAAGCCCCCTCCCCAGATCGCCCAGGACCCGCCGCCCGCCTACGAGACCGGTCAGAGGAAGCGGCTCATCTCCTCGGTGGATGACTTCACCGAGTTTGTGTAGCTGCCCGTGGGTGGCTGCGGCTGTCCTGGGACGGCCGAGGCAGCGGACGTGTTCTGCCTGCGCGCTGACTCCGTGCAGCTGCATGGGCACGGAGCAGGGTTGGGCAGACGCAGCGCGGCTGTGCTGCTTTCACGTGGGCGCAGCATTGAACCTTACCAGGAGGCTTGAGTGTGTGTTGCTGCCTCGGCTGCCGCTGCTGCCTGCTGAAGACGCCGTGTACCCCAGCAGATGCTCCGAGAGAGGACCAACTCCACGCGTTTGTTTTTATTTGGTTTGAGCTATTCCGAGGCTTCCGTCTCTGATGGGCGCTTCCTTGCAGGACCCCCTGCTGGGCTCCGTCAGCACCAGTGTCTGGGGGGCAGCCCAGGTGTGGTACTCTGCACTTCATCACAGAGGTGGAAGGTGGAAGAGCTGCAGGAATTTTGACACCTTTTAAATATGAAGTCCTGAAATTGCAGCCACTGTTTCTAAGCAACCCAGAATCTCCGCTCCTCTCCAGCCCTCGGTGCCTCTCGGCACTCCAACTCTGCAGACTGAGGGGCTCTGCTGCCAGCTCTGGTAAGGGTTCATCGGGTTCCCAAGTGATCTGCCAAACATGCTGCTTAAATTCCCAGGGCCGTCTTTGCTTTCAGTCAGTGAATCCTCTTTGCTCCCAGCAGTAACCTGGAGCGGGGAGCTGGGTGCCATGCTGTGGAGCAGCGGAGTGGCGAGGAGCTGGGACAGGGCCGGCTCGTGATGAGCAGCTCTGACCCGCTGGGGCCGGCTGCAAGGACTTAGCCAGAGGGCAGATGTGGGTTCCAGGTTCAGCTGCAGCATTTCCACCAACGGCAGCGATGCTGAGGATGACTCCTGTCCCTCCCTGTGCCCCTACAAAAACCCTTTTTGCAGTAGTGTTGGCTTGGCCTGGTGGCACCGTCCCTGAAGTTCTGCCCAGTGCACTGACGAGCCCCAGTGCCAGCATCTCCTCCTGGGAGCTCGGCTGATGGAGGCAGCACGTGGTCCTCTGTGTGCAGGGTGCTGGGAGCACGCAGCCCATCCTGGGGCAGGGTGGTCAGCAGACGCTGCACGGCCGGACTGGAAGGCACCGTGTGAGCTGGGCTGTGCCGTGAGTGCTTCATGGCCTGCTGTGAGCGGGGTGTTTGGGAGCAGGGGACGGCAGACCCCTTGCAGTGGAGCAAAGTGCAAAAGTGCCATCAGTGCACAGAACTGTGGCGTGACTGCAGGGGACAGGAGATGCTACCAACTGATGCAGGGCTGTTTGGGAACTCCAAGTGTACGTTGTGTTTTGAGTGTTCACAAGTAAGTCCTCAAGGAAATAAAGAATTTGTACGGTCAGTGGGCTCTTGCTGGCCTGGGAAGTCTCCAGCTACGTCTAATGATGTTGTGGGCGCTTGGTGTTGACTGCAGCCCCTTCCCTAACAAGCTGATGTCGTTCGGTACAGACCAAAGCTTCCCTGAGGGGCTGGCTGATGGAAGGGAGGGCCTTGTGCTGTGCAGGTGTCACTGAGAATTCTGGTCACAGGCAGCAGGAACAGCGCCGGGCTGGGGACACCTCTGCCTGCTCTGCTGCTGGGTGCTGCCCCTGGGCCTCCCCTGGGCCCTGGGTGGCAGCGGGGCGAGGGTCCCTGTGCGGCCGAGGGAGCAACAGAAGCACCGGAGCCGGTGGGTAGCAGTCATCTTTTATTTGACCTTGTCATCCCCTAAGAAACATCCCCACAGTTACAAAATATGGTGGTTTGTTAGCGGTGAAATGCTGACCAGACAGTAACAATTGGCATATTGATCACAATCATCTGGTTCTTTAAAAAAAAGCATTTATATAGAGGTCCCTCCCTCTCCCTTTTAAACTAGTGGGTAGGGTTTGTTTTTTTTTGTTTTTGTTTTTTTTGTTGTTTTTGTTTTTAATTTAAGCAGCTTGCTACTGTTGCATCTTTATGAGACTTTAAGACAATAAATAAGAAACCATCTCTTGGCGCCTACAGACACAAATATACATTCAGGAGTACATGGGGTAGGGCTGGACGTGGATTCACTGCTGCCAGCAGCGCGGGGCCGGGCCGGTGCCTGCAGCTGCTGCAGGCGTGCGTGGCTCCGGGGCTGGGGCAGCGCAGGAACCCTGTGAGTGCTGCTGTAGCTGTACAAAGGATGCTGCAATGAGAACTGTGCTTGCTTGAAAGCTGTCAGGGGTGCCCACCGAGCACGGGGGCCCCCGCTGAGGTGTCTGCCTGTTCAGGAAACAACTGTGTGGGTCCCGGAGCTGCTCTCCGTACTTCCAATGAAGGCAAGAAGTAGGGCAGTTGTCCTAGCCTGGTTCTGCTCCTCTTTGATTAGAAGAAGCACTTGGTAAGTCGTGCATCACTCACACTCACACACACACACAGCAAACTGGGGGAGGAGCAGGCCGTGGGAGCAGCAGTCCCAATGCTTCCCTGGGAGCATCCCTGCCCCCCGTTAGCTTATTCGAGGCTGCTCTGAGCGGGCGGGTCCCTGCTCGCCGCTGCCTCCCTCTCCTACCTGCACCAAATTCCGTTAACAGCATGAAGGGGCTGAGTCCTGAACTGTGCTTGCTGGATCCCCCTTGTTGTGGCTCTCGACAATGCAAGAGCTTTCCAAGACCTGCTTGGTTCGTTCTCCTCGTGGAGCCGTCCTGTCCCACCCCAGGGTGATGGCAGGCACTGCTCTGTCACCTCCTCCACCTGCTCTCCTGTCCCCTCAGGAAAGCTTTCTGGTTACTAACAACACCTTTCACTCTGCACTCCCTGCTTCAGCATCTGCTCTTTCACCACCCTTTACGGTGACCAACCACTGTCTGAGCTCCATGTTCCAGCTCTGTCTCTGAGCTCCATGTTCCAGCACACTTTTCTCCTATCTATCTGCAGCCTTCTGCAACGTTCCCCTGCCTCTGTCCTTGAAGCAACCATTTCTCAAACACAATTCCCACAAAAGCCATCGCAAGGAGCACCCGCGTGTCCTCCAGTGGCTGCCTGGAAGGGAGGTGGGCAGGGGCACGCAGCCACCCAATTCTCTCTCCATGCCTCCAGCAGCCCGTGGCAGCAGGGCTGGGAGCTGGAGGGGAGCACAGAGCTGTGCCTCCCCCCGGCCGTCCCTGCAGCCCCTGGGGCTGAGAGCCCCCAGGGGCCCCTCCCTGCTCGGGGTGCACAGGAAGGATGCTCCAGCAGAGGCACGCTGCTGGCCCAGGTGTCCCTCAGCCCTGTCCCGTTCCCGAAGCAGGGAGCAGTGCCAGGAGAGCACCGGGCAGGGATGGGGCACCCCGCCACGCTCCGCTCCCCCTCGGGGCACACGCAGCACACGCACACGGACACCGACACCGTATATACACGGGACATTCCCAGAAAGAAGCACTTAATACATCCTTTAAATAACTCTGACAATAGTGTTCTGTCTCCTATCTACATGTTTCAGACGGTACCGATGCTATGAAAATATAGCAAACATACAAAAATATATACATTTAGAAAAAAAAAACCCAAAAAACGCCGTATAAATTACTTACAACAAACACGGTGTGACATGGCGATGACAAAGGGAGTGCAGCCCTGGCCAAGGCTGCAGCTGCCGCGGGGCTCTGGGTGCTCGGAGCACTGTGGGGAGGGGCTGGGGGGGTCACGGCCTCCTCCTGAGCCACCAAAGGCTTTGTCAGAGCCTCTCCCTCGATGCCTTTGTGCTTCTCCCCAGGAGGCTGCCAGGAGGGAGCGGGGCGGCTGCCTGGGGCGCCGGGGGCTGCGCTCAGTTTGTCACCGCTCGCTCATTTCAGTTTCTGATTTCAACAAAGAACCAAACAATACTGCTCGATGCTGACACGTTACCCCGTTCTCGTTAGCTCGCATGTGTCATCGCTAGCTGAGGAAAGCATTGTTTAAAGTGCTGGGCAGTACATACGAACAAGTAAACCAAAAAAAATACCGATACTGACGTCAATACATTCCTTGGGTGAGCCAAGCCAAGCCAAGCAGCACGCCCACCCGGGGCCGGGGCTGGGGGCGGGACGGGGGGCACAGCGAAGCCAGCACGTGGGCACCCCCTGCTCGGGGCTGGCGGCTCGCTGCAGCGTCACTGCTTTAAATAGTGGGGTCTGTACACACAATTCCCATCTCAGGAGGATAAAAGGAGTCGATACTGGAAATTAACTGATCTGGGCGTAGATAGCATTTCTCTCTCTCTATATATTTATGCTTAAAAAAGGTTAAATATCTTCTTGAAACCTGTAGCTTTCCTCCACAGTGCGTCTGGTCGGCAAAATCCAAGACTCAGAGCTCAGGGCTGGGGGCTCTCCTGTCCCCCCCGCCCCCGGCACAGCCGGGCAGCGCAAGTCGTCCCCCTGCCAGGACCCCTGCCCGGCCCCAGCCATGTCCCAGGGACAGCCGAGCGTGGGCTGTTTGCAGGTGGGGCCGCTTAATGAAAGAGACAGCTTAATACTGCCCTACTGGAACCCCTCTGTCCTGCACGCTGCCCCTAACCCGTGCAGCCTTCCCTGCCATCCGTGAGGAAAGGCTCAGCCTTTTCCAATGAACCCTCAGCGCTGGAGACCATGGGTGAGGACGTCGGCGCGGAGGCCGGGGGCTGCCCCAGCCCTGTGCCAGGCAGCAGCCAGCACCCGGCAGCACAGCTGCCATGGCAGCTCCTGGCAGCAGCAGCTCTGAGGCTCCGGGGTTGCCAGCGGGCACAGCCCGCCTTCCCCAGCCCCTTCCGAGGCTCTCTGCCCCCCGAGGGGCCCTGCTCCCCACCATGCCCAGCGCTGCTACTTGACGGTGGGGTGGACCCTGTTCTTGGCACGCAGCGGCCGCTTCTTCTTCCCGGCCGGAGCCGCGGGCGCTTTGTGTGGGGGCAGCGAGGATGCTGCCACGCTGATGCCTCTGCTGGCACGGAGGAGCCGGCTGGGCACGGAGCTCCTGCTGCCGGGCATGGCCCCAGGGGGACAGCGGGGGGACAGAGAGGGCTGCGGGTCCGTGGTGGTGGAGGCCTCAGGCGAGGGTCCCTGCTCTGCGCTGCTCCCTCGGTACCTGCTCAGGGCATCCTCCGGGCCCGGCGCGTGCCTCCTCCGGCAGCGGCGGCTCTGGGAGCCCTGCAGCTGGTGCTCGATGCGGTACACGTCCTCTGTCACCTGGTTGACGCGGTCGAACTGGGCCAGCAGCATCTCGAAGAGGGAAAGGAGCCGCTGCAGGTCAGCGTCCACCTCCAGGCTGTCACGGGCGCTCAGCACGAGGCTCAGCCCGTCCAGCTGGCTGGAGGAGGTGGAGGCCCGCGAGCTGTCGGAGGCAGCGCTGGGAGTGGGGCCCCGGAAGGATTTGGAGTCGCTGGAGTCTCGGGATGGCAGCGGCTCCATGCCCTCAAACCTCACTTTGTGGCGGAACTGCAAAAGAGGGACAGGGGAGACAGAATTATTTCAGGAGCTGGGAATGCTGGGCTCCAAACATCTCAGGGCTGCTCCCAGCCCCTCCTGGTGGCCCAGGCCACAGCTTGGAGCTGGGGACAGGTCCCAAACAAAACCACCTGAACGGTGGCACTGAGTCCTGGCAATCAGTGCCCTGCAGTGCTGTGCCCCAGGATCCACCACTGCCCCACGCCTCCCTGCCAGAGGGGCCCCCAGCTGCCAGCAGTGCTGGGAAGCACCCAGAGGCAAAGCAGCAGGAAGGACAGCAGATGCTGTTTCTCTGCACACATCTGCAGCCTAACGCGTGCTATCGGGGCCCTCTCCGACTGCCCCGGGCTGTGCTCACCTCCTTGGCCTTGCTGAAGCCCATCCACATCTTCAGCCTGCGCACGAAGAGCTCCACCATCTCGTAGTCCTGCGGCTCGAAGGCGGGCCGGTACAGCTCAAAGTGCATCTCCCGGTAGCTGTAGACGAGCACCACGGTGAACAGCCTCAGCACGATCCACACCTCCAGGAGCACGTAGCTGCTGCAGAACACGGAGTAGAGGCCGCAGGACTCGGGCGGGCAGGGCCAGAGGCTCGCGCTGCCCCGCACCATGGCAAAGAGCAGCAGGAGGCTGCTGCCAACACTGCGGAACGACTCCGAGGAGGAGGAGAAAAGCTGCAAAGGGGACAGAGGAGACATGATGGGAAGGGATCAGCTGGTGGCACAACGTCCCCTGACACGCAGAACCCCATCTTGCAAAGCACGAGCCCTGAGGACCAGCTCCTCACTGAGCCTGGGCCATGCTGCTGACAGCGGTGTCACGGTGAGGGACATGGGGCCACACAGCGCGGGCAGTCCCTGCTGCCAGCAGCCCCTCGGGGGAGGTGAGCACTTACCAGGAAGCCGAGCTGCGCATACGCCAGGATGAGGACCGTGAACGCCAGCCCTGCTGCAGTCAGCTCCTTCAGGGACTTCTGTAAGGTCTTCCCGAACACCGACCACTGCCTGACGAAGCGCAGCTGCTGCGCAGCCTGGGAGCAAGCGAGAGGGCAGTGTTACAGCAGGGCCCAGGCGCAGAGGGTGCTGCAGCCTCCTCCCTGCTCTCCCTGCCCTGGCACAGGACGGGGCGTTGCGGTGCTGCCTGCCCTCAGACTGCACGTGCAGACCTGCATCCTGAGTCCTGCACAAAGGGCTCAGGACACGGGGGCGTCCTGCCTTCAAACCCTGAGCCTCCAGCTCTGCCCTCCTTTGACACGTTTCTCTTAAGGTCCTTGAGAGTCTTTCAAACATGTCTCCAAGGTTGAGAAATGCAAACTCTGGCAGCTCAGAGTGTGCAGCAGAGATGCACACAGGTGTGTGGCAACGCTGTCCAGCACCTCTGTCTTGCTACTGGGTGTGGACGTAGGAGCTGCTGCTTTGCTGCTCTGTGCCTGGCACAGCAGAACCAGTCCTGGGCGTGTTTTTACTTCAGGATTGCACAGGGATGACAACACGGCACAGGACCACAGCACACATCCCTGACCACATACCTGCACAGTCAGGAGGAAGAGGAGGGAGGCAGCCAAGCTGCTGAAGACGGTGTTGAGAAAGGCCACCTGGTAGAAGTTGGTGAAGCCCCTGCGGTTGTTGAGGTACTTGAGCCACTGCTGGTCGGCCAGGGTGGCCTGGCTGAGGTGCACCACCACGGTGCTGGTGCTGAGGAGGATGAAGACCCACTGGCCGTAGTTGCCCCACAGGGTGAAGTAGGCCCTGCCTTCTTTCTTGATGGAAAGTGACTCGGACACCACGAAGTAGACCACAAACATCATGAGGAAGACCTGGGGGAAGAACAGAGAGGCTACCAGGGAAGGACGGCGCACTGCTGGGCTGCACTAGGAGACCTCGCAGCACCCCACGATGGCAAAGGCTGAGTTCTGCAATCCTACACCTGCAGCACACTTCTGCAAATCCTCCCATGCCTCCCGCTCACTCACTGTGTCCTGCCCCCCGCTGCCCTAGCAGCAAAGCTCCACAGACCATGAGTGCACCCAGGGAAGAGGGCTCTGCCTGCCCCCAGCTCTGGCCCAGCCAGTGGAGCTTCAGTCTGCCCCCCCCAAGCACCTCTGTGCAGTGACTGAAAGGGACACAGAGTGCAGAGGGAGGCACCACACTCACCATCATGAGAAGCTGCAGCGTGACACCGCCGCTGAGCCGCAGCAGCGGGAAGGGGCTGATGGTGACAGCGGTGACAGCCTGGCCTGCGCCCAGGAACTCCAGCTGCAGGGTGATGGCAGCGTGCAGATCCACACTGGGGTTGTACTGCATCAGCTCCACAAAGACCACACGGCTCCTGCAGAGGGAAGGACAGCTCAGGGCCTTGGGACAACACAGGGCCAACAACCTTGGGCTTTGGTGCCATTGCTCTGTAGGATCCTAGATTCTCTGTCCCCCTGGTGACGGCCCCAACAGTGCCATTTAAAAATCCATGTGACAGTAAAACATTTCCTTTGCCCCTGCCACACTTACATGTTGTCGATCCAGGCGTGGTGCTGAAGGTAACTCAGCTGAGCCAGGCTTTCCTCCAGCGAAGCCCCCAGCTCCTGGACGTAACCACCACTATCATAGAAAGAGATGTAACCCCAGTACCAGACCCTGCAGAGGAAGAGGAACCACGAGGTGAGAACTGGAGACAGAGGCAGAACAGTTCCTAGAAACCACTCAGGGCACAGGATCAACTGAGAAGTTCAGACGTCTTTAGGACATGGAGCAGAGGTGCAGCTGCGGGCTGGGCAGCCCCTTACCCCGTGAGGTCTGGCGGTGAGTAGGACCACGCAGTTGTCACGTTCACGGCTGCCTGTTCCCAGCCAGCTGCATAGTCAGCAGTGGAGAAGCTGTGTGAGTTGGTGCAGTTCTTCCTGGCAGCGGAGCCCAGCCCGTGGAGGATGTCCTGCGCAGTGAGTTGGCACTCGGCTGGAATGAGACCAACATCATCACCCCTACAGCAACCCAACGCGGCCAAACAGTGTGGGGGCACACAGCTGAGCTTCCACGCTTAGCACCCCCCTTCTTCCTGAGTCCTCCCCAGCTCTGTGTCCTCAGTCACACCTCCAGGAACCAAGACCACCTCCCTCTTCATTGTAAATCCCTCAACTGCCCCACTCATTTAATTTCTGGTGGCACAGAACCGAGGACACACTAATATACACGCTGCAGTGAGAAAAGTGCCTCCTTAACCTCTGCTCTGCCTCACTTAACCCCCCGGCTGCACCCAGACCCTGTCACTTCATCCTTCCTGGGACTGCCACCCCCAGCAGGTGACAGCAGAGCCATGCCCCTTACCTTCCTGCAGCCGGAGCTGGCGCAGCCGGGCTGCCCCCAGCGTGGTGCTGGAGCTCTCCTGGCCCGAGCGGTTGTTGTAGAGGTACGGGAGGAACACCTGCGACATCCAGACCCAAAACTGATCTGACCTGCAAGAGGGAACAGGTGTGAGAGGGGAAGCTCCTGGGGCAGCTCTGCTCGGGCAGTCTCTGCATGGCTCACCCAGGATCTGGACATCTGGGTTTCACCTGGAGGGAAGGGACTGCATTTTGGACAGGGAACCCGGGCTGCTCTCCTGCCAGCTCTGCCAGCAGGCAGGGGCAGGGCTTCCACCCCCTGTGAGCTGTGCTGGAGTGGGGTGAAGGGAACTGTTATTTGATGGGCAAGGCCTAAAGGTGAATGGATCTGTTCTCCCTCTTTACATCACTTTCATCCCAGTAGCTCCACTGAGTTCAGTGGAATCATTCCCGATTCAAGCTGCAGTGAATCAAAACTTCTGTGACTGTGTGTGACACGGACAAGCCGAGCCTGCTGGCACCGGAGAACCCAGAGCTCTGCAGTGAGAGGGGCTCAAAGGCACGGTTAATCCCAGGCAGCTGTCCCAGTGCCGTTCTGGACTGCTGGAGTTTACAGCAGTGTGGAAACACAGCTGGGAAATTTTAACCTACTTAAACCATATGTGCAGAGAAAAGAAGGGAAGGCCTCTGCATTTATGAGAGATGTTATTTTTGGTTCTCATGACCATGTTTATGGCTAAACCCTATTTTAAGTTGTAGGTTTTGCAGACAGAGCAAACTTGTGTCCTGTTGACCAGATGCAGAAAGACCCACACCTGAAATTCACAGAGTCGCTCCCCACAGTGGAGGTACTTAACATTCAAACACGTTAAAGCTCTCGGTCCCCACTGTTCCCTCTGCTCTCCAGGTGAGAAGCAGAACCATGGGCAAAGGAAGGGACCTGCTCACTGCCATGTTGTGCCCATGTGCGAGCTCTCTGGCCCCAGAGGTCTCTGTGCTCCCCAGAGCTGGGAACCTCTCCCGAGTGACTGTGGATCTCAGCAGCCCAGCAGACGTGAGCCTGCTCCCTGCTGCAGCCCTGCCCAGCTCGTCTGACTCAGAGCAGCACCCCGCGCTGCCCAGCTCCGCTGCAGTTACCTCTTGATGCGGAGGAACTCGCTGCTGCCCAGCTGCTGCTTGATGGAGCTCTGCAGAAGGAAGGCCCTGCTGTTGCGGGTGGCATCTCCATAGTTGGTGAGCAGGATCACCAGCAAGAACATCATGTAGATGAGGAAATTCTGGCAAGCAGAGAACAGAAAGGGATTGATTGTACTCAGGAACGGGGTGGAATCGGGTCCCAGTGCTGCTCCTGCAGCAAATCAACGCTGTCCACGGATTGCTGGCTGGCATGCAGCAGGATCAGGCCCCAAAGTATTTCTTTTTCCATATGGGAAGCAGTTTAAAATGAAACCCAGACCACAGGCTCATAACAATAATCTTTTTTTCTTTTTCCTCAAAGTGGCCAGCCCAGCACCACATGTTCCAGTAGATATGCATTGCACAACCTCCCCGTAGCAGCTCCTATAGCTGGCAGCTTGCTTTGTACAAACAGCTACGGGAGTTTCCATCCTTTAAAGAGACACCACACAGTTAAAAATAACTTGACTACTCTAAAGCAGCTGTGTATTCCCAGCACCAGTGTGGAGAAGTACTGAACGATCTACAAAGAAACTGGAACTTCTGCTCCCAGATGGGGATTTCTGACGTTTCACAAGATGGTGTCAATGAATTTCCTTGTGCAAGCTGCTGCTGTGAACTCTGTCCTAACCTCAACACCTAAGGAATGGAGACAAACATACCAAACCGAGCACATACAGCCACCCCCTTACAGCTCTGCTTCCCAGACACCTCTGATCTCGGAGCTTCACAGAGGTGAATGTCACTGTCTGCCTTCTACAGATGGGGAAAGCGAGGCAGAGAGTGGAAATGTGTGCCTCAAGAGACCACAGACTGACTGGGAGGTCCCTCACAAGGATGTTCTCAACTGCAGGAGCCAGCACTCTGCCGAAGGCACCACGGGCATCAGAACATGTCTTACCTTCAGCATCCTGTGTAGCAGTTTGACCTTCCTGGCCTCCTCCTTGGCCTGGAAAAGGGCAAACCCCTGTGGGGGTCGGACTTTGCTGATCTTCTCGGAAACATGCTCAACAAGTGGATGCTCCACCAAGGTATCATCTTCCTCTGGGTGCAAGCGCTTGGCAACCAGTGAGAAATAGAGGGCTTCCAGCAGAACCTGGGGAGAGGAGCAGCGTCAGAGCCTGCAGAGCGAGCCGTGCCACCAGAACCACCATGGGCAGCAGCTCCTGTCTGCCTTCCAGCACAGGCACAGACAGTGAGCAAGGCCTTGGAGCAGCTAGACTACCTCTGAAGCAAACTGCCACCAGCCCTGCCTCCCCTAACGCTGCTGTCACGCCTGCCCTTTCCCCTGCACAGCATCCAGTCACTCAGTGTCTGACACCACTTGATTATTAACTGTACAAGATGTTAATTGCAGCTACTACGTGCACATTTACAGATGTGTGCTTGCATAGTCCCTTCTGTTACCCTTACCTTCAGGGGCTCCCAGACCAAGAAGGATGCCAGAAAGCTGAATATCCCTGAGATAAGCCACATGAGGGCAACGCTGGAGGAAAAGCTCACCCCGATCCACACAGAGACCCCCGTGGAGGTGGCAAAGAGGAACAAACTGATACCGTGAGCCAGATAGGAGCACCAGGGCGGCAGCAAGCGCTTCCTGAACGTTTGGTCTGCAACTGGAGGGAGGGAGAGAAAACATGAGCAGATGTCACTGCAAAAGGCTCCCAACAGGCATGGGAAGAGCTGAGCGCATCCCTCCTCCCAGCAGAGAGCTCGCCACCACTCCCGGGTGAATTTGGAGAGATTGCCCCAGACATCTCCCACTAAGCAGGAACACGGACAGCACACTGAAACACAGCCTCAGAACAGCAGCCCCCATCTGCAGACAGCAGGGGGGGCAGGAGGAGATGAGATCCTGACTTAGGCAGTGGGATCAGTTCCCTAAGAGCCCCAGTAATTTGGGAATGCCCATCCTGGCTGGAAGTGCTGCTGTTAAGACCCATGAAAAGCCACGCAGATATGTCACAGTGGCTGGCCTTCAGACTGCCAAGCTACCCAGCCCTGGGGCTTGCTGCTTTCATCCACCCATGTGAAGTGCTGGCACAAAGACAGTGCAGCCATTCATCATGCACAATGAACTGCTGGATTTTAACAGACCCAGGAGAACTGCTGCTTTGTTCAATCTTCCGTGCTGCAGCCTGCCCTAGAGAGGCAAGCTCAGGAAGCCAAGAGCTCACACTGCAAGAACTGACACTTGGCTTCTCAGCAGGGTCTGCACAGGGCACCCAGGCACTTCTCACCACCCAGCCCTTCACAGGCCCTGGTGGCTTGCCTGCTGCCTTGTGCAACCCCAGCTGCTGGCTGTTGTGTTGCATGACCCAGTAAGGAAGCATCTCTTCCTGTCTGCTTCGCTTTGTTGGTTGGTTTGAACTTTCATTGGCACTTGACTCCCTTTCCCCTCTGGTTACATACAAAGACTCTCACTCTCCATCCTTACGCAGGATGAATGAACAATGTCTGCAGAGGGCTGCAGAGAGCAGAGTAATTGGGGAAGCATCGAGCTGAGCTTCCCTAGGGTGCTTGTTACAGCACACAGCAAAACAAATGGTGTTTCAGGCTCTGCTCAGACTCAGGCTCTCAAACTGGCAGAAAAAAGCAAACACATACCAAGCAGGGAGCAGCTTCTCCTAAGGCTCCTTTGCTAATTATCTGCCTGCCCCTCCCAGCTGCTGCCATGTGTGAAGACCCCTGCCCGTCCCCACGCCCCCTGCCCTTGGCACTGACTCTGGGCACAGCCCTGCAGCTCTGGTACCTGTCCATGTTGACTTGGCCGATCTGCTCACTTCCCTGGGAGGGGCTGCCAAGCTCTGGCCTCTGTCGTTCAGCTTCTGCATCATGACAGCCTCCACCTTCTCCCCAAACACGCTGGAGCTGCCAAGGCAAAGGGGGTGCACCGGTGAGCTGTGCCAGCGCTGGCTCTGCAGTAAGCAGACTGCTACCAGCACAGCAGCCCTGGAGCAGGCAGAAGCACAGCCTGGCTCAGCCTGCCTTGCTGGGGGGACTCTGCTCCCTCAGTACTTACAGGCCTGAGATCAGATCTGTTTCAGCCCTCAGGTATGGTCCTAGGTCCTGGGAGTGGGAGATGCCACTACCTCCATCTGCAAGGATCTGCCTTATCAAGTCCTCATCTGGGGAAATGGAGCAAAGAGCACTGAGAGGAGAACAGCACACAGCCTGCATGGTTCTGCATCACTTGGGCTCAGTCACATTCATGCAGCCAGGGAGGAGGAGGGCCAGGGAATACACAGCAGTGGGGCCCTTCTCCCCAGGGCAGCTCTCCCTTCCTCCCAGTCTTCTAGTTCCTATCCATCCCCAGTGTGGCTGTGGAACGCAGCATGAAATTCCCGGTACAGGAGGCCAAGTTCTTCAGCCACTTACACAGCTTCAGAGATACACAGCGGCCTCACATCCAGTAAAGAAGTGCTGCTTCCTTGCAACATTCAGATGCCAGGGGATTGCATCTCTTACATCAAACTGATCCCTATTAGGATTTCTGCTTCCCCAGACTGAAACCCTCAGTTTCCCCAGAACACATAACTCTCCTCTTCTGCCCTGCTTGTTGAAGCCAGGCAGCAGGCTCCGTTATTCTGCCTTCTCCAAACCTGAGCCAGGACTCCCAAGGACCAGGTTTCTCCTCCTGCACCTCCCCATGGCATTCAAACTCTGGCACAGAGCAATGCTACACACCCACCTGAGGCAGAGAAGTATCTGGGCTGTCCCTGGTGAACACCAAGGGACAAGCTGTCCTCCTCAGTTGCTAGTGGGGCCTCAAGTCCAAGGTGGCGGCTGGCCCGGCCTCTCTTCAGCTTCTGGATGGTGTTGCCCATGATGGAGGGGTCGCTGAGGAGGTCTGGCCAGCTGAGCAGGGCCTCGCTGGAGGGCCACCGCACGAGGCTGCAGGAGAACAGAGGAGTGGCTGCAATCAGGTATGCACGGGGAAGCATGAGAAAGGCAGCTGTGTCAGCCTGCAGGGCTGTCTAGAAGTGGAACAGCTGCGGGAGCACAGCCCTGGTCTACTGCACATGGCTGCACCGAGCCCTGCTGAGAGCTCTGGGAACTGTTCAGAACAAAGCTGGAGAGGGATAGCTATCTTCCACCCTCTGGCAACAAGGAGTTACCAGCTCTGATAACACAGGCCAGCAGAGCTCCACTGCCTGCAGGCAACTTTGATGGCCCCCCATTTTCCCTCCCAAAACAGCATGTAGGCTGCTGAGCACTGTGTTTCACAGTTGCTAGCCTGCAGCACTGGAAAAGAAGAAATAATATGTAGGAGACTCAAAGCAGAAAATAACACTGAATTCCTACTTGCTCTGGCCCCAGAAGTCTACCTACCTTTTGGAGTCCTCCAAAAACAGATCTGTTTTGCTTTGCTCAGAGAAGGCCTGCGGAGGAAGAAGAGGCACTTCAGGCACGTGGCACTGGCTGGTGCCTGCTTAGAACAGCAGGCTGCTACCATTGCTTCAGCAGGGATCACTGAGCCTGGAGCCCCAGCTGCTGCTAGTCCTGGGCCCACACCTCCAGGACCCTGCTCTGCTACAGCAGATAATGCCCAGGCACGCTGGAGGACCCATGCTCTCAGACGCAGAGCTGCAGCTGCACACAGCTTGCGCTCAGTGCCTGTGACTGGCCTGAGCCAAGATGCAGGTGAGAGACAAAAGGCTGTGGTCTACCCCTCCTCCCAGTGCTGGCCAGTGGCACCTGAGTGCATCAGTTCTGGCAGTGGGTGGGGGATGCACGCTGTGCCAGTGCAGGGAGCCCACCGACCCACGCAGTCTGTATGGCTTTCAGGTGTGGAGCAGGTTACCTCTGCCCGGAGCCCAGGGAAGGTGGGGAAGGAGCTGTCGAGGATTGAGGAGTCCAGGTAGTTGTCGATCTCCAAGGACTGCTGGTCTGAGTGAGTCAGGGTGTGGTTGATGGAGACCTGCAGAGACCAGGAAGGCTTGAGAGGAACAGGGAGGGGTGGAGGGGACAGCATCACTGCAGCTCGGAGCCCTGCTGCTCAGCACATTCTCACTGCTCCCTGCTCTGCTGGGGAGCTCCACATCACACAGGGCTGCCTGGTGGGGCTGCGAACAGGCATGTCCTTCCCTGCCTCCCAGATGCCTTGGGCACTGTCCCTCAGCCCAGCACCATCTGGCCTGTTCTAGGTGTAAGTTCCCTAGAAGCAGTATAAGTGTGCAACCCTACAAAGCAAGGAGTGCTACAGAACAATAAACATCAGACACATTCGCTGCTCATTAGTCACTGAGCAGCTGGCTGCAGCACTTAATGGGGCTGCTAATTGTGTCTAACTAGTCATTAAATCCCCAGCTAATCCTTCCAGAGTTGCCTAACCACAGCCCTGCTCAGACAGCTGAATTTGTACCCCAGGCAGGTATTTCATTAGAAAAGCTCGACTGAGCATCTCTCAGGCTCCTACCAAAGCAGCAAAGTGTTGTACCTTTCAATGGCATTGGGGTACCTATCACGTACTGAAATCAACACAAAGTGCCTCAACAGCTTTTAGAGTCTGCCCGTTTCGTAACTGTCTGGGCATTGCCAGAATCCAGTACCACACAGCAAAGGTGTAAGGCAGGGATCTGTCCCTCGGAGGTCAGAGGCTGCTCCCAGCCCAACAAGGAGGCAGAGCCCTGCTAAGTCCAGGGCTCTGGCCAGGGTGCAGCGCAGTGCAGAGGCAGCTGGGAAGCGACCAACTGGAGAAGTGATACACCACAAAGGGCAGAATCCAGTCCCAAATGAGCAAACCTGGTGGCATCACACTCGTCTGTGCAGCCTGCAACTGATTCTCCTTACCTTGGCACGAGCCATCCGGAAGAGAAATAAGATGACCAAGTAGAGAGGGTAGACCACCACGCTGGACACCAGACCAACAGCCACCGTGTCCACATTAACGGGGATCAGGTTGGAAACGGCCCCATTGCTGCAGAGAATCAAGAGAGATTGGAGATTGGTGTTAGCAGGAGCACTCAGAGCTGCCAGCCACACAAACAGCAAAACACAAGAGCACCACCGAGCACTTCAAGTGTGCAGAGAAAGAAATGGGCATGGGCTGTGCTAATGTATGACACAGCAAAACTGGGCAAGGGGGAAAGCTGATCAGGCTCTCCTTGGTCCTCCATGAGCCACATCCTGATCTCAAACTCTTTGTAACAGCAAGGGAAGACTCAAGGCCACGAGCTAGGCCCCTATTCCCAGGAGATGTAAGGTCTCACTGGCCCTACGTAATGGGAAGCACAGGAGGGGCCCCGAGGAGGCGAGGGACTGGCTGGAGCGCCAAGGGGCAGAGCGCACCTGAGGTGTACGTTCCCCACCACGCCGTACCACACAGCATTGGCACAGAGGAAGAGGAAGATGAGGAGGGAGCAGCAGGTGGCCCTCTGGACGCGGGTGAAGCGGCTGCGAGGCGGGCGGTCCCACATGGACAGCCAGACGTGCTTCTCGAAGAAACCTCGCTGCAGCTCTGCTACAAAGATCCGGGAGAAACTCCTCAGCTCTGTCTCACCTGAGAGCAAAGAGAGAGGCTTTGAGGGTCAGCAGCACAGCAGAGGGGACCCAGCTGGGGCTGGCACAGGTCCTCATTGCAGGCTGATATTCAAGAAGCATCCACACTGCATCTATCCGGTCCCTCCTGCAAAACTGGGTCCTGGCCATGCCTTGTCCTCTAGCACAAAGGACCCAGCAAAGCACACGGCTGCAGAAGTCATCAGTGCAACGAGACAGCCCCAGGGAGCAGCCTCTCTGCTGTGGGCCTTTCCAGTGCGCAGTGAGAGCTGCCACGCTGCGCAGCCCTCCCAGCCCCATGTCCCAGAGCTGAGCACTCACTGGCAGCATAAACCTCCTTCTCCACCATGCCATCGTTCTCCTCACTCTCCACCGACAGCCAGTCGTTCACCAGGAAGAAGTAGCTCTTGCTGCTCTGCAGGTCCCGGACGATGACATGCTGCAGGTACCAGGAAGGGCTGAGTCCTAAAAGTTAAGGGATAAAGAAATGTGTTTCATGGCAGACATTCTCTGCACGAACCTGCAAACCTGAGAGGGCAACGAAAGAACCACCTCATCACTCCTGGCCCTTGCACCAGTCGGACCAGGGCCTGGCTCTGATGTCTGGTGATGTCTGGAGGCTGCCTCAGCCCCGTGTGCCCACACCTCACCTTTATTGTCGTGCCAAATGCGGATGCGCCAGATGCTGCCCAGGTTGCGCTCCGTTGCGATCTGAAACACGTCGAGGCTGTTGCGGTGGAAGGCGTTTTCCCCATCCAGATGCCTGTGACCGCTTTTGTTGTCCACACCATACAGCGCGATCCCCACGTGGGCCGTGGTGCCTGGTAGGGTCAGCAGAGCTCAGTTAGACAAGCTCACCCAAGGTAAAGCTGCTCCCCAGCCCTGCCTTCCTGCCAGGGACCTGGTACCAGAGGCAGTGGTCCTTTCAGAGGGCCCACCTGGAGACTCAGGAGGAAGGAATGTGCTCAAGAGCCATCCCACACCCAGGGAGAGGGTTACAGCCTGGAGGGCAGCTGCTCACATTGGCCTGGTGCATGGACCTTGGCATGGTTTTCCTATTTGGAGGGGACTGAATCTGAAATTCCTTGACTTGCTAACACCCTGATGGGAGGAGATGTTTGTTCAGGATGTTTTTTCCATTAAGCAGTCGAAAGACTTGTTTTCTTTGACTTTTCTCTGGTACAGGTTGCCAGATGCTCCCTAATCCACCTGCTCAACCTGGATGGTCCTTGGGGTGACTTCAGGACAAAGCTGCTCCCAGTGAAACCACTGGTCACACTGAGATCAATGGGAACACCTTTCCAGCAGTGACACAGTGGCATTCTACCTCCACCATTGCTCCCACATCCCAGCTGCCTGTATTTCCAAGCCTGGGCTGATGTTTCTGGCTGTTCTAGCTACAAACCCAGCCCCAGACCAGAAAGCCAAGCTTTCTGCCTTCATGCTGCTGAGAAAGATTCAGAGGGGAGAACACAGCGATGGATGAGGGTGGACAGCAAAATGATCAATCTGTAGTGCCCACAAGCCCAGATGTTTCTGCAGGAGAGGGTCAGCAGCGAGGAACGATCACTGTCTCTTGCCTGCTTCTGCAGCCGTGGTGAGCAGTGGGGCTATTTCTGTACTGGGTGGCTCCCTCTAGCAGCAGTTGCACCCTGACAGCAAGAGGTGAGGCAGCATGCTTTTCTCCACAGCTGCTCCACCATCACACAAACAAACCCATGTGAATGCAGTGGGGATGCCCTGGACAGACTGCCTGCTCGGTGCTCCACCAAACACCAGCTCAGCTCTGGGCCCTGTGGAGGCGAGATCTCAAGGGAGCTACACAGATGTCACCCTTGCAATCAGGCACAGGAGGAGTCCATAGGCTAACCTGATCCTCTGCCCCAGCCAGTTTTCACCAGGATCTCGTATTTGTACAGCCCGTTCTTCCCGCAGAAGGGAATCACCCCGACCCGGTTGATGTCAATCATGTCCAGCTTGTGCACAATCAGCGCAGCCACCGAGTAGGTCACAAAGCAGACAGCACATGTCAGCAGAACGATGTAGTTGAGACCTGAGCCTGGGGCCTGAAAGAAAAGAATCATGCTGAAGGGCACTCTCCTTCCCCAGGAGAAACCCACTGCTCCCCAGGAGCTGGGCTATAATCATCACTCACACACAGGGCCACATGCAAACAGAGACCTCTCCCTGCACAGAATGCGTGGTCAGGCCTCACTTGCTCACAGTCCCTGCAGAGCATACTGCAGCAGCCAGCTGAAGCTTGCTGTAGCAGCTGCAAAGAGCTCTCTGCTCCCACCTACGTCACACTGACAGAGCTGGAAAGAGCCTGAATGTCCCTGGGAGCCAGGGAGCAGCTGGCAGGTGCAAGCTCTCTGGGATAAAACAGTGCTGGGTGACAGACGGGAGGAGCATCTGGCATCTCACGAAAGAGGTGAACACTGCAAGGTGTGCAGTCTGGAGCTCCCAAAGGCACTCAGGTGCATGTGCTGGTCTGCCAGCTGGGCACTCAGGAATCTGATAGGAGCCCAAGACTTCTAGGTGACAAGTTCGCTCAGAGGTGACAATGCCACGCAGCATCTGCTTTGTTTTACTCACAGGAAAGATGAACTGGACGGAGTTTGGGGGGACAAACAGACTGGCCCCAAAGGCAGTGAGGTGCTGGGTTAAGCAAACAGCCTGGTCTGGCCGGGTCTCCTCCAGAGGGATGATGCCTTCTGTCTTCCACCGCTTCTCCTGCTCGCTGAAGTACTGGCACAGGGACGTGTACAACCCCAGTGTCACCTCCACTGGGGACCAGCTGAAATGGTTCGTGATGTTGAAGTAATACCTCTGGATGGTGTCATCAGTTCTGGAGAAGGGAAAGGCAGCAAGAAGACATTATTAACCCGCTGGCTGAGGAGACACAAATGCACTCTGATGGATGTGTGCCTACAGAAATCACCCCCTGCAGGGACAGATAAGCACACACATGATGAAGAGGAAAAGCCCAGTGAACGTGGTGTAATCTGCACAGCCCTCTGACTGTACAGGAACTCTGGGGCTACACAGACCACTTGAATTCTTCCTCGCTCTTCAATTATTGCAGTACCTGGGAGCACTGCGTTGCACATCCTCTTCTCTTCTCCGTGCTGGCAGCCTTGCACAGCTCTCCCGCCCACGCTTCCCTGTGTCCCACTGACCCCCAGGATACTTCCATAGCAACTGTGATTCTTGGCTGGGAGCAGATTTGCTCATTAGAACTATTAATCCCTCTTTGAATATGCTGTTACCAAAAGCCATGGAAGTTGTGTCAACTTACACAACAGTGGCTCCACTCTTGCCCCACCTATTCCCAAGCTGCCTATCTTTCTTAGATAATGCCTAGGAATGGCTCATAAATAACACGAGGCATGAACACACACACTCCTGGGAAAGGCAGCAAGTCAGCAACTGAAGTTACAAGAATGACCGCTCTGATAAAGAGAGTTTTACTCCAAAACTCAACTGCATAGCTGCAGTAATGAACCCCAGCACACTGCAAGCAGCAGGCAAGCAGGGGGAAAGGGAGCCCATGAGGGGACCTGTGTTCCCTCCTGTCCTGTGTTGGGAAGATGAGCTCCAGAGGACAGAAGTGCTTTTGAGAAGGCTGCAAGGCAACTCAGGAACTAGGCTACCAGCCTGGCACAACCCATGGCAAGGCCCTGAGCATCCCTCGTGTACCTGCAGGACAGGGCAGCAGGGATTATAAGGGAGGATTCTCTTACAGTGGTGAAGTGAAGAAGGTGTAGAGCTTGTGGTCACTTCCAGACAGGGCCTCCAGGCTAATTTTCTTTGAGGCAGTGCAGTTGTGCTCATTGGGCTCTGGTTCATGGTGGAGATAGGCCATGATGAATGGCTCAGGCTCACTCGCAATGTAGTGATCTGCATGGAGAGGAACAGAAAGTACTTTATAAACACGAGGGAGAGCTCAACCACATGCTGCTGCCAGCAGTGGATGCTCAGGGAGGAGTATCAGGAATGCATAAAGCTGGGAGAGATGCTTTTCCAGACTGCACTTTCTGTCTGCATTTCACAGGATTCCTGAGCAAGAGGCTCTGGATATCACTGGACCTGACCCAGAGATAGGACAAACTCCCTCCAGCGCTAACGTGGCTCACAGAAGAGCTGGGGAAAGCAAAAGGCTTCTCAGTGTCAGAAACCACAAACAAGGATTACACCAGGGACTGGATAAAGCCCATGGTAGCTGGAAGTTCAGCAGTGGAGCAGGGAATTCACCAGCCTGACACCCCCTCCCAAAGACATCCCTTGACATAGCCTCCCTTTGCTGCAGCACCCTGCCCTCCCCACCCATGGGAAGAAGCAGCAAAGAGCACAGAGAGCTGGCTGTGTCTGAGCTACCGTTCAAGACTTTGTAAGTGAGCCGGAAGTGCAGCCCTGCTTCTCGATTGTTGTTCTCCATAGTCACTATCAGGCTCACAGACGTTCTTGCCTCGATGACTTCAGTGCCAGCAGACAGATTGTCAGCATCCGTATTGTTTGAGACCATCACGGTGATGGCCCTCTCCGAGTCCAGGCTGCCGATGGGGATCTGCACTCCGTTGTGTGTCTGAAACTCCATGGAGGCAACCTTTGTGGACACGGTGTAGTTGCTGATGTAACCAAATGGGAAAGGATTGGAGTCCACTTGGAACATGACTTGAATGACATCTGTCAGGTTGGAAAGCGTGGTGTTGAAAGCCTGGGGGATGGAGAACTGGCAGTTTGGTGTGTTTTCGTAGCAAAGCAAGTTGAAGGGATCAGACCTTTTGCCTGTGGCCTTAATTTCTCCTCCCACCAGCTCAAGGGGCTCTTCATTCAGCACCCGAGACTTCATGAGGATGCGCATCAGGCTGGAAGACAGGTTGTAGGCTTTGGGAGCTAGCAGCAAATTGTGGGAGTCAGCAAGCAGTTGCTGGGGCTTGGATTCTTGTGAAACCGTATTGACAAGGTGAATTAAATCACCTGTCAGGAGAGAAACAAGAGCACAAACAGAGGAACTGGTAAATAGTCAAGATAACTGCTAGAGTCTAGATAACATCTGACACCTTCCCAAAACAATCAGACAAGTCTTCCCTTACTGTCATCTCACTGCAACTCTACACTGTGCACATGACCTTCTATGCTGGAAGTGTTCAGTAGCCCATGGCTAAAAATAGAGCTGTCGACTCTTCCTGCAGTTTCTCAGCTAATCTACAATGTTTGGCGGTGAAGACTTAATCACAACAGGCTTTATTTTCCTCCTGGGAAGCGACTGGAACAGCAGATTGGGAAACAGGGAAGGGATGGATAAATCAAACATGTTACTCAGGTTTTGCATTATGTAGTGCAAAGCACTCAGAAATGCACAATGAGCAAAGAAGGTGTCTCTGCCAAGTTTGGTACCCTCCTTGATTGCAACCAGGATGTGAGCATCTGGAAGCCATATCTGTTTTCTTGTTTACTAAAATGACAGTTCCTTGAAGCATTGGTGAGTTTATTAACTGTCATATTTAAATACCCACAGAGACATCTGCCAAAGCCAGGATAACCCTGCGAAAAGAGCAGGGAGAATAAAGCAATGGGGGTGCCACACTCCAAACCTTAGACACTTTTTCCCAAACATCTTGAAAAGATCTGAGCCAAACCTCTAATGGTTTAAAGGCTACAGAACTTCCCTCAGTCTGCTTTTGCCCAGCACCTTGAGCAGGGAGACCTGTGTACACAGCAGTGCCTGGTAAACATCACCCATTCCTGCATGAACCAAACCAACCTGTGATGTTGAGGATGTTGTCGGCGATGCCAGTTGGTGTCACGGTGCCCTGGGTCATTTCCCCTTGCAGAATGGTCATCATGCTCTCCAGCTTGTTCAAGGTCCTTGACAGGCAGGACTTGCAAACCAGCTCCTTGCTTACCACCTGCAAAGGGAAACACAGCCTGATTCAGCAGGAACGCTCCTAGGGGAAGACAAAGGCACCTGTGGGAAGTTCAGCTGGATCGGTCCTGCAAAGTTATCCCTGCTCTTTCCAGCCCCAGGGAGGCGAGTGTAGACAGCAGGGTTGCTCTGTCCACACTGACAGACGTCAAGAATTTGCTGGTGTCTCCAGCAGCCTTCCATCCACCTCCCCCGATGTTACAGTCTGCCAGCGTACAGGCATGCTAGGAGTTGATGGAGGATGCATTGGAAAAGGCAACAAAAGTTGGCATATTCCAATTCCCTGAAGTTCAACTGAAAGGGCCAAGCATGTTTCCTGTTGCTGCACCTCGTGAGCACCCTTTTGGGGTCACACACTACTCCTACGGAAATCAACCAGAAGGAGCTGTATAGGATTTCCCCATAAACCCAGCCATCTTCAATGGAAGTAAGATTTGGCCCTAACTGAATCCATTCCAGTGTTCAAACACTCCTGGAAACTGTGGGAGGGATCCTGCCACTCAGGCATGACGGATGTCCCTCCCTCTGCTCCCAGATGTGTCCAAGAAACAGAATGTTCTAGCTATGGCCTGGAGCTCCCAGCACTCTCAAGGGCTGGATGGGAGGGACTGAGGCAACACATGGAAGCTGTTACCACAGTCCAGTTCCTAGCTCTTATTCATCTTTTTATTTTAATCATCACAGGATTCAAACGTGATTCACCATATGTTCTGGTGAAGAATCAAAACAGCATCTGCAGGTCTAGAAGTCCCCTGTTTTTGCTTTTATTTGTAAGCTATGAGAAGCTATGCAAATCAGAGTCAGCAAGACAGAGTGAGATATCCAGGAAGCTGGGAAGAAAGAAGAAACTACTTAAAGACTGAGATTCTTTTTCCCCTTTCAGGAGAAATTCATTCTGATTTTCCCCTGTAGGTAAAACCAAACAAGTATCAGCAATGATTGACACTTCTACAAGAAAGGAAACGTGTGAACTTTGTGCAGCTCTCAACCATTTGGGAAATTCTAGATTACTGCTTTTGTAAGCTCTTCATTCCAGTCCAGAGCAAACTAATCCCAGAATGTCAGCTTTTCCCATGGAACATAAATTCTAGACTTCCACAGCAAGATCAAGTCACAAGGCAAGAGCACGCGAGAGAGACAGAAACAAATCAGTCTGGCATCAGAATGGGATACACTGAACCTCAAATCCCTGAACAAAGGTGAACAGAAAAAAGTGATTTTTGAGGTTTACAGACTGTGAAGTAGAGGAAGGAGCAGCAGAACAGCTCTGTGGGTGGCAAGCATCAGTCTGTCCATCGTTTCAACGACAGCCTCTTCCCAGTGAGCAAGGTTGCTGACCTGGCTGGGGATGAGCAACCAAGGCCAGGGTACCTGACTCTGCTCCCAAAAAGCAAAGACTCGGGAGGGCGGGGAAGCAACAGCATGCCAGAGCAGACTGGCTGACCACCAAAACCCAAGCACATTATATAACTGGGCTCTCTTCCCTTTGCCCATCTGACAAAACACAGAAAACCACTCCCAAATCCAACAGGCAGCAGCCCCAGCAGCAGGGAGCTGAAACTGCTGGCTGGCCAGGGAACACAGCGCTTCCAGTCAACAGCAGAGCAGAGAAGTACTTCTAATCTTGTCCTGGAGAAAGAGGGCTGGAAGGAACATCAGTCCTTGGCTTTGTCCCCTGGCTCAAGGAAGGTCTGACTCTCCTTGTGTTACTCCTGATGGAGTCCAGTTTGTCCTTGGAGATTCTGCGTGTCCCTCAGTAATTTATTCCAGCGTTTTTCTAACCTGTTGAGGCCTTTCCTACAGTCTCCATCTTCTAGTTAAGGAACCCACTGGCTAGCAATCTGCCATATCAGTGCTGGCACGGAGAAGCAGCACAGTATTTCTAGGTACTGTCTTCTAGCACATGAATGCATCATCTTATCCATGCCAGCTAGATCAGCGGCACAGCAAAGGGCAGAGCTGACAACACTCAGGACATCTCCACTGAAACTCTAGTGATGTCAACAAATGACATCTATCACCCCTGTGTCGTCTGTATGTGGGAGAAAGAGGGACAGAAAAGCAGAAGAAGAACTGAAGAGCATCTAAGCTGCTCCTGGAAGTGCAGGAGTTTGGAGGCAGTGATGGGGTACATACCGTGCACTGAGCCAGTGCTGCTGAGATCTGCTGGATGTCATCGACTGTGTTCACATTCAGTGAGTTCAGGGTTTCTGTGATATTATTGCGAGTCCAGGTCCGGAGCTCAAACTCATTCCCAGTCTCAGGTTCCAGCAGCATGGACCGCTCATACTGCAGGGGATGAAAGCAGGCAGAGCGAGGAAATGCATCAGGCTGTTTCACAGGTTGATGAGCTGAGCTGAATTCACCTTTCCTGCACTCTGCATCTTCTCCCTGCCTGTTTTTCTCTCCAGACAGTTATCTGATGAGCTGGGTTTTTAGTAGAATTTTCTCAATTTCACAAGTGTGCTCCAAGCAATTACCTTAACAGCCTCGCACTTGACAGCTAAGCAGCACAGCAGTGTGCAGTCCCTATCCAGCTAAGCACAGTGCCTGTGCTCCTGGGGATCACCCCTGCCAGGCGTCCAGGCATGCAGCAGGGCATAATGGGGGAGGAAAGCAAGAATACAGACCAAAACTCCTGCTCTACCCAGAGACACACGTGGAGGGACTGGGCCCCACTTCAGGCAGGAGGGAAAGTGAATGCTGCCAGGAGCACGATGCTCCTGCACTGTACTTTGAAGCCTCATGTGCAGCCTTTCTAACTGCACTAGCTCAGGAGTCAGAGCAAGGCCTCCTTAGCACCCAGAGCAGCACCTGAGCAGCTAGATGGAGTTTCTAGGCTTGCTGAGGTGGAGCAGAGTGACTGCCTCAGGGGAAGCATGCAGGAGGTGGGAGAATTTGGGCCAAGATTTCTGTTTTTAAATTCAGTGTTTAGACGTGAGGCCAGTAGCAGAAAGGAAAATCCACCTGGATATGGTAGCTGCATGGGGGATGTCCAGGCCATTGCTCTCCCTGGGACCCCTGTTTTTCCTCACTGCTCTTTAGCTTTCTCCGGTCATTTTGTGTCTGGAGATTTTTACTCTTTCTGATGCACAGAAATAACTCCAGCCCCACTCCCAGCATGCAGATACACTGATTTACATGAAAAACTGTAGCATTAGTCATTTTCCTACATCATTGTACAAAACCCAGCCAAAGAACATTACTAGCAACTGCAAGGTCTTCCAGAGGCCCCTCTTGTGCAGAGTGCTGCTTTACCTCATTTAAGATGGTGATGAGGGCCAGAGAGTACTCAATGACCTGCTGAGGGTCCCCCTGCTTCACTAAGCCCTGGAGCACGGTGTCAGTTTGATTGTAGAGCCAGTAGGAGAGGCTGGGGAACCCCTCGGGTAAGCCAATTTCCATGGATCTGCCAAGGAAAAGAGGCAATGGGTTGAGGTGCAGATTGTCAAACAGGGCTGGGGGCAGGGGGCAGAATCTGTCCTTTAGCTGGGAAGGAAAGTAAAGGGTGAAACAGGTGGTTAACCAACAGTGAGAGCATTACTACCACCTGCCCTGGTACCCAATTTGCACTGCACGTAGGAACTCCATGGGCCCGCAGCCTGCTTCCTTCATGGTGCAGCTCTGCAAAGCTGGAGGCAGAGGACACACATGATTTTCTCCCAGAGGAGAAAATCCAACTTTAATTTGATGGAGCACAAAGGGGAGTTAAACAGGGCCAGTGTGCCGGGAGGAGCTGCACTGCTTTTGGCATCACTCCCTGGGGTCTGAGGAACAGCTGGGACACAGACTCCCCTCCGCAGGCACTGCAGGACTGCACGCTCCAGCCCAGGAGGCCGGGACCACATGTGCAGCGTGGGGAACTGCACATCAGCCTGGAGAAGGAGCAGGCGTACAGCTATGGCAGGAAGCACTGAGACTAGCTCAGGATGCTGCTTGAAGACCCACGGACATTTGTCACCCGCATGGAGCACGCTGGAAGCCAAGGGGTGGTTTTTGGAAGGGATAACTGATTTTACAGTACTGGCCCCGCTGAGACTCAAGCTGCAATCCCTTCTACCCTATTCAAACCCACGTGCGCTCCACCTTGGCTACAGAACATCTCCCCTGGCTCTCAGCAGCAGGACACCAGGCCACCCACAGCACCAGTGCCTGCTGCTGCCAACTGTCCTTTGGGAGCTCTTGATGCAGAGAAGGTGGCAGAGCACAAAGAAATCCACTGAAAAGATGACATCATGCCTTAAAAGCAAGAAGTCAACAGGAAATTAAGAGGGAGGTCAGGAAAGCAATAACTTTTGGGAAAAACTCTGCCCCTTGAGATATGATCCACAAAGACTGGAGCTGTCTGTAAGAGCAGGTCACAGCCTGGAAGGCGAACATTTCACCCAGGATCTGCTGAGCCCTTCAGGAAAGGGACCCAGCAGCCAAGGCAGGAGGCTGTGAGTCAGGAACCTCGCACCGCACGCAGCCCCACCCAGGCCCTCCCCAGCCTTACTGGTTAATGGCCACCACGGTGGCTCCCAGCTGGTCCTGAACAAGGACTGACACGGACACCACGAAGCCGCTCTCGTGGAAGCCGGGCGGCAGGAAGGCGCTGTGCTCGGCACGGCTGCCCTTGTACACGCAGAACTCGTGGTAGTGCCCGGCGCGGTGCCGAGACGCCAGCAGGATGTACACCAGCGGGTCCTCCGCGCTCTCCGTGTCTCGCCAACCTGCAAACAAACCCCAGCACAGGTGACTGGGGGTGAGGGCATCGAGGGGCTGCTGCCACCACCCAGAGCCCACAGCTGGGACACCTTATGGACTCCAGCAGGCTTAAAGGTGTTTTTGGGGCCTGCAATGTAAAGCTCTGATCCTCTTTTTTTGATGTTTAGGGATTTCTGCCAGGGTATTTGGGTCCTATAACATTGAAAAAGGTTTGTGAAGAGCTCCCAAGCAAAATAACTTTGCTGGGGCTGAGAACAGCACCTACCCAAGGCCACGGTTTCTGCACCAATCCTGCAAACCCTGCACTGACAGAGCTCAGTGCAGCCCCCAGGCAGTTCAACATTTCAGGACCAACTGGGTGAGGGTAAATCCTGCACAAAGGGCTCCTTGGAGCTCCCGTGAAGCACAGGGAGTCCTGTGGGAGCAGGCAGTCGGGAAAGCCACTGCGTGTTTGCCCAGGAGCACCAGCGAAGGACTGGGAGTGCCAGGGCTTGTTGCACAGGACACAGACCTACAGTTCCCACCACTCCAAGGATGTACTGATGTCATGATGGTTCTGGGCAACTCACGCCAAAGTTACAACCACATCATGCTGAATCCAGTTCTGCTTTTCCCCCAGCTCAAGCTGTGCCACGGTGACCAGCCTCCCCAGACCAGCACAACTCGTCATTTCCTCTGCAGCGTGGCTTCCCAGCATTTGTGCTCATTAATCTCTAATCATTTGGGGAAATAAGGTTTTCAGAGGCACTTGGCCCAAGGCTGTAGGCTCTCAGCCAGGCCACTTTTCCAAAGCTGGACTCTTTGTTGCAGTCTCTGCAGCTGGTTGAGAAGGTAACTGCTGATGGGAACATCTCGCCCATAGGGCAGAGAGGGTCCTAGTGCTTTGTCTTTACTCTTCCCACATCTGTATGACAGCTTTGGGCACCTATTTTCTTTTTCCTGCCCCAAAGCACCAGTTCCTTCTGGAAACATGAGTACTGTCCTGGCCTGAACACTGCCATTCAAATACATAGGTTGGGTGTAAAAAAGTGCCTGCCTGTCACTGTGAGTTCTAGAGGGTGTCTTAATTCAAGCACACAACACTGCTCATGTCCAAGCTTTGGGGAGCAGAAATGGAAAGCTCCACTTCTGAACTCAGGCCTGACCAAGTGTCCTGGGATAGGAGCTCAGAGAAGAGAAAACAACTGTGGGAACAAGAGCAGCCGTAACTCAGCAGGCATGGGGAGCATCTGCCCCCGAAGAAGAGAGAGGGCCGGCAAGCGCCCAGCACACTCACCTGCACACTCAAAGTGCACCTTTGCCATCAGTGCCCTCAGCGGTCCCTTGGGAGACAGCCGGCAGCATCCTCCGACGGGCGGCTGGTTGGGGAGCAGGTCGATGGAGGCAAACCCTTCCTCCCCTGTCATCAGGTCTGTGATGTGAAGGGTGAAAGTATAGCCCTCCCCGTCCTTCAGTGCTCCTTGCCTCAGGACCAGGTTCATTCCTGTGTCACCGGTGGAGGTGGTGCTTTTGTCCAGGATGAGAGACTTGTTTTTAAAGCTGTGCGCTGCCCATCTCTACAGAGATGAAGAGGGGAAAGACAGGAGAGGTTTTGTTTAAATCTGAAGTTATGTCCCTAAAATGTTTTCAGATTGAGTCTCTTATAAAAAGTAACAGATTTCTAGTGGGAGCGTCTGCCAAATTTGCAGTTGATAATTCAGCTTTAGTCTCGTGTGCTACAGCAACAAGAACTGGAACCTTTCCAAAATGTCTGGTGGGAATATTTCCACTGTGAGATCTACTTTAGTCTCTGGGATTACATCACCCTCCAACAGAATATTTCATGATACAGAATACAAAACACAGGAAATAAATTAAGTACTGGGGGAGTCTCTACGGGATAGCATGTTTTATATGCTGTAAGCTGGACGTGTCCTGGATGGTTACTGTTAATAGCACAAACGGACACTTGTGATAACGAGAGGAGCGGTGAGATAGCCAGCCAGAAAATGCCATGCAAGTACGTGCCTGGCCTGCTGGGAGCAACACAGCTCTCACAGTGGGAATTCCACTTCTAAGACCTGCTTCATTCAACAGGTAGCAGAGATGCTGCTTAGTGGAATCTATAATTAGAGGAGCGCACGAGGGATACAGGGAATCAGAACAGACTGAACAACCTCTGCTTGAAGCACCAGAATAAGGGCAATGCGTCAACCAGCAGGGAGAAGAAAACACTTTGCTGATCTCTTAGAGGCAAAAAGTGGTCTTTGTGTGAAAACTGCTGGTCACTCATGGCTTTGGCTTGAAAATGATCCAGCAACAACTTGTCCTTTGGTGGATGTGGGCAGACACTGATGGAGGATTGATGGGCCATGTGTTCCATGGCCTCTGGGGCCCCCAGAGCAGGCATCTCCCTTCAGGATGCAGCTGCCACAATCCTGGGCAAGGGGATGCTCTGACAGCTTGCCAGAGGATCCAGTCTTCCTGTCCTGTCCTCTCTGACTGTCACCTCCTCCCTACCAAATGCAAAGCAACAAGCAGCATTGCTGAGGACTTTACCCCAAGCTTGGAGTCATTGTGGCAGTTCTGGCAGGTCCCCTCCAGGTACACGTAGGAGCTTTTGCTGACTTCGTAGACAGACTGAGCCTTGCAGGAAACACACTCCAGGGACACAATAGGGACTCCTCCCCTCTTGATGAATACCTGGGAAAGCAAGAGGCTCCATCAGGAGATCTGAGTGGCTGGGGGACAAGAACACAGACACCCAGCAAGTGAGCAGACACTGCAGCACCCCGTCCTTCAAGGAGACATTGCACCAGCCTCGTCTGTGCTAAGGAAACATCAGAAAGGGATTTCCAAAGGATTTTGTGTCAGACTTAAGCTACATCACTTTTCTTATACTGGGCAAGATGAGTTCTTCCATCACCAATTTTTGAGAGCCACCCAATGCCAAGCTGGGCCAATCCAGGAAATTCTAGGTTTACTTTATTTACATTTTTTAACATAAATAGTTTCCACGATGTCCCTCTGGCACCACGTGCTGAATTCCCAGCGAGCCCTGCCTGTCCTTCAGAGTGGGGGTGATGGCACCTGAAGCACTTTGCTGTTTTGACCATCTCAGGGAGGAGGGCAGCCCCCATTTCAACACAGACCAAACACCTGGTGAGCACCTGCCCTGGGAAGCAACTGCAACTCCCCTTTGCTTTCTGCATCTGCAGCTGTGCAGAGCCTGGCCCCAAGGGATCCCAAATTGTGGGGCTGTGGGCTCCGGCCCTCAGCACAGAGGGTGCTAAATGGGAAACATCTACAGCCCAGAGGAACAGAGGGCTCAGGGCAAACCAGGCAGCCTGGGTTCACTGCGGGTGTTCTGTGCTGGGCTCCCTCCAGGCCAGCCACAGAGGCTGCCCCCAGAGCTGTGTTGTTCCATACTTCCAGCTCTGATCCAGGCTGCACATCTCCTGACATCTCCCACACCTCTGAGGCAAAGCACTCAAGAGAGGAGGGCCTCAGAAGCACAGGTCTCCAGACACAACGGCTGCTGAGCTCTGACCCCCATTCTTTGCCTAAATTCCTCCAAGCCCCGGGAAACAGGGCTGCCCAGCACGGGACAGAGCCCTCTGCCCTGGCATAATGAATATTCCAAAGTCGAAGAAAGAGAGTAATGAAGACATTGCTTACTGTGTCAGACTTTTAAAAGAGGATAAATATTCCAGAGCATTAAGCCTGGGCACATGGAAGCTTCATTCATTCCTACAGTATTTGCAAATTTCCTATGAAACTGGAATCATTGTTTTGCGCTCATGCATGGAAACCAGATAGTACGGAATGTCCTTGAAAGACTATCAATTTCATTTTTTTCTTTTTATCCTCCAGCTTTGGTTTAAAACCCAGGCAGTAAGAATTTCCACTTTCAGACTAACTATATCTCTAATTGCCAAACACACCATGATGAATGTTTCTGACATAAACCATAACTGCTGTCGGACTGCAGATGCATTCAGTGTTAGGTTTAATTTGACATAAACAACATGCACTTAAAAAGTCCTCCCTAAACAACATCCAGAAGGACAGAAAAGAGGAACTGTTGGCAGTGAAATTAAGCATCAGCTCCTAGGAAGCTCTCTCTGGGCAAAAATCAGGGAAGAGCTTGGTAATGTGACACGTAAAGAGCCTGGGACTGCACACAGCAGTGGCACAGCTGCTGACCAGGGGCTGCTCCGCTGCTCCCCTGCAGCAGATGTGCTCCTACAGCTGCTGCAGACCCTTGGCCCCACAAACCGTGGCCAGCCCAGGGCTGGGTCACCACGGCTGCACAGAGTGAGACTAACCCCAGGTCTGCAGGAAGAAGGAAACTACAAGGACCTGGCAGGACAAGAAAAAAGCACTGCGTAAGGTGAATACGTCATAGAAATACCAGCACCGGTTCCTGTCAGGGACCAGCATGGGGTTGCTTACGGAGTCCCAGCGATGCCCTAACACCTCTTTCCCAGCATCCCTGGTGCAGTCAGACAGCGGTGCCTCCCACAGCACCCAGCTGAACGGGTGCTGGCTCTGGGATTGGGCCCAGCAACAGGCACACAGGGGCAGCAAGCGACAGCGTTCTGCGGTACGTACGGTTTGATTCGTTGCCTCGGGGTTCATCCCCTCCTTCCAGACAGTGAGGTTGAACGTGTACTCCACATCTGCTTCTAATACAGCTTTGGGAATTGTGACATTTCCTCCCTTGGCACTGAAATTCAGAGAGCACCCTGCAGCCGAGCTCTGCTTGCAAGGAGAAAAGAACTTTCAAACCCTCCTTGGTACGGGTGCACATCGGGTTAGTCCACAGCCAAAACATTTGGGTCCACACAGAGCCAGGGTACTGTCACAGAGCTCCCTGCGCAGTGTCACCGCCAGGGCAGGACAAACGGGCCGTGTGTGGACAACAGAGCACATCACCCTATCCTTCAGGTTAGTAGGAACACTCCTGCATTTCATCTGAGCTTCCAGTTCTTACTTTGCAGCAATTAACTCTTCAACAAATAGTTCATAAACATTGCTAAATAACGCAAAAAGCTCAAATTAAACTTGAAAGTCTAAACTACACGCATTTCACATCTTTTTACTTTGTAAAGATAGAAAATAATCATCTCTGACAAGCAAAACAATCCTGCATTCAATTAATCTGTTCTCCTGAGGTGGATCTCCCAAGAGAACGTGAAGGGCAGCCCTCCCTTGCCCCTTTTTCTCTGCAGTGTTGGATCCTTTTGGTGTGTGAGGGTGCCAGGCACACTGACCTGCCCCTGAGCACAGCCATCGTGGCTTATGGCTACTCCTCTAACTGGCCCCATCAGACATTTAACTCTTAATGGAAGAGGGACCAGAGCCCTCAGCCCCTTGGACTGCAATCAGCAGCTCTGCAACTCCTTCAGGTTATGGAAGAAGCTACACTGAACCTGAAGCAGAGGCCAAGCACAAAGGAAGAAGCAATGTAATTAAAGCCTCAGCACAGGGACAGCGCACAGTGCCGGAGCTGCACTGCACAGCTCCTCACCAAAACTTCTGTACCGTCAGCCTGAGCTGGGAACTGGTACCCTCTGCAACCCTCCTTCCCAAGCAGCTTTATTAAAGATGCTCACAACAGTTCCCCTTGATACCACTTCAGCCCAGACACTGATATGTGCATAGTGGAGCCGACATGCAGTCAGAGCTCCCACACGATCACCCTCTGTGGCTGTGCAAAAACGCTCTTACCTTGGAGGAGAACGTACAAGACCACTGGTAAAACAATGGAGTCTGTTCACCATCCTCCAAGTTCGGGTCGTAGGATTTCTCCCCATCCAAGATCAAGTCCTGAGTGTTGGACCACACGCGGTATGAGCCCCCATCAATGATTGGGACCAGCTTGCTTGGTATCATGGTCACATTGGCAAAGATGCTTTTGGACAGTGGGGTATCTCCAAAGGAGACAATAAAGACGAAGCAATAGTTCCCAACTTCCAGGGCAAGCTTTGGTATAACGAGCTGCGGCCTGTTCACATCGACATTGGGCAGATGGATCCTGCTGGAGTCATCCAGGTGCAGGCAGCTGGCTGCTCGGTATATCTCCCACAGGTGCTCTGTTTGGTACTTGGTGCAGCCCCGGAGGTCAAGCTGTGCCTCCAGGTAATTCCTTTGGGATCGCTTCATGACCACTTGGGGGGGCAAGGCTAACTCCACCTCCGGCTCCTCGCACTCCAGGACCTTGACGGTGACGGTGAGGTGGGCTATGAAGAAGCTGATGAGATTGGTGGCATTCACCTCCACCAGGTAATCCCCAGGGCTCAGGTAGGAATAGTTGGCCACCGCGATCCTGGTCATCTGAGTGGCAGAGCCATCCCCAAAGGTCCACAAGAACTCGACTCCCCTGCCACTGGGCACCACTGCTGCTTCAAACAGCGCGGTCCTGTTGACAAAGGCATTGGAAGCGGTGAGGGAGACCTGGAGTATGGGGTCTTGGACCTGGATGGTTCTGGTGATATTGACACCTCCCAGGTCATTGAAGGCCTTCAGGTGAATCTCAAGCAGCCCTGCAGCTTCTGGAGTGTAGGAAACACTCTCTCCTGCCGCAGTGACCACGGAGCGGCCGTGCTCTTTCCATAGGGAGAACTGCCAGGAGAACGACACCCGGGAGCCACTCCCCACCCGGGCACTGAAGCTCTTCTCCGTGCCCGTGGGAATGCCTTGCTCGCAGCAGTTCAGGAGCCTGACGTCGCGGATGGCCTCCAGGACTGAGATGAGCACCTGGGCATGCGCGATGCTGATTTGGTTCTGCACTGTCACCGTCACCAAATAATCGCCGCTCTTGGTGAACTCATGCGTGTACCTGGACCCGTTGAGCACCACGGAGTAGTCCCCACTGATGCTCACCAAGTAACTCACAGAGGTACCTGCTGACATCCTGATCACAAAGGTGACCTGTTCGCCCGGCTCTACCACCTTCTTGCTGGCAAGAACTTCCAGTCCTTGAATCCTGTCCAGCACAGAGATATTCCTGCTGGCCAGAGCCCAGCTGATGTCATTCGATGCATTCAGATAGACTGTGTAAAACCCTGCTGTGGGGAACGTGACTGCCACGGACTGGCCTGTCAGTGTGCCATTTGGTACCTCCCAAAGCCATGTCACTTCAGTCCCTTTCTGCAGTTCCCCCTCAAAGACCACAGTGGAGCCCGATGAGACATACCTACAGTCCAGTTCTGCAGTCCCTATACTCAGTCCCTCTATGACCTCCTCCACATAGACAATAATTGTTGCATTGGTTGAATCCAGCTTGTTTTCTGCTCTAACGACGACCTCCATAGCTCCAGGGCTTTGGAAGGAGTGTATGATAAAGGGTTCAGAGGTAACAAGAGAGAAGCCATCTTCCAGGTACCAAACATAGGTGACACCAGTGCCACTGGCTATGGTGGCACTTATGTTAACAGAGGCATTAATAGCAACTGGGTTGGGGAAGGCATAAGGCTTTAGAAGACCAAGGCTTTCAATGAATTCCAGGGACCTGTTTGCAGTTGCGCATCCCAGCATATTAGTGGCTTTCAGATAGACAGTGTAGTTTCCAGCTTCTAAGATGTTCAAGGAGAAGGTTTTCCCGGTGGAGGTCTGCACAGCACTGCCGTCTTTTTGGGCAACCCAGCTGTAAGAGATGTTTGTTCCCTCTCTCACCACTGCGTGCAAATGGAGAGTTTTGTTAGTTGGGAAGTAGGCATCCTCCACCAGGTCACTGCTAGCCACCTGCAGGCCTTCGATCTGCTCCAGGACGTAGACGTAGATGCTGTCCTGCAATGAACTGATCTCGTTCTCTGCAGTCACAATGACATTGAATGTGCCCACGGATCGGAAGGTGTAGGAGATAGTGGAGGAGCCTTGGATGGGAGTGCACCGGTCACAGAGGATCCAAGAGTAGCGGATGGCACTGCCAGCTACAAGCGTGGCTACAAAACTCACAGAACCATTTAATGGCACGATTGTCCTGCTGGCATTGATGGTGATCCCATGGAGCCGGCGTTTCACTGTGACATCCATCCTGGTCTCATTACAGCTCACATCATTCCGGCCTGTCACACTAATAGTGTAATGGCCAGTATTGTTGTAGGAGTGGGTAGTGATTTGGCCTGGCTGCGTAATGCCATCTCCAAAGTCCCAAAAGTAATTCACTTTGGTTCCATTCATGCTGGCAGAGAACAGGTAGATCTGGTTCAGCTCCAAAACCCCTGTCCCATTATATTCAATCTTTGCTACCCCAACTGGTTCTTGGACTTCCACAAATGCAGTGTCATTGTTGAAAGAGACATTGTTGGAGACAGTCACCGTGACCAGGAAGACCCCTGTGCTCTTGTAGGTGTAGGTCACTTCAGTCCCACTTGACCTAGTGGACTCGTTGTTACCAAAATCCCAGCGGTAGCGGTACTGGTAGGGAGGCATGGCACTGACCTGGAAGCTGCTCTCCTCGCCAAGCCTCACAAACTGCTTGGAAGGGAGAAGTGTGACATTGACTATCTCTGGCTCCACACAGACACTGGTGAAATAGTGAGCCTTGTTAAACCTGCTTGAGAGAGTCAGGGACAGGGGGAACGTCCCACTTCGGGTGAAGTTGTGCATCACTACAGGGTCCCCACTGATTGTGACATTGGATGAGCCATCTCCAAAGGTCCAATCAAAGACGTATTCATCAGGATTCCCCGTCACGTACGCAGTGAGCTGCACATCTGGATGCTCAAGGATGCAAGAAGTTGGGTCTATTTTGAGTACTTCCAGGACAAATATCCAAACAGGAACAGTTTGTGAGACAGAGTTCACAGGATTCGCAGCTGTCACATTCACAGTGCAGTTGATGTCCTTTGTGTACACATGTTCCACCACTGGCACCTGGCTCCTCAGCACTGTTCCGTCCCCCATATCAAATATCCAGGTGATACTGTCCCCTGTCTGCACTGAAGCATTAAGGGTTACAGCTGCACCCAGCTCTGCTGCCTCATCTGCAGCAACACGGAGCCCCGTTATCTCTTCAAACACTTGGTAACACTGGACTGTCTCCACGCTGCTTATGGCATTGTTCGCAGACACAGTGATGTTGTATACCCCTCTGCTGGAGTAGCTGTATGTCACCGTAGACTGGCTCTCTGTCAACAGTGAGGACCCGTCCCCAAAGTCCCAAGTGTACGTGACACCATAAGCAGACGGCAGGGGACTGGCTCTGAAGGTGACTGGACGGTTCACAACTAAAACTTCCTCTTCTGCTTCCATCTGCACATCAGTCAAATAACTGTGGATATGAACTGGGGTCAAGTAGGTGAGGTTCTCAAACTGGTTTGACACTTGAACCACCAGAGCATATTCGCCTGCATAGGAAGAGAGCAGAAAATGAACAGTGGTGAGGGCAGTGCTTGTGCAACAGCTTTCTCAGTGCTGCAGCAGTGTGGGAGTGCGATGGGGATTCCAGGGAGACACCCTGCTCCTGCGATGTGCACACGCTGCGCTCCCCTCCTGTTCCGGGACAAACAGGAATCACAACCAAGCCAGATGTGTGAGAACCAAACACTAAGAAGCCAGTTGGAAGACAGAGAGAACTGATTTCTTCCTATTCACTCACAAAACAGACCCTGCTCTTGCAGTGCTCCCTATCCCACCTCCCATAAGCACAGAGCTCACCAGTTACTCGTCTGTCTGCTGAGACTGCCCAAAAAGGGGACTGTGCGTGGTGGGATCTTGATCTGGAAACAGAATTACAGATGATGGCAACTGCTAGAGACTTCCAGCCACTCTGGCAGTTTGCTCAGGAATGAGATAATGACTTAAAGCCATTGTTTTATTTGAAGGTGCCTTGTGATGCTCACACAACAAAAACACCTGAGTCCCCTCTTCCCTAAAAATCAGCGTACCTGGGTATTCATAGATGTGTGACACATTGTGCTCAATTACAACCTCATGGACACTGGGATCAGGAACAAGGAAAGACTTGTTGTAGGGAGGTTTGAACTGGTATGTCTCCTGGACACCATCTCCAAAATCCCACCTGGAGAAACATACAGACCATGTTGCACTGCACAACAAAACCCCCAAGCCTGAGTCTTTCAGGGACTGGGCCAGGGTTTTCAGAAAAAACACAGGAAGTGTAATACCAAAGAAGTAGCTATGCCAATGCTCCAGAACCAGAGCTGTGAGAGGAGCACAGCACTGATAAGAAGAAGAGGTACTGAACATTGAAGCAGCATTGCAATCCTTTAAAAGAATTATTTCAGTCTTGAAGTACAGGTCCCAGCCAGTGCGACTGAATCACACTTCCAGGGATTAACTGAACAGCAGATGAAGAATGGGACATTTGAAATCAAATGTCCCCGAGAAAAGAAATAACACAGGGAAGACTGGCAAGCCATGCACAGCAAGATCCTATGTTCAGGCAACTTGCAAAGGACTCACAGGAACATAGCATCCACAGCTGAATCAACCTGAACTCTTGCTGTAAGCTCCACGGTGCTGTTCTGAGGGAGGACCGGCAGGACACCCAACACGGTCAGGTTCTTCATCTTATTCATCATCTCCACTGTGACATTGTAGTTGATTGTAAAGTTACTGACGTGGTTGGAGGCGGTGAGCTGGGAAGGACAGTGGGACAAAGAATGCACTTGGAATCTTGCCGTGATGCCCTCTCCTCAGAGTGGGGCTTCACTGTATGGAAGAGATCCCCCCAGGCAGGCAGCAGGTTAGGTCAGAGAGGAGTAGCCTGTGGGACAGGGAGGCAGAAGCAATAGCCTGAAAGGCACTGGAAAGCAGCATTAACTGAAAGTCACCTATCTGGCAAAGCCACCTCTTCCTAGACCCACATCTCCATCACTAAATTAGTCCAAAGAGGGACTGGTTCTAATCAGCAAGAGCACAAAGACAAAGACTACTCATCCTGAGGCTCTTGTGGCCCTGAATTTGCCAGATATCCTCTTGCAGACTGTGTGTGTGCCCTGCACTCTGTCTCCAGCTGCTGAGCTGACACTAAATGATGAAGAGCCATCCAGTTTCCTTGGGACAGTGGCAGGTGAGTGGCTCTGAGCACGCAGTGTGGGGATGGGAGGGACTCGTATAACCAAGCATGTCAAGTGCAGCTCCAACATCCTGGGCATAGTGGGAAAGCAAAGCTGTGCAGAGGAGGGAAAGGGAGAATGCACGAGCAAGAGACTGAAGGGGCATGACAGAAGTAGGGCAGGATCCTCAAGATTATCTAGGCTGATGGCACCTAACGATGAAGGATCTTGCTGCCTCCTCATCTGCAGGAGAGCCGAGCTGCTGACAGAAGGGATCCTTCAAACTCTGTTGAGACCTCCCACACCAGCAGGTAAAAGTAAGAGGCTTGTGCTGTGGCTTCTGTTGACCTGTTACACCGAACCCAGCGGACCTCAGACTAACGCCACCTTATCAACTTTGTAAGTAAAAGCAGTCCAAGTTTGTCAGCACAGTGCTGCACGCAGCAAACCAGCGCAAGCGTGTCCTCAGAGCTAGGGCTGGTGTCTCTCCAGGAAGCCAGAAAGCCACCACGCAAACACACCCAGCAGCCTGCAGCCAGACCAGAACTGTGCTTGGCAGTACAGGGCATGAACCAGAAAGATGTTCTGACCAGAGTTAAATGTTTATTTGACAGCAGACACTTCCCTCTGTCCAGATTTTCTGCTCTATCCTTCTTCTGGTGTTCCTGACTGCAGCAATAGAAAGCAAACAGGACAGAGACCACAAGAGCTTGTGGTAGAAGCTCTGTCCTGGCTACAGAAATCTTACATTTGAATTCTACCCTGCCTGGTTCTGAACACACATCTCCTTGTTCCTGCTGGGAAGGGATCAGGACAGACACTGCATGACCAGAAAGGAGAACATGGAGAAAAGAGGAGAAGGCACAGGCAAGAAAGACGGAGAAGCCATCAGGAAGGGAAGCCATAAGAAGAAACTTCGTATATGCACTTGCAGGAGTAGCTTAGTGAGGAACAGCAGATGAGCTTGTTAGGAGCACAGTGAAAACCTCCACTCTACTGCAGCACATGGCACGGACCTGCACTACTGACAGCTCCTGAATGGGGCAGGCTGTCTGCAGGAAGCTCTGCCTTCTCCTCTCCCTGCTGCTTTTCCTGCTTAGCTTGTGGGATGAAATGGAAACCCAGGATTAAAATGGCACGAAGGTATTTCGGCTTACCGAAAGCTTGTACACAGCTGGGCTTTGGTAGATAACGTTGAAGACAACATTGTAAAAAGTGAAAGATGGCTTATCATCTACCGTCCATCGGAAAGTCACATCTGACCCGGCTTCCATCACGGGGACATAGCTCTGAAAGGCATGAGGACATTTTATGCTAGTGCAAGGGAAAAGCATGCACACTGCTTCCCAGATCTCCAGACAGACTGGAGAAGGAGCCAAGTCACGCATGACACACTAGTAAGAGAATGCTCTGAGAGCACGACACAGGTGCAGGATCACCCGTGGCTTTGTCACTGACAGAGCAATGCAGATCCTGACTCCAACAGCAGAGCTGGGAGCAGAAGCTATATTGCCTTCTCCCACACCCTAGTGTGCTACTCTTTTGATCAGGTCTCTTTCTTGCTGGCAAAAGTACTTCCTGAAATCTTTGCAGAAAGAACTCAGCTTCAGCTACACCTGCAAACTCAGTCTCTGACCCTAGTCCATGGATGATGCCTGACCCAAAGGCTAAAATGGTCGCCTTGCACTGGACAGGGCAGGCTCCCCCCTCCTACACTGCCTCCTGAGCAGACTGTGGCAGCCAGGGAGTGTGAGACTAACAGGCATTGCAGGCAAAGGTTCTGCCATAAGCAGCCAGAAACTGAACACAGGGTTTCACAGATAATGATGGGCGGTTATTAAACAGGTTCCTAGAGCTTGGCTGTAGTTCTGGGGACAGGGGATTTGAGGGGAAAAAAAAGACTGCAAACACCAGAGCAAGTCCAAGCCTTTGATGGATGGATAAAACACATCTGTAGCTTCAGCCAGCTGGTGTAAGGATTTAGTAGAGAAAATCAAAATGCCTAAAGGAATAAACTACCTTGACAAGTCAAAAGAAGGTAAGCACTGGCCTTTGATAATGCATCAATTTTCTGGGCAATCCCCTGGGAAAATGAAGAGCCAGTGTGCCCCTTGCAGGAAGTGCTGCCTTACCTCTGTGGGAGTTAAAGTGAGTGTACAGCTGAGCTGCCTTCCTGCCAGAGAGCAGCAGTGGGTTTTGCCACATGCACGTACCAGAGCAGTGCTGACTGCATGGCCCATGAGCCAGCGCTTAGCAGCAAGCAGTGCTACGCCCTGACCCCGTGTGGAACAGAGCCCTACTCCTCTTCTGGAGTCAAACCCACATCATCAACAGGAAAGGCTAAAAATTCTTAATTAAAAGCAGCAGTAAGCACTCACCACTCGTGTATTTAGCAGGACTCTGCTCTCAGGGTCAGGGGTGGCCCTCAGCCCACGGATGGGCTCCTCCACTTTCACTGTGATGGTGATGTTCTGGGAGCTGACAGCATTCTCTGCAACAAGGACGTGGGTACTCGCCCCCTCGAGGCCGCTCAGGCTGACCACAGCAAACCAGGTGTCGTTGGTCTCTCTGGCACAGTCTGACGTCAGCGGTGCGACAGCGGGAGGGCAGGCCCCTTCGAAGGGGAAGGTGTGGTTGTCTCCCAGCCAGCGAGCAGTCGCATTCATCCCTGAGGAGATTTTGACCACCAGGGTGATGTGGCTGGATGGCACGTAGACCTTGCCACCTTGAGGAGCAGGGTGGATGACACGCAGGCCCGACACCCACGAAGCAACCCAGAAATTGCAGGACAGATTGGCACTGAAGATCCCGTTGTCCACGCTGGCTCTGACTGCGTAGAGCCCGGGATGTGCCAGCCCTGCGTTGTGGGGGCTGATCACTGGGACCAGCTGCTCGTCGGCGTAGCGAACTCGGAGAGAGCAGACAGTGTTGTGGATCCAGGTGGCATCGATGGAGCTGGCAGGCAGGCCAAGTGCCCAATCTGAAGAGTTTGTGCTGAAAAAATTGGTTCTGAAAGGGGATGTGGTACTTGGTTGGCACTGGAGGAATAAGCCCAAGCCTGCATTGTGCTGGATACTGAAGACATCCTTGGCCCTCACAAAAATATCTTCTTTGCTGAATGTGACCTGCAGAGAGAGAAGAGACATTTTTGGTTTAATGCATCAACTTCAGAGCACTCAGCACCTAACTCTCGTCTGGGCAAAAGAGCTGCATTTACTGCCAAGGGAAACCCACAGAAAAGCCACAGATCCACACACTGCACGCAGAAACATTTCACCACTCTGCTCTCCTTGGCCACTCTGAATCAAATGTGCTAACATGGATGTCAGCTTTACGCTCTGTCTCCATTTCCTAAGTGCAATGGGAATAGCCCAGAGAATCTGCGCAGTTTTGACTAGCGGCACCGTTGTCCTGCTGTTACTGCAGGGGTCCCTGCCTTACAGAGAGGAAGACAGAAAGTGGTGGCACGAGCTCTGTGCCAGGCCTGCCGGGTATCCCCTGCGTGACGCCAGGCAAGCCATGTCATCTGAAGGGACCTCAGCTTCTCCATCTGCAAACGGGGAGCAATTCGTAATTTAACCAAAGCACTCCAGAAAACTGCCCCACCTACTCACTAGTTACAGCAGCTAATAAGCACTGACCAGATAGGGGGAAGAAGGGCCAGCTGGTACTGTAAAGAGAAATTCCTTGATGAGTTCATAGCTGAGCTGGCTTTCGTTGTGCTGAGGGGACACAGGGATAGGGCTGCTGGCAAGAGAACTGTTGGTGCACTCGGTCGCGTTGCAGCAGTTGTTTACTGCTGAGCACAAATTCGTCAAATGACACCGCTGGAAGCCAGGAGGACACTCAGCTAGAGTATAGTTCCCATCATCCTGAGAAGTAGGAAACGGTTCTGTAGCATTTTGTCCCTCCTGGTACTCTGGAAAAGGTGAAGACAAAGCAAAGATTACCATTCTAACAGGCAACACTTCTAGTGCAATTCTACTTTGCTCCAAATTCACCATATTTTTTTTCTGACTGTGACTAATGACAACTCCACTCTTAGCAAAAGCTGCAACTGCAGCGCATCCTCGTGCTATGCAAGTCAGCAGTGCCCCGTTTTACTGGAAAACTTCAGAAAGGCTGGAAGATGGTTAAAAACAAAGTTAGACTCTTTTCCAGCGAGAATGCGCCAACTTGCAATCCAAAAGAGATCTATGTTCAAGTGAAAGCAAGTCCAAGCAAAAGCAGAGCTGGCTTTGACACTGAAAACACATTAAGTAACTTCTCTTAAGTTAATGTTTTCATGTTAAAGTATCGGTTTTTCAGTGTCAAAAAATACCCTTTCGTAACCAGCCAACTATAAGGCTATAGCAAACAATCTGCTGCAAAACTAATTGTTGCCAAAACTGTGAGTATTGAGCTGTTGTACAAGGAATAAAAGGCTTATTAGATCATCTCCTTCATCAGGAACAAATGGACTCCAGAAAATATTCTTCCTCATTAACCTGTGGGGCCAGATGGACCAGAACACATTCCCTTTAGACATATCGTGTCTTCCCAAAGCATAAAGTACAGCACAGAAGGTTAATTCCCTTCTATATGGGTTCCATACACTCTCACCATTCTTCATGCACAGAGACAGGTAACAAAGCCATAAGAATCTGCTCATGGGGAAGAAGCATCATTCCTAAGTTGCAGCTGCTGCTCAGCTTAAAATAAACAGAGAAACACAAGACCCCGTATTTCTGTAACTACCCCCTCTGCATTTGATGTTCAGCTCAAACATTCTGCTTTAAGTCAGAGCTGGCGGACAGCTGTGCCTGGAACTGTCGTCATACAAAGGCCCAGGAGAGCAGGAGAGGCCTTTTGACCAAACAGAGACAACCACAGGGAAAACTGGAGATACCCTGGGGCCTCTGAAGAAGAAAAGTGCTCCTTTGTTTTGGGACTTCTGTCACAGAAGTGATGGGAGAGGAGGCATTCTCAGCAACACAGTCAGCTGGCAGCCAAGGGGAGTTTGTCCCTCTGCTCCACCTCTGTTACAGCTGCAGGTCAAGACTGCAGTCCCCACTGTGAACCCACTGCTACCCAGACATCCACAGCTGATGGAGAGCCATTACTTAGTTGCTCAGCTGTCCTCTGGTCATTTCTCTTCCAGGACCATCTCTCTACCCTGAAATCTCTTCTTCAGTTGTTTTGGTTGGTTTCAACAGAACAGATTTGATCTCTGGCTTTGATCCATGCAGTTGTGGCTCTGTCTCTTTCTGAACTGCCAGGCTGATGTATGATGTACCAACACCAGTTTCTCCCTCTATTCATTTCTCCAGGACACCTGCTTCTCAAAAGCAATCTCAGGCTGTCCAACTATACCCACATATTTCACACTTGAGACTCTGCAAAACACAGACTCAAATCTCTGAGCCTTTAAGGCTTTGAAGTTCCTGCTTTGAAGACAGAGGGCCACAAGAAAGCCACACACACTCACTTTGACACAACCCTCATGGCATCAGCTCTAACAACACCAAACATGTTCAGAGGAGGTGTCTCACCTCCTCCATCCATTGGTCTATACACCTGGAACCTCATCTGAACAGGCTGATGCAGCTCTTGTGTCACAAATTCCAGGGCAGACAAATACCCCTCGTGCCTGAACGCCAGCTCAGGGAACACCATCACCTGCAAAACAAAACAAAGCTCTCACCTGCTGCATCTTCCTGGACTCTCTGCAGCAGTAGGGTGAGCAAACCCTTCTTACCTCCACAGCTTGCAGTGGAGATGACAGCACATCTTCTGTCACGTTTTTCGCAGCCACGTGTGTGTCAAACACAGGGTCTCCCACAAAGAAGTTTTCGGCATTTAAGAGAACTCCTGTTTGCAAAGGAAGCGTTTGAATAAAGCCCATGAGACTCATGAAGGCCTGAAGCTATCCCCCAGTGATGCTCACGCTTGTTCATACCACACAAGGGAGCTGTAGCAAGGCTTGGACCACTCAAAAATCTGTAACTAGAACTTTACTAGAGAAGCAACTGCTGTAAAGCTGCAGTTACCATCTTCTTACAGGTGTAAGCAGCAACTTTAGCTCTGAAGATCTCTGCCAATACTTTCACCTTCCACTACCCCACGATTTGCATGGAATTTCTGAGCATTAAATACAATCCCCTCCACACAGCCCCTTTTTTCCTTGGCACATCCCAACAGGACACCTGCCTGCCCACGACGCCAGCTGAGAGCAGGGGAGAAGCAGAGCCCACCTTTTGGCTTGTACTCGCACACGTAGCTGTGCTTGGCCATGCACAGGTCTGTGTTGCACTGTCCTGTTGGGCCCATCCGGACGCAGTGATCGGCGTTTGATGGATGGGGCTCTCCTGGCAGCCAGTTCTGACAGCTCTCTATATTAAATCCTTCGCCTCTTTGCTGTGCTCCAGTGCTTGCAAAATCATTGAATCCGATCCAGACATCAAGGCTCCTTAAAAAACACAAGAAGAAGAAGAAGAGGAGGAAAAAAAAGTGGGGGTGGATTTCAGGAAATCATGAGTATTAGAAAGATCTGGGATAGATGCCATCTATGGTTCTCTATGAAAATAATAACCTTAACAACAACAGCTCCATCCGGGTGTCACAGGCTGCATTTAAAGGAGCCTTTTAGTTACTAAAGGATTTCAGAATCCATTCTGCCACCAGAACCTGGCTCTTTAACAGCAGCTGCTTCATGGTGCACCATCCTGCTGTCTACCAGCTGCTCGGGCCTCTGACATCCGGGCTGCAGAAAGCCATCTGCCCTCTGATGTGCTGAGGGGACAGCTGAGCCAAAGGGATCTGGACAGAGCCGCCAGTGCCAGCACTACAGGACACGGCAGTGAAACAGCTGAGAGGGAGAAGGAGCTCATGGGGATCACTGTGCAGCTGATTCAGAGCCTTGACAAACTCTGCTCTACAGATTGAGTCACTCCGTTCCCAAAATGCACATCTCTCACCTAGGGTACAAGAGGACCCAGCTCAAGGCTCCATCAGCACCACAGAGCTCAGGACAGCCTGTGAGCACCGATTCATCTCAGCCACAACTGGTACAGCACAAACACATCAGAGGCTGATGGAGCGCAAGGGAGACATGACAGTGGCTGCAGAGAAGAGCCATGAGGTTTTGTTTTGAGAACTTCCCAGGATTCCTTCCAGGAGCACACATCTGCTTCCCCAGGCTGGAGCTGCTTCCCTCCAGCAAGGTGGTGGCCTGCATCACCCCCAGCCTGGCCTCCCTGCCCAGAGGGATGGGGGCTGCGAGGGCTGACAGCAGCTCTCCACAGCTGAGCAAACAGCGGAGTACAGGTGAGTGGGATTATCTGCAAACTAAGAAGTATCAGCAGGCTGACTCGAACCTCAGACACCTCTAAGAAGAGTAGCTTGTTAAAACATCCTGCTGGCATCACAGTCTAAAGGACCTTCACAGATATTTTTCAGCCCATGCTGAGTCATGATTTAAGAGAAATGTTAAGTCTATACAAAACTGTCTGAAAAAAAAATCTGCATCTTTTAGAAAACTTTTGTTTCATTTCTGGAGACCTGTGGAATTTGTCATTGGTCAATTCTCCACTCCAAGTGGAACTGGCACCTGGACAGGATTAAACCTCAGCTGGCGCCAGCTGTGGGAGCTCCTGCTCAGCGTGGGGGGCCTCTCATGCAGATGCTGGGAGAGAATAAACTCCTCGATCACCAGTGAAAGGCAGAAATGCAGCAGGGGGCAAGCTGCAGTGGCCAAAGCTCTGCAGGGAGAAGAACCCCACATACAAGAGAAACTGCCAGGATCATTTTAGGAAAATGACATGTCCCTTCCACATTTGGAAACTGGCTGGATCCCAACAGAGATCCGGGTGGAAAGTGCTGAGTGGTCTTTCATAGCCACAAACTGCCTGGACAACTGTTTCTACTCGCACCCAGCAGAAAGTGAGGCATTTGTTCCATACTAACTTCTGGGGGGAGCAGCATCAACGTGTGCCCTTCAGAGCCCCCTGCTTCTTCCCCACAGACCCCCAGCAGGCTGCAGCCCCCTCTGCCATGGCCATGTCCCTCTGCTCCGCGCTCGCAGGCTGGGACAGCTGCTCCGCGAGGAGCACACGAGGGAGACAACTGGTGTCTCTCCACCACTAGGCTCCTGCCAGATGAGATGATTAATGAGGTCATGCTGAAAAACGACAATGAAAATAGCTGTTCTGTGAATCAGTAGTTTTCATTGCAAATAAGATTAAAAAACAAATAACCGCTGCGTTCTGCTCCCGAACCATTGGCAGGGGATTAGGGAGAGTGGGCAAGGAAACTGCCTCTCTGCTGCCATCAGTAAAACCCGATGGAGTTTTTCCTTTTCTAATTCCAGCTATGATCTAACTGCAAGTCATCAAAAAAAAAAAAAAAAAAAGGAGGAAAAGGCTTGCTGGACTGCTTCCCACCCCTGCCCTGTGGGCTGGCCCCTTACCTTGCAGGAAGGAACGAGGGGGTCCAGACACCCTCCTCTGAAGCAAGGTGTGGGTGTCCCCTCGAGGAAGGAACCAGCTGCCTTCCTTCGGGCAGCAGTAGGAGAATAAAGTCTGAGGAGGCTTGAAAGGGGAGAGGGGCTCCCTGCATTGCCTCCAAGGGGAAAATGAGGTCCCCTGGTACACTCTGCTCCTGGAGGAGGACAGCAGACTGGTTCAGCGCGTACTGCTCCTGGGAAGGTCACCCAGCGATGGGAGCGAAGGAGAAAAGAGAGCAGCCCTTGCTGCTGCACGCTCTAATGGGAAACAGACTTCTGCTTCTGTCATTTTCCCACAAGAAACTATGGAAGCTGCATGTTCCAAAAACCCGCGGCTTGCTTGATTTGTCTTTTATCACCAGGGAAATCGCATCCTGGAACCATCTCATTCATGTTTATCTGAATGGATTAACAAAATAAATAGATGAAATAAAGGGGGCTGGGGAAGAGAACAATGTGGGGCAGCAGCTGGGAAACAGCTTGGGCGGCTCATTCCCTTCTGAGGTCTCATGACTTCCTTGCACTGCAGTCCATGAAAGCCTTGCACGCAACGCCTGATAAATCACCGCACCGAGTGACCGGGGCAGACTCCTCTTCCCCAGGGCAGGGACCACGTCTGTGATCTCAGGACATAGCCCAGTGCAAAGGCAACAAGGCAAGGGTGCACATGTGGGGAGAAGGGCTGTCACTCCTCGAGCAGGCCCATTAAAGCCAATGTCACATGCAGCTGTTCCCTACACAGGTACTTTCTGAACCACATTTCTTAAGAGGTCACCTCCAACACCTGCACCTGGGAGCGCTGACAAAAGCTTGTCAGGCCCCAAAAGCTCCTGCTCATTTTCCCCACATGCTGGCTGGTTGTAGAAAGGGTACTCAGAGAGGTTCTTATAACCAAAGGCTGACACTTCCAGTGCTGTCTGTTTATAAAGCCCAAGTCTTGAGATGGAACAGATGTTCCTGTGGCCAGAGAGGAACAGTGCTCCTTCTCTGGATACAAAGGAAGAGGGGAAGTGGTCTGGGCTTCAGGCTGCAGTCGTGTGTCCAGGAGGATGTGAGATTCCCAGCTAAGATGCAGGATTACAGCACTGCCTTGTGCTCAGCTGCAGCAGCTGCTGGATGTCACAGCGTCCTGCACCAGACAATCCAGCTGTAACCCTGCGGACCGAGAGGACTGGCTGTCAGGTCACCTTCCAGCCCTGCCTGGCAGCCAGACACCCCGTGGACAGCAGCACCTGATGTTCCACTGTCCAGGCTGAGCCTGCAGACTGTGCTGGACCCCTGTGTGGAACGTGTGCTCAGCCCAGCCCTGCCTGCTCCTGACTCTGCACAGGCACAAACACAGGCTACCTGATGCCCACCAGCAGCAATCCCACAAATGCCAGGTCTAACTTCCAGTCTTTCTGCTCCTTTCCTCTTTTCTCCACAGCCTCTAAGCAAAGAAGGCAAGTACAGCAAGGGCTCAAGTTCTGCCTATCCCTCCTCTTTGCTCAGCAGCCTCGTCCCCAGCATCCCTCTGTGCTGTACTGCACTCAGCTTGGACCTGTGTGCCCTTCCAGGCGGCCTGCTGCTGGGCTCTTCCCTCTGCAGATGTAATTCCAGGAGCAGGTAAACCTTAACCCTCACCCAAACCTTAGCCCTCACCCTCCTCACTTACCTGATGACATGGGTGACCAGGAAGCTCTGGATCTCAGGGCTGCTCACAAAAGCCAGCTCTCCATTGCCGTGCTCCTGGCAGTGCTGCTGGGCCTCCAGCCACTCGGCCTTCTCCACCACCAGCTGATAGCAGTGGTTGTTGCCCGGGAAAACCAAGCCATCGTGGGGACACATGGGATGAACTGCTGCATGAGGGAGAAGAACACAAGCATGATGCCCTTCCTATGGGCCCACACATCCCAGTCTGGGGCGTGAGGTACCTGGGATGCCCTGCCCTTCTTGATGCCACTACATCCAATTCACTGCTGAACTGCACTCTGTGCAGTCACGCTCTTGGCACAGCACAGTGCAAAGCACTGCTTGGTCAACCCAGGCAAAGCACAGGGGTGCAAGGAGTACCCAAAGGAGTCATCCCTTCCTCCTCACCAGGAAGGAATGGAGAGCACAGCCCCAGGACCCAGTGCCAGCCCCTCCCCTGCCCAGCACCCCCTGGCCTCCCAGCCAGCCCTGCTTACCTCTGCCCAGCTCTCCGGGCTCTGCCGTGATTCCGTACAACACCACGAGGCCAGTGCCCCCTCTGTTGCGGATCCATATGTCCAGACTCTCGTTTGTCTTGATCAAGGAAGGACACTGCAGTTCTAACTGTTGGGGTGAAGCCACCACCTCAATTTCTGCCTGCGCATAGGAGACCTTGGCGCCCACAAAGAGGGTGGCAGTGACATTGTACTGCCCAGGTAAGGCATACGTGTGGACAGCTGCATTTCCAGTGGTGTTGAGAACCTCTGTCTGGTCCCCAAATTCCCACATTAAAGTGCTGATAGCGATGGGAATACTGACATTGAAGAGCACAGCCTGGTGTAGGCTATACCGGGGCTGGAGTCCTACAAAAGACACAGACAGCTGTGCCTCAAAGGGAAAGTGGATGAGGGATGGGCCACCACAGGCCTGCCCAGACGAATGCTCAGTGCAAAACGGCAAACAGCTGGAGGAAGAGTTCGGTTCGTGGGCAGTACCACACAGACACTGCCCCTCAGTGCTGAAACCTCCGTATTCCTGGTCTTCAGCATAACAGAGGGCACTGCAGGTCTCCTCAGTGAGGCTCCCAGGGTGAGCAGATGTGAAGAGAATGACAAGTTCAGCCTCGTCCGTGTGGTTGCTCATCAGGCATGTGATATATTGAGCTCCTGGAGGAGAGAACAGAAAATCCACTTGCAAACCGACACCGTGAAGCCATGGGTTGATGCAAACCCCTGTAGAGACACCACCCAGGACACACCACAGACACTGAGCTGCTGAGAGTCTGACCCTCAAATGAGCCCAAAGGAGTGGCCACCAAGTAAGACCAGGAGAAAACATTGTCCCTTGGCTGTACTATGGCTGGGGCTGGTGCAGTGTTTCACTTTCAGTAACAAGCCCATAACCAAACGCAGCTGGGTAAGTGGCTCACTGGGGTATGGGGGAAATGCCCCAGGCCCACACCAGGGTGGGCAGCCACCGCAGCCACCTTCCACCCTGCAGACAGCCAAGAGCTTCCCACCTGCTTGCAGGTAAAACGTGGTGCTAGAAAAGAGGGAAATAGTGCAGAACCTACACCTGAGCAGAGCAGAAGGATCCGTGTGTATGCATTCATATGTGTACAGATGTACAGAAACAACACACATCTGGCAGCAGGGAGCATGAGGGCACGCATGCATGGACACGCAGGCACACACACCGATGGCAGTCACCACAACTCCCTTCTCAGAGCACTCATCCCCTGCATGTTCCTCCCCCCCCTAGGGGCTCACGAGGGTGGGACGCTGCCCTGCCCCAAGCACACACACGGCCACTGCCGCGTGCACAGCCGCAGCCCAGCTGGGACGGCCTCGCCTCCCGTCCAGCTCTGCCCACGCAAACCAGCCACGGTTGCTTGTGTGTTTCTGCTTGTTACTACAACATTTCCCCCCAAACATCTCAACAGATCTGGCCTTGCGTGCTCTTCCCATCTCGAACCCATCCAACTGTCCAGCCTGCTCCATGGCCTTCCCGCAAACGCTGAGCCACTTTTCTTCACAACTCCCCTGCGAGGAGGGCCGTGGCATGGGAACTACCTTGTTTTTAACAGCAGCCTGGCCACACTCCTTAGCTCCCAGCTGGTCAGGAACAACTGTCAATAGCTGGCAGGCTCTCTCCAGCCTGTCCTCATTACACTGACCTACCCCAGGAGACAGCCTGACATTGTTGTTCCCACACTAACCTGAGGTATGTGAAGAGGGGAACACCAAACTATTGAGGGGACTAACAGTGGCAATGAGATCTGCAGCAGGTAAGCGGTGCACTGCAGGGGTGCTGGAGGGCTGGGGTGACTTTGTGGGGAAAGCAGAGCTGCCAGCTGCTAGGTCCGGGCTCCTGGGGAGCACTGCCCTTCACTAGGCAGCTCAGCTGGCTCCCACCAGCTCCCATTCCCTGCATCAAAGGAGATGACTGATGCTGGTTGTGGGAAGCACTCTTTGTACCTGTTACTCAGTTAGGTTTCTCAGGGCTGCTCCTCCCCCCCTGCCAAGTAATTAGTGTCCCACATCTGTGCTGGCCAAGGCAGGCAGAAACACGCACCAGGAGCTGTGACAGGCGAAGATCAGGGCAGAGTTTATGCATCACTCCTGACACGGAGCCCTGTCACCTGCAAAGACCCAACTTATCATGTCCTCAGGTCCCACCAACTCCAATGACATTCCACTGCTTCAAGTCAGATTGTTAATTGCCTGACAGAATGAAAGCCCATGGCTAGAAACGGGGCCAGCACCATCTGAGAGCTGCTTGAAGCTTTCCACCCCTTTGGTCACCTTCCCCACCAACAGCCCACTGTGCTTCCTTACCACAAGTAGCATTGACGAACGAAACACTGAAGAGAGAAAGGTTTGCCACCCCAGGAGGGTGGGCACATCTTGTCTCTGACGCCTGGATAACCGTCACTTTTCTGTCTTCCACCCAGCGGGGCAACCAGGAAAGTTTGCAGTCGCAAAAAAATGGATTCCAACTTAAGTTTCTGTAATAGGGAGATCAGAGAAAAGTCATGCATTAGCTTGACAACGGGAAGCATGTGCTAAGTGTTAATTACAGCAGTGTGCAGATCCCTCACTGTTCCCATCTGCGCAACTCCAGCGAAATGTTTCAGAAAGAACTGCTAAGGGAGTTAATGAATAGGGAATCAAGCCATAATTAACATGATTTTTCTAGAGGCTAGAATTAAGCGAGTACTCCAAGTACTTTTTTCACTCTACAAATAATTGTTGCAATTAGAAGCAAATTACAGACACAATCTTATATTTAAAATAGTCTGCCATCTAACAGCCATGGGATGTAATGGCAGCCTCTGCAGCTAAGGGAGACTATTTACAGCTCCATTAAAAAATAGCTAAGAGAATAAAATTGATCTGTCAAAAAAGAAATGCAAAGTCAATGATAATCTTTCCATGTGGCAGTTTAATGAAAAGATGGAAACTTTAATTGCAGCTAAGCTTGATCCAAATTACAGCCTTTGGCATTCAGCTGCGAAAGGACAGAGATGGAAAGATGTTTGTTTAGCTGACGCCAGCTGGGCTGGGCTGCCGCAGGGGCTGAACCCAGGGTTTTTAGACTGAAAGCACCACTTTGCAGGGCAGCATTAGCAGGGACGGGCTCACTTGGACCCAGCAGGGATCCTTTCTGTCTTTTCAGTGCCATTTTCAAGCAAAAATGCAGAGCTAAAAATGCCCTTTGTGCCTTGCCTTCATGGAGAATGTGTAGCTGAGCTTTTTTCTTGCTTGCTAAGAGAGACGGCACAGGGTTAACCCTTTGGCTCCAGATACAGAAACACCATTGTGTGCTGTGATTGCATGTACCCCTCCTGGAGATGCATGGCATCCCCCTGCTTCCCCTCATGTATCAACACAGATTTTAATTACTTTGGTTAAAAATCATTAGAAGCATAGGAACCTGAATCACTTAGGAAGATCTTCAAGTGCCTTCAAATGCCTTTGACACTCATGTGTCAGGTCACTGCCCCTTCATTAGGTGCCCGGGTCCCAAGGTGTGACCATGCAACAGGAGCAGTGAGCGTGGCCAGAGACAATGACCTCAGCAGAACTGGTGTGGGAGAGAAGCAGAGGAGCCAAGAGGGCAGCAGCAGAGGTTTGGGGCATCCAGGAGACAAAAGCAAAGTCTGGGAGGAGGTTAGACTCGAGGGACAGCAACAGGACCTAGGAGCAGGATCCAGCCTGAGGAAGGAACTGGAGTCCAAAAAGCAGCTGCAGAGACTGCAGGAGGATGAGGAAGCAGCAGTTGCAGAGAGGAGGAGAGGTAACATCAGGGAGGCCTGGTAACAAGGTGAGAGTCAGGGTATCCACTCATCCCTCCATCAGCCAAGCAGATTTAGGCTCCCTCCACCAGCTCTGTGCCTCCGAAGGCTCACAAGTTTTCAAAATGTCACAGAGAAAGACCAGGCTTACACTGTCAAAACTCACCGGTGGAGCAGTTGGCAAACAGGCAGAGCTGGAGGGGATAGTGGGCACTGAGGGCTTCAGCTCCCTTATTAACACAAACAGGA
>WBMW01002128.1:52835-99831 GCA_013396635.1 Penelope pileata | reverse complement strand
GGGGGGGGGGGGGGGGAGTGGGGTACATGGCCCAGATCATGGCCCAGCAATGAATCCCACCCCAGGGAAGAGAAGAGCTGTTTCAAGGGAAGGTCTCAATAGAGAACTGGGAAACAAAGAGGATTAACTTACATTTCACTTAAATTAAATAAATTATCAAATATTCCATCTTCTAATGTAGAAATCTCGTTGTGGCTTACATCTCTGTAAAAAATGGAAATGGAAGCTTAAAAATCGTTCACCATGCTGGTAACAACTTCCTGGCCAACAAAACAGGGTTGACTTCTGTCCCAAGCTCTGCTCGGTGACTGCCTACCCTCTGATCACCCCAGTCTCAAAAGCTACTCACATGCAATAAAATTTTCTGCAAGGCATGAAGTCACAGCATGTTTGATGTTGGAAGTGACTTCTGGAGTTATCCAGTCCAAACTCCTGCTCAAGCAAGGCCACCTGGAGTGGGCTGCCCAAGACCATGTCCAGGTGGCTTTACAGTGTCTCCAAGGAGGGAGACCCCAAGCCTCTCTGGGCAGCCTGTTTCCATGCTCAAGTTCAGTTCTAGTGCTCCAAGCCCTCCCGTGAGTGGTTCTCCTTCTAGAAGATTCTGAGGTGTAAAGATGGCAGGATGTCCTGGCTATCAGCTACCCAGGTTGAACCACCAAAACAGCTTTGGGTGCTGGCTGTATTGGTGCCTTTTTGGATCTGAGTCCATTTTTTCTTAAAAGACAGTTTCCTTAGGAGCCATCAGCAAGTAGTAGTGCAAGCCTACCTGACCAGCAGCTCCATCAGTGAGTGTGCTAATGGTCAAAGCCCTGCTCTCCTCCTGGCCCACACAGAGCCTGGGCAGCTGTAGTGAAACGAGGCAGCTCAGGGTGCTGGGAGCAATGGGACGTGCAGGCCTTTGCTCCAACAAAGCCGAGCTCAGCAAAGGACCCACAGCCTCAGTAATTTCCTCTGAAGTTAAGTGGGGTCTGGACAACGCAGCTTTATCATTACTTTCCATTTTGTAACCCATCTTGTGACAGTTGCTTACTCTCTTGCTCTGATCTCCCCTGCACCCAGCAGTACAGCGTGCCAGATCCTGCCTGAGCAAATCAATCCTTTGCAGCTGAACGCCACGAGGAAGGAGGCCATGGCCACGTGCAGCTGAGCCCTGACCCACGAGCTCGAGGCAGAGCAAGGCTGACACACGCACGGTACCAGCCCAAACGCGCTGCTAGCCGCAGGACGAGAAGGGCACAGCGTGTACTTACAGTTTTGCCAGAGAAGTCAGGCTTCTGAACATCTGGACATCTAAAACACTGATCTTGTTTCTGGAAAGATCCCTAAAGAAAGGAAAAAAAAAAAGAGTTTTCAGCTTTTGTTCAACTTTTTGTCATTCCTCCATCGGCGGAGCTTAGAAGAGCGTCTCTGCAAACTCCATCCAGCCTCCAGACAGAGGTTTTGGTGCGTTAGCGCGGGATGCTCTCCCAGCCAAAGACAACACCTCTCCCAGCCACGAGGCATGTGCTGCTCCAGCACCGTGGGACGGGCAGGCACAGGGCAGGACTGGCACTACCCCACCCCACAGCACACCTACAGGAATCAGACGCGACGGATGTCTTACTAAATCTGAGGTATCTTTCAAAACATTATGCAATATATATTCAAAGATGGAATTAAAAATGATTTGGTCTAAATTAGTAATTAACTTATAAAAATATTCTGAACTTCCAAGTCCATCTCTCACGCCAAAGAACAGTAATTAATTACACAGCTGATGCGTTCAAGCTTTCAAAGATCTTTTTGTCTCGCTCTGAGAAAGTTTAAAAGAAAAGAAGGAACAAAGAATATTTCTGTTTAAAGTCAGGCTAGACTCTCCCTATAAAATGAGCACTGTTTAAAAGATCTTTAATTCCTCCCTGTAACACTAATAGCCTCCAATGCATCCAAAGCAAAACGTCCTCTTCTTCAGTTTTAAAATGGCACTCAGCTAAGAAGTGAGATTCCGCTGATCAGCCTCTGTTTGTCCCCCATAGCCTTCAGTCTTTGGCTGGAGATGGTTCCTCTCCCTCCAGGGCTCCTGGCAGGGCTGCAGGACAGGTCGGGACCCATCGCCCAGCTCCCTGCTCCCTGTTTTCCTAATGCACCTCTTGGGATTCCACCTTGCTGTCTCACCCCTACTGGATTAATTCTCAGTCTGATCTGATATTTGAACTTAATTTATCTGAATGAATTACTCCAAAGTGGCGGAAAAATTACTTATGGCTCCAGGAAACCACAGGGATAAGTAACAGGGATAGATGTCTCTTTAGAAGATTTATTTTTCCCAATTTTGCTGTCCAGGAGTTCTTTGCCAAACTGAGAGTGGATTCAGAAGAGCTCACCAGCAACACCAATAAAGAAAGCCAAGAAATGTGCAAAACAAAAGCTCAACAAATACACTTAGAAAAGCAAATGCCCCAAGCCCTCAGCTCGTGGGGTCGGACAGCGCTGTCCCTACCTCACAGCAGGCCCGGGGCCTGCACCACACAGCCCTGCTGCACACACAGGGCTGGAGCAGCTCACAGCAGCCTCAGCGAACAGCAGGAACGCCGAATTCCCAGCTCAGTGCTGCCTCGCACCGCGTACGGGACTGACACTAGGTGTCAGTGCACGCTGAGCAGCACGCAGAGGGGAAGAGCTCCCTGGTAAGCACCGTGACCAAGTGGGGCCAGGGGGGTGCGGGAAGCCCCCCAAGGAGTCTGGTGAAGGGCTCGGAGGCAGCTGTCCCCATACACCTTCATGGCTCTCCCTCATGCCCTGTCCCTCTGATATGACCAGGGGCCATGCTTTCCATTGGCAGGACAGGATGTGAAGGTGTCAGGACACCGCACTGCACATCTGCATTATCGGCACTGCTGGGCGTTATCGGCACTGCTGCCTGCCCCCAGAGCCTCCATGCCCTCAGGTTGTGCTGGAGGCTGCAGGGGCTCCTTCACCTCGGTCTCCCCTCCCAACAGCTGCAACCTGGTGCCTTTCAGCACAGCTGCTGCTGCCAGATTTCTCTGTGCACCCTTCTGTCCTGCACCCAACTAACGCAACCCACGGCCCTGCACACAGCAGGCTTCCAAGGAGAAAATTGGGGCTCGGTCTGCAGGCTGCTCCAGAGATGCTCTGAACCTGTGGAGGTTACAACCAGCCCATGCTCCATCAATGCCCAGATTCTGGGCATGCTCTGCAAGAACTCCCCACATCTCCAACCTCGCAGCCTGAGCTCATGTCCCACACCAGCAGAGATGCTGGCATCCTCCATGGGACCAGTCACTAGAGGGAAACGTACAAACCAAAGCCCAATACCTATGGTATTTCCTACCCTTGCCATCACCATCTGATGCAGAACCAGGATAAAGCCTCCCAGCCTCCCACCTCCCCAGACTGCTCAGTGAGGAGCCAAGGGGAAGCCAGGCTCCTGCTGGCAGCCCAGCCCCGAAGCCAGGAGTGGCAGCGGGTGCCCAACATCTCCAGCCACCTCCTTGCCTTCTCCCTCTGCTCCCTCTCCAACTTGTATGGAAAATAACACGCTGCCTTCCTGGCATGGGAAAGATGGCTGTGAACCAAAGGAGGCTGAAGAAAAAAAAAAATCAGGAAAGGAAAGAAGTACTGACCAATAAAACCCCAGGCGCAGGCTGCAGGACAGAGCTCAGCCTCTCGGTGCCACAAAGTGCCACGACTGTATTTTTGCAGGCCACTGCCAGGCCAGAGGAAATTCGGAGCAGGTTCAAGGCAGGGCTGAAGCCAGCAGAAAACAAAGCTCCCCATTGAAATGCAGCGCACATGCAGACTGCTGCTCTGCCCACGAGGGGAAAGAAAAACCGCGCTGAACTGCACAGCTCGTGGCACCGGGAACGCGGCGTGCTCCTGGACCAGGGCAGCCAGGGGCCGGTCACAGCCCCTACTCCCAGCCCAGCTTCCACACCTGGGAAATGGAGCCCTGTGCTGCCTAAGGGGGCTGCAGGGGCTCGGCCCACTCCTCTGCAGAACTTGGAGAGCAGAGGCACCAAAACCCACCGGTGCCCATGGAGCAGAACGGGACTGTGTGAAAGATGCCCTACAAAGAAAGGTCCTGGTGCAGCTCCCCAGCTGCCCCCCAAAACACAGACACGTTTAACTCACACGGCGAGCAAGGGAAGCTTTGAGCAAACTTCTGGAAGCGGCCTCGCTCACGTGGGGAGGTGAAGCTGCGGGTAAGGGAACATTTGGTCATGAGGGCGTCAGCCTGAACCTTGGGAGCCTGGAGCTCCATCCCAGCCTGCTCCCAACTGCGGCGCGAGGCGGGCGGGCCACGTGTGCTGCAGGGAGAGCAGCCGGGGTGATGGTGGGGCAGCACCCATCCCACGGATGGGGTGCGAGCACACACCAGTCCTGAGCACCACCAGGGGCATCTCTGGGATGGAGCTGGATCACTTCTGGGTCAAACACACCTGGCACCCGCGTGGCCCCATGCACTGCCCGCAGGAGCCAGCAGCGGGGTGGGAGCTGTGGGTTCTGTCTGTCTGCAGAGCTCCGAGGGGCGGATGGGGGCTGGGGCAGAGCAGCCCTGCGTGGGGCAGTGGGTGGGTATTCACGCAGCATGGCAGTGGATGGGTTTTTTTGGTGTGCTGCTGCATTTTTCTTAATTCCACAGAACATACAACGTCGAGCAGGGTATAGCACGCCTCTGTCTGCCAGGCCTGATGTCATGCTCTCGTTACGTCATTTGCGGGCCCGCACTGCCTTCGCTTCACAAAAAAAGGGAGGGAAGGGAAGGGGGGCAGTGCTGGCTTGTGCCTTCCCCAGCCCTTTTGGTGCACGGAGCTCAGCCAGAACAGTAATGGGAAAAGCATCCGCAGACAGAGGGAAACGACTGCGCAGAGAGCAGCCTGCATGCAGGCCGGGGGAGAGCTGCAGCCATCCCTGAGCATGGGAGCTCCAGGCCTGGGAGCTCCAGCACGGCTCCAGAGGCACTCAGGCAGCCCAGGTACCTTCATGTTTCCATCCAGGCTGCACAGGAACCTCTGCAGTGGCTCTGAAGGGGCTCACAGCAGTGTGGGAGGGATAAGGCATTTGCCCTCCAGCACACCGATGGTCCGTGCAGCCCATCTTGCAATCACAGGAAAATCTCTTCTATCCCCCAGCCCCATGCTGGTCCATAGACCATGCCCTAACAGCAGGAGCAGCCACAGGGACAGCAGAATCCATTGGATCAAAGCAGATGATGCTGCCTAACCCCTTCCCCAGCCAACAAGCTCCATCACTCACATGCATCACAAAAACCACTGCCTTCCTTGGCTGGTTTCAACCTGCTAGATGCATCACTCCACTGGACACTGCCTTATTTTCTGCTCTGTGAACAGAATAATTGCTCTTATTTATCTTTGCCTCGCTCCCAGACTGCCTTAGTCCTCACTTTCCCAAGCACCACTTCCAACAGGAAGAGCACCCCATTTCCAGCCCTGGCACACTGCTGGGAGCTGGGGCGCTGCAGCTCGCTGGGACGGGACGCACCGACCCCGGTGCCCCCAGCCCCCAGGGCACCTCCGCTCCCCATTCACATCCCGTTAGGGAGCACAGCCCCCAGCAGCCCAGCTGCACCACGCATGCTGCACAGAGGGAAGTGACAGAGGGACAAGAGACAGCCCGTGAGACACAGCCCACTCCTTCCAGAGCAGCGAGAGGCAGCCCAGCCGCAGCACTGACGTGTTACCATGGCAAAGGCTCTGCTGGGCTCCAGGAACAAGAGGCAGCCCGGTGCCCCACGCAGCAGCGCTGCGCTGATACCGCCTGACGTACATGATCGACTTTCCAGAAAAGTGGAGGAAAAACCCTACGTGTTTTTGTATGCCTGAGCCAGGAAAATTACAGCTTTTTGCTGATCTGATTCCTTTTTCACTTCGTCTTTTGGCTTGCACCTCTCCTAGGACGCACAGCAGAAGTAAGAGCGCTTCGTGCGCAGAGCGAGGAGCAGAGCGAGGAGCAGAGCGAGGAGCAGAGCTCTGTGCCACAGCGGCCAAGGAAATGCGAGAAATGCGGCTCGCTTGGCACAGGGCTGGGGCCTGGGGGAAACGCTGCGGTCCCACACCAAGCACAGGGGCATCCCAGCTGCAGGCTGGGAGCAACACGGGGAATTTCGTTACCAGCTCTTGGTTTCATTTGCACCCAAGCAGGGATTTTCCAAGGCAAAGGCATTCCAGCTCCACTGCAGCCTCGCAGGAAAAGACGGCTTCACCCCCCACCCAGAGCCACGCAGCAAAGGGGCACTGCAAACCCACGCACCCTGCCCCAGAGGTGGCTGCATTCCATCTGCACGGATCAGCTTGCAAAGAGCAGCAAAGCTGCGAGGGATGGAGCACGCCAGGTGCTGCAGTGCCCAGGGGAAGGCTCCGTGGGACACGCTGCAAGCCCTGAGCAGCACTGCGTGCAGGCGGGGGGAGCACCTCGCCCCCCACCCCCTCCCCGAGGCAGTCACAGCACCGTGACAAGTTATTTGCTCATGTTGAATTTATGAGTTTCAGACGCTGGCCCAAGTCTCAGTTCTCTCTAAGGAATTTGCCCCAAAAGACTTTTTTTCACAAATATTCTTCTAAAGAATAAATGTTTTTCTTCCCACAGCAAAATCATAATTGTTGATATGAAAATGTAAGGCAAGGATACAAGCATTTTTGCAATGTTCCGTACACTTTGTGCTCTCCTGGGAAAGCTGCAGAACACTCTCACATATGCCCTTGCAAGGCAGATGAGCCTGGAGCCAGGCAGGTTCGATGCGAGGAGACCCAGAGGCGATGCCCAGCGCTGCTGCAGGACTGGGAGAGGAGGGAGCAGCCCCATCACTGCTGCTCCTGCTGCCCCTGTCACTGCCTGCTCCTGCTGCCCCTGTCACTGCCTGCTCCTGCTGCCCCCCAAATCACTGCCTGCTCCTGCTGCCCTTGGCTCCTTCCCCCTGCAGCCTGCACGAACCTCTCCCAGAGCACTCAGAGCTGCAGGAGTCGATCCTGCTCGTCCTTTTGCTCTGGCTGCAGGTTCTCAGGGATGCTGCAGGGTGTATGGAACTCTCCCTGAGGCTCTCAGCTGAGCGGCTGAGCCCAGAGGTGAAGCAGTGGGTGCTGGGGTTCCCTTTGTCAGCAAAGGAAAAGGAGCTCCAAGAGCTCCAAGCAGCACGGGGTGGGACTGCTCTGAGCCATGCATGAGACAGAGCCCAGCTCAGGGCTCCCCCGGCCCAGCTGTGCCCATCCTGACCCTTCCCCATTGCTGTGCCCGCAGCACGGGGAGGATTTCAGGGAAGATTTCGGGCTGCGGTGCTGCTGAGCTCACACCAAAGGCACCGACCTCCAGGTGGGAGCTGTCTGAAGCGCAGCTGAGGCCGAGCGAGCGGCTCCTCGCATCCCACCGCCAGGGAGCTGTTCTCAGACTTTCCCAAATATGGTTATAAAAGCAGGGCCAGGGATGCAGCCACTCCAAGAAAGGGGACGTGTTACCTCATGCAGTGATGTCATGCTCTGGCAGGGCGGCCGCAGGCGATGGCATCACGCGCTCCGTCCCCTGCTCCCCGCTCGGGAGCGCTGGGTGGGGGCCTGGCGTTGGGGGGCTCCCAGGAACCAGAGCGCTGCTGTCTGCACAGGGACCCGCGGAACAGCTCCACTTACAGCTATTTTTAGGCTGTGACTGACTTCATCTCCTCGTTCCCAACATTTAACAACGGAGCTGTGCATGAGGGGGGCACTGGAGAGCCCTCGGGGCCTCCTGCACTTGTGGGCTCAGCAGGGGCTTACGGGTGCTGCGGTTTGGGATGGTTCTGAGCATCCTCTGAGCTGTACCAGGGGCCAAAAGCCACCACTGGGGCTGCCATGGAGCTCCCATCTGCCGAGGGGTGACCCGAGCTGGCGTAAAGCCAGGCCTGAGCATCAGACAGGAGGCAGCACCCTGCCCTGCCCACGCAACATCACTGAGACATCAGGGCAGAGAAGGCTAAGTTTGGGAAAGCAGCAACCCAAATATTTAAATAAAGTTAATGTCCATAATTAGTGCTGCGCATAAACAAGCTGTCTGCAGTTCCAGCCAGCTAAATGTCAGCCCTGCAAATATACGGTGGTTTCATGGAAAGTTTGCAAAGAAACCAAAGATCCATCAAAACAAAGCATCTTCCCAGCACACATGGCACAGCTCAAGCAAGGAGACAACGCTGGAAGCCTGCAGCCCAAGCACAGCTGCTCCCCGGGCAGATTTCCCCTTCCTCCCCCCAACACCCCCGGCCAGGGCAGCCCCCCACCTCACTGGGGTACGGCTCCTCCAGTGCCCACCCACGTCTGCATGTGCAGAGCCCACTGATACTTCATTTCCCCATGAAAAGTGAGCCCTCTGCAAGCTGCAATTTGGGAATGACACAGCTGAGCTACCAATAAAGGTTTAGGTATTGCTGATATTAATTCACAACTGGGATAGAAGATGAAGGAGATCCTCAAATTCTCTGTTTTACTGTTCTATTTGTGTTTTTTTTTTTAATGTGAGGCCTTTGTCTGAATAGCCATCCTCCAGATGTGAGAAAGCACAAAACCACGATGCCATTTCACCTCAGCACTGCACACAACACATGGGCACACGGGATACAGGAGGCACCCATGGTTCCTGGGACGCATGGAGCTCCAAGAAAGTCTCCTCAGAAGCACACATTCAGTTTGCAAGCACCAACAAAATATGAAAAGATATTTGCACAGCCCATTCCTTGGAAACCTCCTGGGGAATCAGCTCAGCATCCCAAAAGGAGCAGCGAAACAACCTGGGCATCGCGTGCCGCGGTGTCAGTGCAAAGCCACGGAGCAGAAAGACGGGGTCTCACGAAGGACAGACCATGTGGTGGGACATCACCTCCCAGCCAAAGCCATGCTAGGCAAAGCAGACAATCCAGACCCAAACCATGAAGAAACAGACAGGGCAAGTCTCTGGGCCAAGCACTGCTGAGCTGCCTGAAGGACAACAGCCATCGCTGCCTTCGGCTGACGTCCCCCCCGCACCCCGCCTGCACCAGCTGCCTGCTTTGGTGCTGCTGCTGCCAGAGCTGCACAAACACAAAGGAGAAGCAGAGCCAACAGATTCTGCAGAGGTGTCCTCATCACTCACTGCCAAAGGGGGTGCCAGGTGCCCAGGGCCTGCTCCAAAGGGCCCCCAGCCCAAACACCCTGCAGGGCACGGGGCAGCAGCTGCCTGGCGTGCCACCACCTGGTGTGCCACCATCCCTTGTGCCACCACCCTATGAGACACCATCCCACATGCCACCACCCAGCATGCCACCACCAGACATGTCATCATCCCATGTGCCTTCATCCTATATGCCATCACCTGGTGTGCCACCATCCTACGTGCCACTACCCCGTGTGCCATTACCCGCTGTGCCCCCATCCCATATGGCAACACTCACCCCGCGTGCCAGCACCGCTGCAGCCCGGTGCACAAGCAGACGCGCTCCTTGCAGCCAGGCAGGCTGGCCCAGTAGCCAGATCTCTGCAGTCACTTCCCACGGGCGATAACACTCCCTCTGATGCTTTCCCTTTCGTAGCTGACAGTACGAATTTGTTTGACCTTTAGCTAACAACAATCTGTAACAGACGAGCAAGTTTTCCAAGATCCCGGGTGGCTGCTAAAGAAAAACATTTTGGTGTGTATTTTAACCGTGTCTGTCAAACGATTTTCACCTCCGATGTGTTTTACCAACAGCGTTTTCACACACCGGAGACGCTCCCTGCTCCAGGCTCTCACCAGCACCCTCGGGCTCCAAGCACGGGCTGCCAGCCGAGGTGAGGAAGGGACGAGAAGCAAAACGTGGCACCAACCACGAGCGACCTCCAGCAGCACTCTGCCTGTGCTGGGAAGATGCTGAGCCCCTCACTCATTTCCTTCTCCAGGCAGAAAACTCCGGGATGCGAGGCCGTCGCATTAGTGCTTGATATTACGTTTAAAAATAGCACAAAGTAAACGGTGCTGCTCTGTGAAAACAACGATGCTGAGCACAACCACAGAGCTCACAGCCCACTGCCCACAGCCCACACCCTGCGGAGCCTGAAGGAGAAGTGCAGCACGCTCAGGACCCAGGACCTGGCCAAAGCACAGCTGCAGCGCGGTTGGTGTTTTCCTTGCAATCCTGATGCTGTGTCTGCCTTCTGTGGTCTCCTAACAGGGACAGGCTCTCCAGAAGTTCTGAAGCCCTGCGACCCACCCAACACAGGAGCCAGCCGGGAGACAGAGAGGGGAAGGGGGCACGGAGCTGCTAGCCCTTCCCTTTGGCAGGCTGCTCCCTGCACTAACACAGAACGAGAGCCGCTCGGGGGCTGTTAGGGCCAAAGCCCAGCGACTCGCACCCTGCACGCCACAGGACTGGGGTTTTGTACCCTCAGCACAGCAACACTTTGGGCTCTGCCCTCCCCCAGCCAGTTGACAAATACACTACAGAGGCACTCAGCAATCAGTCTGAGACTTCACCACAACGCAGCTCTTCGGGATGACTCCAGTTTATTCTTACACTCTGAAGCCAATATTGAATCCCTTTAATATATGCAGCGCCGATTTCTCTCTTTCCAATTCCTGACAAATCTATGTGGCTTTGAGTCACATACCTACAGAAGTCATATGTGTATTACATCAACATCAGCGTCTTCATCCACTCCAGCTGTAAACTTACTTAAAAGGCAGACGTTCACGAGATCTGTTTTCCGTACGGGATTTTCCATGTTGATTGCCACTAATTGCACTATCCCCCTTAACTTCTACCTTCTGTCTGTGCTGCGCACTGCGTTGTTTCTCCTTGAGCTAGAAAACCAGGACACCAGGTTAAGAAACACTTGTACCATCCCAACTCCCTTCTGCTAACGCTGGCACCATGCTCATTCTGCTCCAGTCCTTGACAATTTCCCTACTGCCCAAAAGTTCCCTAAAAGAGAACATTAAGAGCCCACAGGGCTCCTCAGCCAGATCTTTAAAAGTTCTTGGATGCAAACTATCTGAATTTGCTAGCTGAAGGGTCTAACATTAATAGCAGCTGTTAAACATCCTCTTCAGTTACTGTTGGAGTGGAAAATATTTCATCATCCCCATACGATACAAGTACATCACCTGGCTTCTTTCCAAATAGAAAACAAATATTTACTGCTTTTTCTGTATTTTCATTGATAATTTGACCATGGTTGTATACTAGCAGACCGATATCATTTAATTCCTTTAGTTCCCAACATACCTTATACTGTTCTCAACTTTGCTGGCCACGGAATTTCCTTGTTTTTGCTTATCAGTGTTACATGGGCTTGACCTCTAAGTCCATATTTGTTGCTATCAACATTTCCCTTGTACGCTTTTGCTATAACTGCCTTCATGTATTCTCCAGGCTCCACCTGGTTTTTATGCAGGGTGTGGGGCAGAGGTAGCCCTGTGTATTGATTAACACAGCGGTGCACATCAGGATCAAGGTAGATCCATCACCAAAATCTTAACACCAACACCCCAAAAAAGGTTCTCTCTGAGGATGCTGTGGGCCCCAAATACTCCCACAGTGCTAGAGGCAGAGTCTGAACAACTCAGCTCAATGGAGTTGCAGACAGTCCAGATATACCACAAGCACAGCACCCGTGCCTGACAGACTGCATTCCTGACCAGATGGAGGAAATCCTGCGCAGGGGGCACAGAGGCTCAGAGCCCAGCACTGCCGTGTCCCCAGCCACTGCTGTGTGCACACCCACAACTGTGCCTCTAAGAGCGCTGAGAACCTGGCAGTGCTAGCAGCTGTGCTCTTGTCCTGTGCAGCGAGACCATACTGAAGGAGAAAATGACAAGAGAAAAAACGAGCCATCTCCCAATCCCAAACCAGAGCAGCCCCATAAGATATTCTTGGTTACAGTCTTAACTGGAAGTCCCCAGGGGTTTCCTTTCTCCCTTGGCTGTTCCTTAAAAACAGGCTTCCAGTGTTCCCCACACCTCACAGAAACTCTTTTTGTTCAATGAAACCCCATCTCTCCATTTTCTCTCCTCTGGCACAACTCTGCTTTGTCCTTGGCATGCAAAGTCCTTGGATACCTGCAGGACATTTGCACCCAATAAGCCAAAGTTTTCATCTTTCCTTCAATCCATCTCCAGCAAACAGCAATATGTGCACTGTGCAAAAGCCAAGCTGCACAAACAGCGTGCAGGGCTCCTGCGGGCTGCAGAGCAGGAGCTGTGAGCAGCGCGTGTCCCTGCTGCAGCCCCAGGGCATGGGCATGGGCATGGGCACAGTGCTTCCGGCACCGACACGGCTGGGTGACATCCCCAGCCCGGGCACAGCCCCGTGTGCGTGTGTTTGTTTGTGATTTTGTGAATAGGGCTGCTTAGCACGTTGAGTCCTCCCCGTGGGGATGATGTTACAGCGGATTGGCTCTCTATTCCCCGAAGGAAACATCTGCACATTCCAGACACATTTTGTAACGGGAGTGAAACCCATCCTTGAAGTGAAATTTTACAGCCTCCACAGCGCAAAATAACGATCGCTGGCAAGGAGCAGTGGAAAAGTAATGTTTAAAATATTATTACAGGGAAGCGGCTGCCAGAGCGTCAAATTAATCACTTGGATGTGCCTTTGGAGCCGAGCGGCGCGTTATGTAACGCCGGCCCACCTCCGCCCGCTGCCGGCCCCGCTCCCGCACCGGGGGCACCCGCACCCCCCAGCAGCACCGGCTCCAAGGTTCCTTCCAGGTACCCCACTTCTTCTTTCATTAAGGAAAACCCCAGGAGAGATGATGGTTATAGGGCTGCTTCTCATGGTCACCTCCACAGAGCAGCGCTGGGCACAGCCCTCTGCAGCAAAACAAACATCGGAGGAGCTGGAGGAGGCCTGGGTCCCCCCACCTGTCTGCAGAGGAATGGTCCTGAGCCCAGAGTGAAGCACTGTCTCCAAGCTGCTGCTTTTTGAAGTGTATGGGTCAGCTGGTTAAACGCTTTGGGCACTGGTTTGCAGCAAGCCCAGATTGCTGGCGGCCATAAACCAGGTAAGGGAACAGCGCAGGTATCTGTACAGGGTCCTCTCCCTCACCCCGCACAGCGCAATGATCCAGAACTAGCAAGAACAGAACATGATAAAAATGCAACTGACATACAAAAAGATTTTAAAAAATCCTCTAAGTGAAAGCAGGAAGATAAACAGCAGAGGATGCAGACACATCTACGGGGGAGGCAGAAACAAAACGTTTGGCAGCCTATGCCAACAGCAAGGAGTGACATGAGTACAACGAGGGAAACCACTTCTGTGCTGCAGCAGCCAGAGAAAAACGCCTGCAGGTCCTCAGGCAGCGATACTCCCTAAGCACTCACAAGGACAAGGTGCTGCAGGTAGGCTGGCAGAGATGCAGGGCACAGGGCAGGCACCAGGGCCATGCTGGGTGGCACCAAGAAAGGCCAAATCGCTGCTGGGACCCTGCTGGGCTGGTGCTGAGCCTGGCTGAGGGGTTTGGCTCTGCAGATGACAGCTCCTGAAACCCTCACCTCCTTCCTCTGTTTCGGGCTGCACACCCAGCATCAGGGGTGACTTCAGAACTGCTGGCCAAGGATTCAGGTCTGCAGCATCTCCTCTACCCCCGAGTGCAGCTGCAATGTCCGGCAGCATCGCCCAGGCTTGTTCCTAAAGCATATCTGCTTCCTTCCCCGGCTCACTTCCACACTCCCTGGATTCCTGGGTGTTAAAGTATCCTGGGTTTGAAATCAGGCAGACAGATATATCCATACGTAGGCAAAGAGACAGACAAACAGATATTCTGCCCCCAGAGGAACTTTCTTGTTCAGATCTGTTTTATCAAATACAGAAACAAACGAATCCAGGACTGTTGTTAATGCCTAAATATGCGCTTCATCGAAAGATCCAGGCAACAGTTCTGCAGGAGTGGCTGTGTCTATCAGTTAAATAAAACACATCTGGAGAAACTGTCCAAATAGGCATCTAACTTTCTGGTCTGCCTCGTACATAGAATCGACCTTACAGGTTATCTCTACTTTTTTAAGCAAACCTGCTAAATGAAGCACCCCAAACCGAGCATCAGCGTGCACCCCGTGCAGAGGCAGCGTGCTTGGCAGCAGGTGGGCTGCACCTGGGGGTTGCCTGTGCCCCAGCTCCTGCTGGAGCCTGAGATGACAGATAACAGCATTTCCACCATCCCAGGGACAAAGGGCTTCCAGGCTCCTGCTTCGTTGTAAGCATCTCTCCAGCACAAGGACATGGTAATTCAAAGCCAGGGCCATGAATCCCTACTGGAACACAAACATCCACAGATTTCGTTAAACAGCAGCTTTGGTTGCTGTTATGTGCCATAAACCACAGGGCACAATATAGACCCAGAGTCCGTCTGCTCAGCAGCTGTGAGGGCAGACAGACAGACAGACAGACAGACAGAGGAGAAAAGGGAAATGGCTGACAGAACACCCAGGGACAAACCTCTCCTTAACCCACGTGCCCCGGTGCCGTTACCAATATGAGCTCCCCCTGTGTTTTTTTCAAAGGTGGCTGTTTGGGTTGGAGGGCTCTGCTCCAGTGTTTTTGGAATACGTTCACCATGGATCCTTAAACATCTTCCTTCTGAAAACAAAATACAGTTAGAACCCAATATAGATCTGCTGGGTCCAGGACAAAATGGATTTGCATGTTTCAGGCATTAATAATCTGTGTGGTTGCGTTGCTTCCTTTTAGCATTAGAAAGCCTTCTGTGATGCAGTCAGAATATTTTGACTCCAAAGCACACGGCTGCTCAGAGGCCCCAGAGGAGGCACAAAGGGAAACGAGCAGCTTGCCTGGGCCCTGCAGGGCCCCCAGCTCCAGAGCTGCCCCCTCCACCAGACCCTGCAAGCAGGTGATGGAGCAAGAACCAATTTGTGCTGGCAGGAAGCACAGCTCTCTGCCATCGCAGGGACAGAGCTGGCAGCTCCTCGTGCTGCTCCAGCACAGGGGACGTGGTCGCTGCAGCACTTGCTTCTCTCCCCACCTCTGCATCCGCTACTGGGACTTCAGTGGGTATGGGTGGAGGAGACATTCCTGCTCTCCTCATTGTCAGACATCAAATTGCTCTTGGTTTAGGCACAGAGGCTTCAGCAGGGACCTGACCACACACTCCACATGAGCCGTCCTTGAAATGGGGAGTTTCCAGGAAAAGCGTGAAGATGGAATTCTCCTTTCTCTCGAGGCTCCTCAGGCACTCAGGTCAGACCCATCACTCAGCCAGAAGCAATCTGAGCTTTGCTCTGCTCGCTGCCCACGCTGCGTGCTCCAGCGAGCAGCCAGGCTCCGTGTCTGCAGACATCGCCGCCAGCACAGGGAGGTCCCCGCGGGCCGGGCCCTGTGCCTGGCTGGGGGGGGATGCGCATTTCTGGCTCTTTTCTGGACCCCAGTGCACAGGAGTCTGCTCAGTGTCCTCCTCTGAACCTACCCTGGTTTCAGCGCTCTGCAGCACTATCAGCTGAACGCTGGGGTTTAATCACACCTCCCTTAACAGAGCAGACCGACGTTCCCCTGCTCGACCCATCAAAACACAAGAATTACCGGGAATTTTAGGACAAATCTTGTTGACAAGCCACAGGCCAAATTCAGCCCTGACGTCAACAGCCGTACCCCAGGGACGGCCTCGTTTCCATGCACTGTCCGTGCAGAGCTGCCAGCAGCTTCCCAACGTGCACGAGGAGCAGATGGCACAGCTGAACGGGAGCGGGGCTGCAGCTGAGCGATCCCAGCCTGACGCTGCAGAAAGGAAACGTCTGGATCTCAGGGGTTAAGCAGGAGCTGCACATCTAACTCTCTGCCCCTTCCTTGGAAAATTTAAACTCTAGATAGGAGAGAGCCAAGACTTTAACATGATCTGCCTGTGAAGAATAGCCGTCCACACTTCTGCCAAACATTAATGCCTGATAAATCCACCGCGCAGCATATCTGGGGGTATGGGGTGGAGACCAAAGGACAGATCCCTGGAAAGAGCTCGGGAAGCCATCAGCTTATCCTGGAAAGACGCAGCTGACCTCGAGGTAACCTGCTCCTGCCCTGCTCCCCTCAGCTCAGCTCTCCCCCTCGACACCGACCGCCCTCCACCTGTCCAGAGCCACACAAACAATTCACCTCTGACCTCTGGCTCAGTCAAAGCCCCTGTGGGCTCCCCTCTGCTGCCTTCAGCCGAGCTTCTGTGCTGCTTTCCTGCACGGCCTCCAGCAGCTGCAGCCCCCTCCCACTGCCGGCTGCTGAGCAGGGCCCGTGCTGCAGCACCAGCGGGCACCCCGGGCTGTGTTCCAAAGCTACTGAGTGCTCACAAGGCAGGAGCTGAGCTGCTCTTAGGGAGAACTTCTGTGCATCCCTGGGGAAAGGCACAGGGGGCCCTGATCCTTCACTGCACCCACAGCTCAGTGCCAGGCACCAGCACCCATCCTGGCATGGACATGATCCACTCCTGTACCCGAGTCAGAAACGCTCTCCAGTGCAGCACACGTCATCTCCAGAGCGTCTGTTTCAACTCAGCCTGAGCAGAAGTAGGAGGAAATCACTGCAGCCATTCTCCTTCCTCTGTCTGTCCGCCTGTCTCCTTCCTTCTGTCCGCAGCGTGGCACCACCGCAGAGCGGGCTGGCAAGGAGCTCCCAGCTGGCTGCACCCATCCCTCTTCTCTGCAGGTGACTGCTCCTCTCCGCTCAGCTTTGGGAAGGAGATGGCTGTGCCTCAAATCGAGTAAGTGACACAGACTCAGTCTGATTTAGTTGGGGAGAGAACCACAGAAAGGATCGTTCCATTCACTTCAGACCACAGCTCGTGCTAAAGGGAGGATCGCTGCAATCTCGGCTCCTCTCTCCCACACGACTGATGCCTACAACTCTTTTTTTAAATCATCATTGTGTGGAATAAACTGTCCAGGAGGAGGAAAAAAAGGCCTTGCAACTCTGCTAACCTTCCTAATGGTTGAATACCTGTGAGCACTGCTGGGATGTGCTCCTTTCCTGATGGCATTAGGAGCTCTCCTACCAAATGTCTCACCACACTTCAGCATCCTATTGTGGATTATGATATTTTTCAAACCAAGTCAATTTCTCTGGAGAACGAGTAGGGGTTTTGCTCCCCTGTGATTTTTAATGACTTCTAAATGCCTGCCTGGGGGATTCCAATCAGCCCTGGCACAGATCCTCCAAATAGTAGCAAAGCTAAACAGGGGATGGCTGTTACTGCAGCTCCGCTCACTGCCAGCACAAACACACAGACCTCTTACAGTAGGAAAGTCACGGACACTTGATGATTCACAATCAGCATTTTTTCTTCTACTACAGCCACCCTTTTTCTTTAACTGTTCTTCCTTTCTGGCAAGCACCCCTTCCCTGCAGTTTTTGTGCTTTCTCCCCCCATTCCTTAACCAGAGCAGCAGGACAGGCAGGGGACACTCCAGAGCCCACAGCTCCATTTCTGCATCTGCCCAACACGCCGCGTGCCTGAGCCCTGGGCAGAGCCCCAGGCAAGGACTGCTGTGCTCCAGCTAGCCAGGGCTAAGCCTACAAGATCGGAACAAGGCCCGTGAAACACTGCCGTCCCCCCCAGACCTCAGGAGAAGGCTGGAGCGGTTTCATGCCCTGTGTTTGTGCTGGCTCTGTGCCCAGGGGTGAAGCTCACCCATGGCAGCCTGTTCTGTGTATGCTTCCTTTTTGCTTTTCATATGCAAAGCCAAAAGGGGCTTCTTCCCCAGGTGAGTACAGCAGGCACATCAAGCGGTAACATCTGCTCCAGGACCATCTGTTCCCCCCAGGAACTCGCTGGGACCCGGAGCCCCCCAGCCCAGAGCAGCAGCCCAGCACCTCCCCTCTGTCCCTATCACAGGGCTGCAGCAAAGAGGCTTTCCCCTGGAGCTGAGTCCTGCTCTCAGAAATCCTTCCTTCATCATTCAGCTGACATATTCCCCAATTCAGGGTTTTTCCAGAGTTCCCAGAAGCCCATCCTCTGAGGATCCACCTTAGCTATGGGTGTTGGCTGCTGCCTCACCCCACCTCGCACACCCCATCCCTCACATCCCACGTCATCAAAGGGAGCAGGGAGCCAGCACCGACCTAGTGGGGCACCTGGCATTGGAGCACCAACAGACAAGTTTTTTAAAAAAAAAATAAAATAAGGCAAATCCTTTCTACTTCATAGAGTGTTTCTACTGTAAACAAATCGATTTTGTTGTTGTTCCATTTCCTGCTGAGTACACCAGTGGAGCAAAGCGACTGCCCTCCCTGCCACCACGCTGCTCCAACGGGCACAGACGGACACCGACGCTTCGCTTTGGGTTCAGGCAACTGCTCCGAGCTATGGCTCAACTTAATGGCCACGTTAAAAACAACTCTACCTCATTCCTCATAAGCTGAAAATAAAAAAAAAAATAATAATAATAATAAAAAAAACATGAGGGTGATTGCATAAGAGGGTGTTAGTGGTAAATACAAACCGCCAGTAAATTTATTTTGTTTAAAATGGAAAGAGGAGCACGAATGCGAGCAATGCCAAGCCCCCGGAGCACCGAGGACAGAGGCCATGGACAACAGAGGTGAGCACCCGCCCTCCCACGTTGCACGGCCAACAACGTGGGTGCCAGCATGCCCAGCACCTGCCAGCACCCCCAGCTGCCCCTGGACGTGTGAATGCAGCCTGATCCCTTCCCAGGCTCCATCCAGAGGCTCCAGAGGGTTTCAGTAAACAACCTTGGTAATATTTGGACACCGCAGCAATGTCAAGAAGTATTGCGAACATAAATCAGACCTTACATCAGCTCTGCTGGCAGAAAGAACATTTGAACACTTCTCAAGCCGCACCGAGCCTCAGACAGCCCCATCATTTCTCAGGATTTACGGCAGACACCGAGTTAAGCTGCATCTCTGGTCTTATGTTAAATCACCCTCTTGCCAAGGCTAAAAATTGCTCCGTGGTGTAATCACAAACTGAGGCAGAAGAGCGAAATAACAAATTTCATTCCCATACAATAACAACAAGTTACGTTTCCATAGCACCTCTCTGCCTCTCGGATCCAAGAGGACATTATTACCAGCTTAACTCCCTGCAACCCGCTGCGTGCACAGGGACTGTGCCACCCCGTGCTGAAAGAGCCGCTGCCACTGCACGGCGCAATCCAGCACCACGCAGGGAGTCAGATGGAAAGAGGAATCCCCAGCGCCCTAGGAAAGGGATGCCATGGAGCAAGCCCTGAATCCTTCCTCATCCCGCTGACATGAACCTGATCTGCAAACCTGCCAGGTGAGAGTGCTGCTCCCCGCTGAGGAGCCCCGGCCCAGCTCTCTCTGGGACCATGACAAACGCCAGAGCAGCAGCCACAGGGCAGCACAACTGTGCCATCCCCACTCCAGTCAGGGCCATGCTGCCCCGACAGACGGACAGACACAGACAGACACTTTGTGCATGCCTGGGAGAGCAGAGTGTTGGGGAATGCTGATTTCCAGCAGGATGGGAAACCACAGCCTGGGCAGCTGAGGTCAGGAACGGTCCTGGATCAAGTGCTAAACGACAAAATCAGTCCCTCCTTCGGCCAAGCCATGCTGCCCAGCTGTGCCTATCCTCACATTGAGGACCCACACCGACTGCACCCCTCCTTCCCTGCATACAACCAGCAGCTGAGATTTGCTGTAAGCTGTGCTTTGCATTAGCTGGTGGGCTCAGGAAGACAAAGACCCCGAGGGCTTTCCACATAAATACTCTGCCTGTCCCTTCTTATCCCTTGGAAAGCTGTCCAAGAGCTACTGTTTCCCTCAAAATACAATAAAATTAGAAGCATGTAGGGACTGTAAGTATCGCAGGGACCGAAGAGGGATTTCACGCGGGCAGAAGGACCGAGCAGTGTGTGATGCAGAGCTCCCAGCCCAGCGCACGGCTGATCTCGAGGCAGACTGAGCTGCAGACTGCCTTTGCTTCATTTTTCCTTTCCAACATTTTCCACACCCTCCTGCCAAGAAAACTCAGCGAGCTGCCTGCCATGTCTGGCAAGCACTTCCTGCTGCACAGTCCTCCCAGCTGGCGCCCGCAGGACGTCCACAAAGCTCTGCCCTCGCTCCGCACCATGGGCTGGGGCTCCTCCAACACCCCTGGGAAGATGTGGGGACAGCCAGGGTGACAGCATGCCAGGTGCTTTGAGTCCTTCGGTGCAGGCCAGCTCCCCAGCTCCATGGGCTCTGGAAGCCTTTTAAGGGATCATGCCAAGGTTTGCAGCAGATTGAGAGGGAAGGCAACGCAATGGAAACAAGACAACCGTTACTGCACATGCTCAGGGCTTGGTTGCAAATGCAAGAAGGGGTCTGTACCTGTGACTAGGGTTCCCGTGTATCACACAAAGACAGATCTCCTGATCTCAGATGTCTGCGCTTTTCCCATGGGGAAGGGATTGGGGAACAGAATTTGCTGACCTTTGCAGGCATGACCCAGCCCCTTTCCTGGAAGCAGACCAAGACATCATCCAGCCTGACAGTCAGGAGAGTGGCCCAGCCACCCCTCTCCCACCCCAGAAATCTTCCTGCAGTACTGTGAACTCTTTCCATCCCAGCAAACTTCCAGATTTTTTTTCCAATAAACCCTCTCTCAATGGCAGGAAAAACCTTCAACTTAAAACAGGACTGACGTGGACACCCAACAGAGGACACCTTCCACAGGCTCTGGGTTTAAGGGTCTTCTTCTGTCAAAGCATTCAGCATGGATTTCATATATTTTTATCACATTCAGAACTATTATGACATTTTTGTGAAGCCACCTGGAGTCCCCGCTCCCGCATTCAATGCAATTTGAGCAAATGAATATTTGTATCTGAGGTGCCTTGTAATTTTTTTTCCTCTTTAATTTCCTGCTGTGTGAAATAGGAGTAGCAATAAAACCAAATCCTTGGAAACAAATGACAATTGTTTAATGGAGTCAAAAAAAAAACTCCCAATGCCTTCCTAGGCTGCGTGTGCCCAGCGACTGCAGCACGGCTGCTCACCCAGGTAGACAGGCTCCAAGTCCAGCTTCCTCACTTTTATGGGTTTCAGTTGGATCCCATGAGGTGTTTAAGGCCATTGTTGAACTGCTAACACATTCTGCAACATGACTAACACCAACTGGGTTAGTCTGCATTCTTCTTTGGCTTATTTTGGCTCCATCTGCCTGTCAGAGCAGACAGGAGAGCAGAACACAGCAGCACAACACCAGGTGAGGGATGAGCAGTGCTCTGGATGTGTGCAGAGCAGGGACAAGAGCTCACCAGCTCCGCTGTTACTGAAAAGATGCAGGGACAAGCAGTGGCATTCCCTGATGCAGAGAGCAGAAGGGATGTGCACATACAGCTTTCTCTGAGATAACTAACTGCTAACTTAGCCGGGCTCTTCTGCACTCACACCCAACGCTCCTGAAAGCGATACTCAGCAGTGCTTTGCACAGGGCTTTCAGGAGGTTGGGGATTTCCTTACTCATTTTTTATTTTCCCCTGAAAAATCACCATCAGACTCCTGGTCAATGGCACACACTTAACTGGCCAGAGCCTGGCAGCAGAGACAGGCAGGCCCAGGAGGCTGCGTCCTATCAACACAGTGGAACCAACACCTTCCCCTACCAGGAAGAGTCTTTCGCAACTGGATGTCTCTAAACTGTCTGTTTGGGGGATTTCAGAATTTTCCCTCCATGACTTCCTCCCTTCCTTGCCAAACCGTGGCTTCATTGTAATGGAAGCAAACCAGGTTGGGAACATCATTAATGGCATGGAAAGAAATGGGAGAGACTTCTCAAGAAATGCAACCACACAGTTGGTTCCAGGAGCCCCTCCCTGCACAACAGCAGCTCCCCGAGGATCCTGGAGACAGCCGGCACGCTCATCCTACCTGGAATCTGAGCACGGAGCCCAAGCACTGCAGCCTCCACGGTCAGCAAGCTGTCAGCCCAGCGAGCTGCTCCATGGGCAAGCCTTCAGACAAGGCAGGAGCAGGGAGAACTCAGAACAGGAAAGGAAGCTGAAGCAAGAAATGTTGTCCCTCAAAAGATTTCGTGTAAAGCTTTTCAGATGTTCCACAGTCAAAAAGAGTTTCTTCAGAGGTACTGTGTATATTCAGCTACCATCCTAGAAACAGAAAGCTTTGGATACCTGGGAAAAGCAGGGCTCCCACAGCAGCACCCACAGAGCCCACTGCTGCGACCTGACACTGCAGCTGCATGAAAACCTGACACTATTCAAGTCTCAAAAAAAGCCATGCAAGAAACTACCAGCAAATTAAATCCACCCTGTTCTTGCAATCATCCACCTTCCTTGATGTGAAAACAGCCCCGATATAACAACTGCTGGCTCAAAGCGGTGAACATAAATACAGCAAAATTTCCCCATCTAATGGCATCTGTACTCTCAGACAAATACTCCTTAGTTCAACATATCATCAAGTGCACTTCAAAACGCTCCCTCTGCTGCCCCGCTCACTATGCTGTCTAATAAGATTCCACGCGGGGAGTCCAGGTAACTTGCTGTGAGCAATTGTTTGTAGTTTCAAATTGGAAACAAGCAGCTACACAGGCAATCAGTCCATGTCTGGTGTGTGCACACACCCCAGGGGCTGGCAGCAGCCACTGGACTTGGCATCCAAAGGCTCACAAGCTGTACCAGCACAGAAATCTGAATTTTTTCTCCTACCTATGTGCCTGTGGAGCAAGGTGACAGTACTCTGCTGAACACCCCTTCCCCTTAAATACTTTGTGGCACTTCAGTTTGGTACCATGCACAAAACACAGCCTGAACCACCAGGTCCCCTGACTGCAGTCACACATTTCATGTCCGCTCAGCACTCCTGAAGAAGACAGCAGGTCTGTCACAGCTGGGCACGTCGCATCCCCAACCCCACAACCACTCTGTGCAGAGAAAAGCAAAGGCCAGAAGCTCAGGAATAGAATTTCTCAAGGTCTGAGCGGTGTCTGGGAGATGAATCAGAGCTGGAAGGAAGGCAGGCAGATTCAGACTCCTGGATCGACGGCTAGCTCCATCTGGCACAGAAACCAACTCAGCCTTGGGTTACCTACAGATCAAATATTTACCTCTAAACAGCAGAAATGTCATCTAATCCATCTGACCACATGATTAATCCTCTACAAATGACTCTGATTTTGGCTGCCTGTTTAGCAACCTCAAAGCCCGCATCAACCTTGCTTGAATCCTAACCCACTCCTGGCTCTGGTCCCATGGTGCAAGGCTCTAGATAACCCTTCCCAGCCCACTTCTACCCAAAAAGGGGACTTAGCAGATGCAGAGAGCTTTGCCATAAGAGGAGTGAGTTCCCTAAGCCTGTCTCCCGGAATCATGACATTAAATGATAATTGCTCTATTTTTTTCCTTCCCTTTTATTTTGCCAATTTTTCTTTTTTTCCTCTCTCTCTCTCTTTTTTTTTTTTGCATTCTCCAAATGTCTCCTGCATGGGACTTTAGGCTCAAGGCAACATTTGGCTTTTTTTGGGTTATTTTTAATCTTGAGATTTATGAGAGGTGGCTGACTCACGTTTTGGCTGGCAGAGCCAGACTCCTGTGAGTAACTGCATCCTAGCTAGTTTATTAAGATAAGTTTTCCCACTTCTGTTTGAGGTGTTGGTGATGCCACTGACTGCTGCAAGAAAAATACAGATCTTTGCCTCGGGTCTCACACAGGAGAAAGGCCAGACACTTCCTTCTTCAACCTCCACCTCTGGCACGCACATCCAAAGCGAAAGGTGCAGATATATCAGATTTCCCAGCACTGCTCAGCCCTATCAGCTCATTCAAGCATCTCCTCCCACAGGAGAGCTCCACCCTCAGTAAAGAGCAAGAAATCCTACACACACCAGGGCTACTGCGACTTGTGAAGTACGGTTTTGCTTTGCATACCCCGATTTCCTTTCTAGCAATGCACCAAAAAATTACTGAGGAAAGAGTTTGTAGCTGAAGAATTCCGTGAATGATTAACTCCATCCTGCCGATTAACCATTGCTCTCCATTCCCCCATGCCTTGCAGAAACCCCACTTCCGGGTAGCAAGGCCATGCCAAAATCTGATATCCCATTGGTTTTGCTTGCAGAGTGGTCAGGTGATGTGGATGGCTCTGGCTCTGAGCTAAAACACATTAAATGCAGTAATGATTAATCCAGAACCCCAGCACAGAATCATGATGAAATGTTGTTCCTCTTGTCACACCAAATTTCCCTGAGTGAATCCTGCTTCCTGGAGGTCACCAGGGAGGAACAGTCCCCACTGCAGAGGCAGGACTTCCGTGCACAGCAGGAACAGGGGCTGGAGCAAGGACAGCTCTTTACAAGGCAGAGAAACAACACAATGTCTAAGTGTTGCCCTCCCCATGCCAAAATGAACCACATCTAAGCCAGGCTGTGCTACATCCCTCACCCAACAGGATGACCCTTGGCTTTGTACATCAATTCCTGTGGACTCCAGCCCTGCAGTTCAGACCATGTTGCGTTGTAGTAGGATGCACTACCACTTTTTGTTGACCAACCTGGTCTGAGGGCTTCTTTTGGACAAGAACCACTGCTTCTTAAGATCCTTACATACAAGCACTGACCTCAGGCCAATCCAGCAACTGTTTCCCAGCTGATGCACCCCCAGCAAGTCATCTCGCACCATGACATCTCTGTGTCATATTGGCCCCACGTGCAAGCTCACACGCTGACCACACTCAGCTGCACCTCAGTAGATCGGGAGGGCTCAGAGCCTGGCTCTGACACACGCTGCCTGTATGACCTCAGGCAAGTCCCTCACTCTCCGCATGCCATACAGCTTTTACAGTCTTAGCCAGCCATAAAACAGGAAGACTTCCTTTTTCTTCTCCCTTGTCTACTTCTGTTGCATGACCCTGAGGCTCAGGTGTTGTTCAGCATGCTTGCATACGGTACCCAGCACCACGAGGCCCCAGTCCTGCCCAGGACTCACAGCACTACACACACAGATAACAGCTTCCAGAGCTTTGGGTCTTTTCTGCAAGCCCACGCACACCATGCACAGTACCATGCAGCAGAGATACAAATGAATTTTGGCATTTTAAATTGCGCTTTACACACAAATAGATGCCAGCACTGCTGATAGGTCAGGAATTTACTCCACCAGCTTCTTCCTCATCATCCAAAGACTGGAAGGAGGTAAGAGGCCTGAAATCCTTGTTCTGCTGTCAGGACAGAAGGTCTTTGGGTCCAACACTAAAAGTCCAGAAGTTCCTGCTATGAGGAGGTCCGTGCAACTTTAGAGCCTGCAGAGACCGCGTTGGCACAAGGTAGGAAAGGAGGTGAATGCACAGGTGTCTGTCATCACTCAAACAAACTTCATATCTCTGGAGGACCCACCTGTGAGACCATGCTGCTGCCGGCCACCTCCAGCTCCATGACAGGCCCCACAGTGACTGCAAGATGCTGCCTGCCCTGCGCCGGCCAGTGAAGGCACCCAGAAGGGTTGTCTGGGGCCTGGAAACACAGCCGGGCTGTTAATGCCACAGAGACCTGCTTGACACATCCCCTGAAGGGCATATCAGCTGACCTGGGGCCAGAAGCAGCAGAACAGAGCAGGAGATGCCTCATGGCTGTGGTAAGATGGCGCCCAGCTGAGGTAAGATGGCGCCCTGGGGAGCAGCACCAGAGGCTCAGCCCAGGCACTGCTCTCCACAGAGGGCAGGGAGGCCCACAAACATGGCCACAGGCCATGGGTGCAGGACACCCTGTCCCAGCAGCACAGCTTTGGCCTCACACAGCCATTTCTCCATCTGCATCCTGGTGCTGCACGGCTTCGCTCCTCAGGCTGCTCCTGGTGAGGAAAGCTCCTGGCCCCACATCCCTCCAGCGAGGAGCTTGCAGGGCACTGCCATGTTCTTCTCAGGAGCTGGCACCCCGCACTCAGCACAGACTTCACATGCGGGGCTGGGATGTCTCTGTTTAGGGAACCAATGGCACTGCCTTGAAGCTAAAATAAAATTGGGCAGAAAGGCAGACTTTTTTCAGATGCACTGAAAAGAAAAACGATGGCTACGGCAGCACAGCGAGTTCCAGCTGGCTACGATACCTGCCACAGGACGTGGAAGCAAAGCGCAGCCTGTGCACTCCGTCTGGGGATGACAGCAGGGTGGGGCTGAAGCAAAAATGGGGGTAGGAAGGCAGGACCAAGGTTACAAACAAAGCAACAAAATACACCAGCACGCGTGCTTTGCTGCCCTGCCCCGTACCTTGCTTGGATTGCAGATTCAGCATGCCGAGCGTTGGTACAGGACAATGTTTTGCTGCCTTCTCACGAGGATGGCAGAGCACCAACCAAGCACAAATCAGAAATCCAGGGCATTCATCCAGCAGCCAAGCACTTAAGCCCTCCACAAGCACTTAATTCACATAAATAATCACTGCAACACTCCCGCGAGGCAAGGAACCATCAGCCCCACTGCTCAGAAATGGGAGACCAAGCACAGCAGTCAGTGACAACCCAGCCCACACAACCAGGGTCTGAACTGAAAACAAAAGCACGAAGGCCCGCGTTCCCCCGCCTTCCAGCCGTTAGACAACACTGCCCCCAGTAGCTCGGCTCTCTTCCCAAACTAAGGTATGCACTTCAATTCCCTGATTGCAGAGGGGAGAAGGACACAGGGGGAAACAAACCCCAGCCTTACGCATGCCGTACACAGCCTCCATGCCTGCTGCTGAGCTTGGCGATTCCAGGAACTGCACAGCAAGGCAACGCACAAAGCACTGCTTCCACTCCTCCTCTCCATGGGAAACGACAGGAGCTGTGGTCAGGGGGCACAGGGACAAGACAGCCCCCGTGCTGCTGATCGGACCAACCACCCCAAGAGGAGAGGCTGTGGGGTAGGGCTGCATGCCCTCAAAAGATGCAGGACACTCCAGTGACTTGTGAAATGTCTTTCCCAAGCAGCTCGAGAGTTTATCTGCTTTGGGGGAAGTTTTGTGTCCTGTGGGAGTGGGGGTGTTGGAGATTAATTTCCAAATGTGGTTTCCTCTCCCCGTTCCCTCCAAAGTTACGGGATCAGGCTAGAGACTTGGAGGTGTCAAAGTTAATCCAAAGGAAGGCAGAATGCAGCACTGGGCTCTGCTGGCTTGGTTTAGAGATCCAAAGGCTAGCTGTAATTAACCCTTTAAATGCTGCAAATTCTAAATTATGCCAGAGGGCAATCCTCCAACCTGACTGGCTAAAAAAAATGGGTCACTGCACTCAGCGCAAAGCTGAGGCAACACAACTTAAATTGGTGGCTGTATCAGATGGATGTAATCAGAAACTGAACTGTCCAAAGACAGTGACTTTACTACTCTTACGGTTCACTCTCCAGCAAGCACTGGAAAGGCAGAAAGTTTTTCAAGAAATGACGTACTGCTGGATGCAACGAGAAAGCAAGGGTAGCTGTGGGGACCAAGGGCTCAGAGTTCAGGCTCTGACTGTTGTGCTATGGAAGTTGTTTTGTCTTATATGAAATAAAAATCAAGAACTAATGATGCTGTTGGCACTTGCTGTAAAAAAGGGGAGTGTCTTCTTCCTAAATTAAAACTTGGGAATTGTATTGTCAGTCTAGCAGAGCCTCAAGGACCACCCAAGCTTTGTTTTCTGTGGCCTTGTACTAGTATGTGCTGCGACCTGCAACAGTTACACTGCACAAAGTGGCAGCAGTTTGTTGGGTTTTTTTCCTTTTTCTGAAGGAAAGCCATTACCTACCGCTGGCGTGCACTCAATCCACCACTCATGTCAACTACAGTGAATTTTCTTAATGCAACTCAAAGCCGAATACAGACTGACCCTTGGCCTCTTCAAGCTTTTGTCTTACTACCTTTTGTCTTCACTCAATTTTTAAGACTTCCGATACAAACCTTGCACTGATCCATTCAATTGGGGGTTGCAGATCTCGACAGAGTTCAGTCCTTGAAGCCAACAACTACATGTTTTCCCTCCGCTGGAGCAAAATAACGTTCCCACACTCTGATAGAAACCTTTGATCTGCACAGATTTAATTCATTACTTATGAATCTCTGGCCAATGTCACTGTTCATTTCAGTGGCTACTTTCAGTCACATCCTGGGTCTAGGAGGACAGGGAACCTTCTTTTTTAAGAAAAAGAGGTGGTGAAATAGCTGAGAAGGGATTCTGGCTATGGGTTCATCAACTTGCTGCTTATGTAACAGTCCTCTTCTAGAAAACCACCAAGGTAGCAATAATGAGCCGTCCTCTAAATGCTTCACAGAGGGCTGGTCAAGAGCCAAGATACTTTCCAGTGGATACTTTCCAATGGGAATCACCCTGCATCATATTTCTACGGCTGTGTTGTTTAGGAAATTGCAGATGATTTCCTTTTAATTGTGTTATGCTTAGGTGCAAGCGCAGTTTCACGACACAAATCACAGGCTGCTGAAATTGTTTCTGAGGCTGGCATGGCAGCAGCTCTGCTAATATCTCAGAGGTAAGTGCCCACATCCAGGCTTATGCTTTTGCTTGGATCATCTGCACGTCTTGGGCAAGACGTGCCTCTATGCTGTGCCTGCACAGCGCCTACGCTATGAGAAGTGGTACAGCAATACAAAAATAACAAAGGTGCCAGTTGACTTCTCTTTCCAAATCCAAACTTCCCCTTCTAAAAAGTCATTCTTTCCAGAAGGCTTTCCAACCCCTTTCATCTGGGGAGGGGTGCAACACAGCTGTGCCGAGGGCTCCACACTGCAAGCAGCACACAACACTGACTGCACAAACTTGGGCAGAGCACGGGCCTTTCCACGAGGCCTTTGCAACACTCCCATGCAAGGATCTGTCTGTCAATGACAAGGCAAGACACGGTCCCCAAACCCCTGCCCTTCTACTGTTTCTGACGATGAAAGCCAGCTTGCAGAGGTGTCTGAGGGAGTCAAAAGCAAGGCTGTGTGGAACAGATGCGGCTGCAACACTTTTCTTGGAGACTCCACTCCGCATCTCATTGCAGTTTCCAGCTGTTCCCATCGCTCTCTAAGCCCTGGGAGAGGAAACGTGGCACATCTGCTCCATGCTGGGAGCACGCACCACAGGATGAGGCCCATGATTATTATTCTTATCACCCCACGGACTGCCTGGCACAGGCTGAACAGCCTGGCTCAGAGGGCTCCATCTGCTCGCTAGCAGCTCCACGTGTGAAAGCCATTAAGCAAGAGCACAGAGGTAGCCCACGAGGCAAAACCCATGAACATCCCTGCTCTGACAGCACCCGGCCCTGCTGCCAGCCAGACGCAGGGTGCTGGTTCCAGGCTGCACGCAGGTGCTGCTGTGTGTGCTTCCCCCTAGGCTAACAGCGACCCTGCCCGCCCCATGGGCAGCACGCGGGCACTGCAGAGCTGAGAGCCCCCGGGGCCCCCCCGGGGCTGCGTGCCAGCACGGCTGTGCTCCTGCTGCAGATGTGGTGGATGGGAGCAACAGCAGCGGGGATGGGAATTGAAACATCTGCTTAATCCAAGCCACGCTTGGAAAGGCTGAACGGCATTCAAGCCTTAAAACGCACCCAGCCCAGCTGTGAGGCAAGCTATGAGCAGAGGAGGACAAAAATAGTCGGTTCTGGAGCGCTCCTTCAAGCAACATGAGGTTGCCCTATGAAAATAAATACACACAAAAAAAACAATGGTTCTTTTTCCAGCTAGGAGAGGGACTCGTGCGCTCGCATCGCTGCAGCATGACAGGAGGATCCCCCAGCTCCCGGCCCTGCGCTCACAGCACGTTCCTGCTGCCGGCAGCTGCCCGCAGGGCTCACGTGCGGGTCCACACGAGGTCCCGGATGGGCCCCAACACAGATGCTCTCACCAACCCGGCCTCAACCAAAACCCGCATGCTTTGGGCCGTGCTCACTCCACCCCCTTCCCGAGGCGTGGCTTTGAGAGAGAAACTAAAAATTTTGGCCAACGCAACAACTCGGCTCGCGGCTCTCGCTTTCCCAGGCTTAGCTGTTCCTCGGTTCCTCCCTCAGGAGGACTCAGCCCACACCCCAGATTCTCTTCTTAGAGAGCCGCTCCCACCTCTGCCTAACTTGGCTGTAGCAGAACCTCTTTAACCCATTCCCAGCACAATCAGTGCCCCCCGACCAGGCAGGAAAGACGTTTACAGAACCCCATCCAACCTCCCACACCAGGGAAAGGAAGGAGAGGCTCCTCTGCCTGTCCCAATTTGAGCTGCAGAGAAAACTCTTTGCTTCTGGGACCTGCGACATCCCCCTCCCGGCTGGAGGAGCCCGGAGCAGCGCGGATGCTGCGGAGCCAGGGCCGAGCGCTGCCAGCAGATGTTGCAACGGAACCAGGAGGCGACGGCGGGGGCTCTGCGAGCACCGCCAGTGACGTCCGTCCCAGGAAGCGGGCACGGGCTCCAGCCCGGGCTGCACGCTCCACCCTGGAAATCTCAGCTCCAAACCAGCGATTAGAGCTCGTGATTTCATCTCAGACATGCAAAGCAGCATCACGCCGAGTCAAGTGTGGGTTTTGCTAGAAGCTGTCTGCATAGGAGGGCAGAATGCAGATCCCAGGCTGGAGGCAAAGCAGGGCTGCACACACACCCTGACCACACAGTGCTGAAGGTGGGGGACTCGCTACTACCAGCCGAGCACCACTTCTCCTCCTTCAAGTGCTGCTCTCAAGCCAGCCTATCACACCATCTTACCACAGGTTTCCCATTAAATCAAAACTGACACTGCACTGAAGACGGGCCCCACATCTGAAGCTTCCTCTCTGATCTCAGCTTATTGAAGTTGTTACCAGGCCTGATGCTGGGAAGCCAAAGAGATGTGCTTGTTCCTAACCCGAGGGGACTGTTCTTACAGTTTTGTTTTGTGTTAGACAGGCAGGAAGCAGCTGACTGAAGAGATGATGCTCAGCTTTGTTTTGATTATCTCTGCTTAAATCCGGTGGTAGCACATCATCAAAACTGATGCAATCTTTGGGGAGAAAGGGAGGAGTTGGAAAGCGAGGGCAGAATCTGTTTGCTGGTCGTGGTTGCTGTAACTCACCACAAATGCTACGGACGGTCAGCTCGCCTGCTGCCGGAGCTCTTCCTGATGATAGCTGTCCTTAAAAAAACGGGAACGGTTGTAATCATGTGTTATTTTGCTTTCTGTGCTGTTTGCAAAGCAAAAACTAACCTTGTATTTCAATTCGACATTTTTAGTTTTGGCAAACAGAGACACCAACATAGATTCAACGTCTAAGAAAACAGCAGCCTTTCCGTACAGAAAACGAGCTGATTCCCTGGGGCGAGCAGAGGTGAAGTGAGGCCTGGGAGGACTGACGGGCAGTGACATGGTGGCTGCCAGCCCCAGGGCAGCTTCCCAACCCATAGGGCTGATCCCAGCAGGGTGCTGGTGGGATTCAGGGGAGATGGAGGGTGAGCATAGGACAGAGCTGTTTGCGCTGAGGGCAGTGCCCCGAGAGGTGGGGGTGCCCATCCCTGGGGATGCTCAGTGTCAGTGGGGGGCTCTGAGCACACTATGGAGTGTGGGTGTCCCAGTGCACTGCAGAGTGGGGCCAGGGGGCCTTCAGAGGGCCCTTGCAGCTCCAACCATTGGATGGTGGCCAGGGTGGGCAGCTGTTCATCCCAACAGCAATAGTGCCTTGAGTGCCGCAGAGCTGCCAACCTTCCACCAAAGGGACAAAAATTTTCTTTCTGAGCCTGACAACACCTGCCTAAATCATGCCAACAGGACTATTTCTTGAGTGCTGTGACCCCATGGTAAGAGCAGGAGCCCCACACAGCTCCCAGCCCGCTGCCGGCCATGGTGCACATGCCATGCTCCAGAGCGGTCCTGTGCCCGCTCAGCCCTCACCCACTCACTGCAGCCCTGAGAAATGCCTGGGGACACGTGGGGCAGATAAAAGTCAGACAGAGACCGGGGATGAACTGCAGCAATCAAAAGACAACAAAGCCTGGAGACATGAAAAGAGGATGGTGCAGAGACGCGGTGTGGAAACCACAGTGGAAACTGCAGCGTGATGAGAGATAAAATGAGGAATTCTGCTAAGTGGCAAAAAGGGAGCGGAGCATTACACACCAGATGAGAGTCCCACCCCAGCTCCTGACCCTGTGATGTGCTTTTAAACCCGTGGTATGTGAGAGCTGAGACCTCAGAGAGACCTGGAGGGACCGCAGGAGGGGAGCAAGACTGCACCCACCCCTTCACTGCAGCAGGGAAACAGCCACAGGTGGGAAGAGATGGCACCAGGAAACTCTGAAACTGCAGGAAATGGGAGGAAAAATCAACCTGAGAACAGTAAACCTGGTACAAAATACAGCAGATTTCAAAGGAACCCCAAAATAGGAGGTGAGCACTGACACGCTCTTCCCTTCCACTAAGACCACACGTTATCGCACACTCAGGGTGGACACGGGAAGGAATTCTGTTCCAAAAGCTCCTGGATCCCCAGGGCAGGGCCCTCTGACCACTGAGGCAAAGGAGGGGCACACCTCGATGCTGCTGGCGTTACGGATGATGCATTGCCCAGGGAGCTTTCAGCACCGCCTCTCGGGTGCGTGACACTCTTGTTAGTGCATCTTTAAAACACCACCAAAAACATCCCAGGCTTTCAGGTGAGCTTCTCAGTGCCCAGGAACAGCACTCACACTTCCCTGAAGCTTCAGGAGCAGCACAACACCCGGTGCAGACCCTGTGCTCGTGCGTGGGATGGCACCCCCATGGCACTCCACTAACACCAGCACCATTGTGCTCCCACGGAACAACACAGAATCGCCTCCTTGTTTGGTGCTCTGACTGCACTTAGGCTTTGCTTATGTGATTGGTCCCCTCCAGGGGCTGAATGAATCCTGTCTGCAAAATATTTATCTAGCACCTCATTTGGGCCCTTTTTCCCCCTCCAAAATTCCTTACAAAGAGAAACGCGGCCTTGTTTCCACGGGGGACACGGCTTCCTACGAGAATGCCATTCCAGGCTGCTCAAGCCTTCCCTAGGAACAGAAGCTGATCTATTTTGCCTTTGTGGACCAGACACCATCATACAGACACTGCACTGCTCGTGGTGTCACTCGAGCTGGATTTTACTATTAATTGGATTTTTTTCCCCAACAGGTTTTGAAAATACTTTCAAAATGCTTTTAGTGCATCATGCAACAATACCAAAACCTAGTGGTCATTGCAATTGGAAATGCTACAGACTGTAGGTTCCTGAATCATGAAATCTGTTTATTTCTAGAAGGTTTGCTCAGGTGAAGCCACCAGCCGGGCAGCGTAACCCAGCGCTCACCACCAAACCTACAAACAGACCCCACTGGGTTTTGGGTGCAAGTCCCAACCCCCAAATCTGCAAAGCTTCTGCACCCCTGACACCACCTCCTCCTCCACCCCACCCACAGATGCTGCTCCACGTTAACGAAGGAAAATGAGAGAGATTCACCTCCGCAGCCCTACAGATTGAGACTCTCATCTTCACTTCTAAACCACCACGACATTAAAGCCGTGTCACACACAGTCCGTATCTGCAAGGGAAAGTCAGAGAATCGCTCTGAGGCTTATTTCCAGCTGAGGAACGAACGCAGCGATACCATCCCATGGAACAGCACAGTCACAACGTGAATAAAACCCAGCAGCCCCGAGCACGGAGCACCCCAACAGAGAGGAGAGCGGTGCAGCTCCCAGGTGGGGAATCCCAGCAGTGCGAACCCAAAGCACGCTGCTCTCGGAGCAGTTTTTACCTTGCACAACGCCTGCTGCAGAGCCAGGAGTGCCGGTGATCCTGAGCTCTGCCTTCTCACGGGCTGTTTGCACTCCAGACTAATACAAAAGTCATATTTCACTGAGATATATATTTTTTCCTCTAATAAGAGAACTGGCAGCAGAGTGTTCAAAGCCCCATTTAACTTTATGTGTTGGTGTTCACTGAAAGGAACGTGAAATACGCGGTAACACCGCCGGCATAACTGCAGGGTGAGCCCGAGCCCCTCGCACCCAACCCAAACCCAGTGCACATCCCTCCTGGCTTAACACCACCAGCACAGCTGCGTCTGCTCTCATCACCAGAGGTCAGACAGGGAGGGGAGCTGAAGGAGACCCGCGTGGGCTGCCCCTGCCCTCGCAGGCTGACACCGCTCCTCGATGGAGCAGAGCCCCGCAGCACTGCTCCTCCCTCCTCCCACACTGGGCACTTTGCCTTGGTGACCTGGTGCCCACCTTGCATTTGTCACTGCACAACAGGATCTCACCCAAACCATTCCAGGAGCTTTTACAACAGTAAAACAGTAACATAAGCAGTTTCAAAATTAATAATCCTGGACACACGCTGTAATAACCCCAAACCTTGAAAGCACCAAACGAGAGATTCAACCACAGCAATCGGAAGTGACCAGCAAAGCACGGGCACATTCAGCCCCAGAGCTGCAGAGCCAAATGGACAGCAGATAACACAGCCCCAGAGAGCCCACAAACCTCTGCACAGTGCTTTGGTCTGGAAAAGTCAAAGCATGGCATGCAAGGAAACACTTGGAAAATGCATGTCTGTAAATCCAGCAGATGAGGGATGCTTTCCTGAAGTTAGTTAGGTCTTGCTATCTGTAGTTTAAAATTTACTGTGGTGTTTGCAACTTTTGCAATATTTTTTTAATCTACATCAACATGACAAAGCGAAAGCTGAGAAAAGCAGCCCTCAGCTTCCTGAGCAAGCAGCAGGAATTCGTCCACGTTGGACCCTTCCATCACACCGGACCCCACGTCATCCCTCCTCCATGAATCACCCACAGCTTTTGTCTCCTCAAGAAAAGTTGCTCCCTACAGAGAACAAATTTAGGTTCCAAACAACTCTCCCTGCTCCCTCCCGGCTCTGTTTCTCGCATCCCACCGTCACTTTGTGGCTGAGCACAGGGACCATGCAGGGCACACACCGCTCTGATGCTCCCAAAGCAACAGAGGCAGCATCCTGACACGAGCACAGCTCATCTCCTTCCAGCGCTTTCATCGCAAAACTTTGACATGAACTTGTTAATTGACTCTCTTAAATCTGCTGTTAGCAGAACAGCGTTGAAACCACATCCAGCTGCTCGCTTCTCGCCACAGCCCTGCAGCTTCCCTCCAAATCCAACCCCGGCACAACATCACCCCCAGCCCCGTGGGGCAGCAGCCCCAGCTCTCCTCGACTCACCCATGGTTCAAGAGGCAAAATTAAATGCTACCAAATGAAAGCCACAATGCAACACTCAGCACCGCACCTTCCTCCCCACGGGGAGCGGTGCCGGGCTGCTGCTGTGCACCCATGGGTGACGGGGATGCAGCGGGACCCAAGCAGTGTCACACCACCCAGTTTGGGCTGAACCATGGCAGCGTTCTCCAGGTGTGGAGCTGAACACATCCCCGCAGCGATGCTGGCACTGAGCACGTTGGTTCCAGACCTGCTGCAGCTCCTGACCCCAGGCAGTGTGCCCGGGTGGGACCACGTACTCCCATCCTGGAGCTGCTTTCCCTTTTACTTTGGCCACTTCTGCACCCGTCTCACGCTGCACCCTCTGCACAGCAAACTTTGCCTGAGGTCTCTCTGTCTGTCCCGGCTGTCATGCAACCGGTCTCCGTCACAGCGTACAACAAAACGAACTTTATACTCAACGAAACGCTGAAGAAAAACACTACAACTTCTGGAAAGCGGCGCTGCGGGCGGCGGAGCCGCCAGCCCCGCTCCCTCCCCGCTCGCAGCCCCATCCCCGGCCCCGCGGTACTCACAGCGCGGTGGCTGCGGGCGGACCGCCCGGAGGCCGCTCCAGGCCGCGGCCCGAGCAGTTGGCGACGCAGCTGGCGCCGGCCCGGCCCCCGGCGCAGGTACACTCGGCGGCGCAGGGCTGGCAGGAGGGGGCCGGGGGGGTCCTGGCGGCCGCCAGCCCCCCGCACAGCAGGGAGCAGAGCAGGCACCAGCCCGAGAGGGGCAGCCGCGCCGCGGGGACGCCATGTTTGCGCTGTGNGGCCCGCCGCCCCCCGCTCCGCCTCCCGCCCGGCGGAAACCCGGCGCCGCTCCAGCCCTGCCGCCCGCCCCCGTCCGGCCTCGGCCCTGGGCCCGGCTGCGGGCAGCGCCCGGCCCCGAGAGCCCCGGCCCGTGGGTGCTCTCCAAACTCCGCAGGGTACAGCTGGGCACGGCTGCGGGGTCCCGCACTCACCCCCCCCTCACCCCGCAGACGCCTGGTGCCGGGGATGCTGCCTTGGGGCCGCTGCGGTGCTGTGAGAGCTGTGGGTGCAGTGGGAGCTGTGGGTGCTGTGCGGCTGCAGCACAGCGGTGGTTCTGAGGTGAAGGAGCACGGCTCAGGGCTGATGGTCAATGCCAACTGTATGGAGGTCTGTGGGCTTTGCACTCCCCCTGTCCCCACATGGCTGGGCACTGGGATGAGGCCAACCTCGGGCATGGCTCACACCGATCCGGGTCTCTGAGATCAGCCCCGAAGGCTCATGGGCTCAGGGCTGCTCCTGGGTTAGGGTGGCTGAAATAAGCCTGTACTCAAAGGAGGCAGAATTCATCGAATTGTGGGCTGTCCCAGACCAGAAGGGACCCATAGGCATCACCGAGTCCAGCTCCTGGCTCCATGCAGCACCACCCAAAAATCAGACCATAACTCTGTCCTAATAGAGAGTCTCTCTCCAAATCCAAGCCCAGCCCCATTTGTCAGCAGCGGAGAAGGTGGGGTAGCCAAAAATTTATAGGAGCCCTAATTTGTTAGTGTTCAATGCGAGCCTTTTGCACCATGTATGGTGTGCACAGAGCACGGCCCCGGCCATCAGACTGAAAGAAACTCCAATAAAACATGGAAGGAATTTGTGCTTTGAGCTGCTCGGCTCCTTCAGCACCGCACCGCCAGGGCCATCGGCTGCTGCCCGGCTGTCAGCCCAGCTCTGCCTGATGCAGGGCTGTGCCAGGGGTGCAGCGTGGTGCAGGAGCACTGCTGCTGAGAATGCTGGGGGGGCTGGGGGAGGTCCCTGCGTGGGGGTCTGCTTCCCACAGCAAGCGGCTGGGCAGGGAAATGCAGGGGGCTTGGGTGCACAGACAGGGGGACAAACCCTGCACGCCCGAGCCAGGTGCTGTGAGCTCTGTGTGAGCGCTGAGCAAAGGCGCTTCCTCCTCGGGAGCCAGATGAATCTTTCAGCAGGGTTTTTGCTAAATGGGATCAAGAGCTTCTTGGGGAGAGGAGGGCCCTGGGGGCAGGTCTGCATCTCTCAGGGCAGGCCCTTCCCAAAGCTCATCCTTCCATCAGTGCAGCACGCTGCAAGGTGCCCTCCCTGCCTGTGAGCGTGCAGTGGCCCTGGCAGTACATTCCTCCGCATCCCTCCAGCGCTGCTCACTGCTCTGTTACGTGTGGTCCAGGTCCCACAGAGCCCATCAGCGCCTGCGTGGCTCCAGGTACTCGCGTGGTCCTCTTGAAGCCAAGGCAGTGACAGCAGGTTACATCCACTGGGGTTCTGGCTTTCCGTATCTAACCACTGTGCATACCCTAAATCCTGACAGCATCTTATTTCCCTCCTTGGCATGGTATTTAATGTACGTGAGAATTTACTTTCTGAAAACATTTTGTGCCTTCTGAACTCAGTATCGACCTGAGAGCCACATCATCTATGGTGTGATGTGCAGTGCCCCAAGCAGCTCAGCGTTGCTGCTTCCTCGTGCAACCACCACCTATTTGCTTCCTCTCCCTCCGTTGTAAATTGCTTTCTGTTTTTCTTCCCTAACCTTCTGCACTGATGTCTGTATTTCTTAAGATAACAGCAGGAAGAAAATGTCCCGTGGATGGATGGTAACCAGCAGCTGAGGTCGCTGGTGTAATGCAGAGGGTGCAGTAAGGTGAGGGGTCTCCCCCAGATGCTGGGGCTGCCAAGCTGGAACAAGGGCAGTGAACAGGGAGATCACGGAGCGGGTGGGGAAATGACAGCAAATCTTGATCGGGTTGCAAGAGAATAATTTGTTTGCATTGAATCATGATTTTTGATTTGGAGGAAGGGCTTGTTGCTGAGTTGGGATGGATTTTAAAATGCACTCTGCAGAAAACGATGGAAGTGGAAAATGTGCCGGGAGGCTCCCAGCGAGGCGGGGAACGGCCGCTGGCGGGGAGGGGATCCTGCTGGTTCCTCCTGCTGGCAAGAGAAGGAGGGTTTCTCAACACTGTTTACTAGGAGCAGAATTAAAACCCAGCTAAGAGGGTGGTAATTCTCCTGTCCCAGCAGCACTGCGGGCTGAGCACACCCAGAACGTCAGCAGCAGATACGCTGCGGTCACCAAAGCACAACAGGGCTGCAGCCAGCAGGGATCGTCCCCGCTGCCCCCAGCCCCTCCGGGCAGACACAGAGCTCCCCAGGTGCTGGCACTGAGACCTCCCCAGTGACGGGGCTGGGGCTCGAGCAGGCAGCGAAAGCACCCCTCCCAAACCTCCTGTCCCCTGCCACGGGCTCTGGTCCCTTTGCAGAGCAGCTGTACCACGCGTGGCCACATCGCTCCTTTTGCTGTGACGTCCCTGCTCAAGCAGTGCTCCTGCACTGCAGAAGGAGCGCAGTAGGCACTCCTCAGTATGGGTCCAGGGGGAAAAGAACTATCACATTTGCTTTTATTTAAGATATGGGAGCCTCAGAGGAGGTGAAGACACTATTTTCTCCGGGGAGGAAGCAGCAGTTCCCATCCCTGTGGGTTGCTGCATGTGAGACACTTCTGCCCAAGCACCATGGCCATTCCCCTGAGCAGAACCCGGAGTGCCCCCAGAAGAGCCATCTCCCCCCACCAGTGTCTGTTCCTGTGCTGTTGGCCAACACCAGTGTTCCCCCGCTGCTGCCACGACCCAGAGGACTGCAGCCAACCTCCTCGTGCTCCGCTGCCTTTCATCCAGATGTAACACCCCACTCACCTGGAGGCCCCAGGGAGAGGGCAGCTGGAAGCCAAGGCTTTATCCTACCTTATATCACACTTGCTGCCACTGATCTGCATTTGGGCTTTCTATTTTAGCTCAGCTCTTTAGCTGATTTCACATCACAGCGTGTCTGCTGGTTCAGCGTGCTGGTGCAGCAGTGTCAAGATCTGCAGCCAAGAGACTTCCCCTAGCACCAGCTGTCGGGTTTAGCACCTTACAGATAGGGCTGAAAATTAAAAAGCAGAGAAGTTGCCACCTCCACGGTGTCGATTCAGTAAGCACCAGCCCAGGCACCTTCCTGGTGGCTCAGGCAGTGGCATCTCAGCTCAGCCCCGTGCTGCAGGAAGGCTCCGGGGGCACAGAGCACCCCGTGGTGCTGGGAGTGGGGCAGCGAGGCAGCCTGGGTGTGGGCAGGGGAGACGGGATGCCGAGATGCTCAGCTGCTGGGATGTCCGAATTCTGAGCCGGTTTGTTTCGGGCCTCGCGAAGCCCCCGTGCATCCTCGTTGCTCCGCGCCCGGCTCCGTTCGTGAGCGCCTGGCGCCCCCTAGGACCGCCCGCCCGCCTCGCTGCTCTGCTCTCAAAAAAAAAAAAAAAAAAAAAGACCAAAACGAAGGAAAAAGGCTTGAAAGGTCCCACCAGCAAATGGGCTCTAAAAACAGGTGCGAACAGAGCTCACCTGGCACAGCGAGACACGGGCAGCCCTGTCCATTGTTATGTGGGATGGACACCGCTGCCGGGTGCAGGTCCCAGCTGCTGCCCTCAGCCTCCCCCATGCGCGCGTGTGCCCACAGCAGCACGAGGCTGGTGCTGCCTGTGTGTGACAGCCTGATGAGCCCTGGCTCAGTGTCGAGGAGCGGCAGCATCTCACCCCTTACCCCTGCAGATGTAACCTGTGTGGGATGAAGGGCCGATCTCCCACCAGAGAGCTCCCAGCTGTGCCCACCAGGCACGGGGTGCAGCAGATGAGGCCTGGATGCATTGGCTCAGCCACAGCCAGATGGGAGAGGTGGTGCCCCCAGCTCCTCCCTGGGTGTCAGGAAAAGGCCCCCTGCTCCCCCAGGCTGTGCTCGGGGCGATGCTCACCCAGGAGATGCGGGCTCTGTTCCTGCTGGGTTTCAGCCATGTGAGGCTGAGCTGAGTCAGCAGCTCCAGCACGAGCCCCTGTTGGGCTTTTTCTGGATGATTTCTGTGGGCATTTTCAGCTCAAGAAGCGAATTTGTTCACTCTGAATGTTTTCATCCATTTGACACAGCATGAATGCAAACCAGAGCCGAGCGGTCTCAGCGACTCTTTCTGGAACTGGCTGGTAGCAATTCTGGATTTATTCACCAAACCCTGATTCAAAGCAAACAGAACTTCATGATTCCTCTCCTGAAAGGTTTCTGAGTTCCAAGCTATGGGAGCTCAGGGAGCGATGCTGCTGAGCCCCACACGGGGGGGGCCCAGGGGCACCCCAGCACTGAGCCCTGCTCCCCCTGACCCACTGCTGCTCGTTGCTATAGCAATGGTGATGGGAGGTATCGCTGTGCTGGAGCTGCTGTTTCTAACTGAGACAAGTTCGGCTGGGTAAAAAGCCAGTGAGCAGCTGGAGCTGCCCCTTCCCTGCTGCAGAGCTATAGGAAACCATCTTCCCCCTTGTTCCCCACTCACACCCACTCCCCCCTGACTCACCTTGCCTCAGGGATGATCTCCACAGCAGCACAAAAGCTCGGAGGTCGGTCACGCTGGGCACATCCCCATGCACCCCCAGCTCCACACCTGCAGGTGCTCCAGAGCCTCCCCGGCTTCAGGCTCCCAGCGAGGCTTCTGCAATTGAAAACTTGGGAAAATTGGATTTTATTTTATTTTTTACAAAGATTCAAGAGCTGTTCCCTCTTAATGGAATGATGTGGGAAAACCGCTCTGCATTAATTAGCGCTGATGAAGCTAGAGCCAGAAAGCAGCCAGCAAGAGGCAGAAACACGCATCCAGAGCCCTGGGGAACATATGGAGCAGGTGCTGGTGGCTGCAGGCTGCTCCCAGCAGGGCTGGCAGCAAGGGCCCACTGCACCTCAACAGGATTGCTTTCAAGAAGCCAGCCTGGAGCAATCGCCTGCCAGCAGTTTTCTTGCCTTGGATTGGCTGTAGCTGGTTGGGTTTGGCCGTGCCCCCCAGGCAGACCTGATGGCTTACAGGTGCGCTCAGCTGCTCAGCTGTGATGAGTCCCTCTGATTGCACAAGGACAGCTGATGCAAATGCAATCACGCACAAGTAAAATGTTTGCAGGGCTGGGACAACCCTCAGCTTTGCTGGGGGAGAAGATGTTTCCTGCAATAAAGAAATGACACTTTTAAAGAAAGCAGGAAATGGTGAAATCCCAGCAAGTGGGAGGCGAGAAGGTGCTGACTGAGGGCACCCATCAGAGCTGACTGTGCTGCAGCACTGAGGGTGCCTGGAAGCGCCCGGCTCTGGGCTGGCCGTGCTGCTCATTCACTGTCATCTTCAAGAAAAATGTAACTGCCCAAACTTAGAAGAGCTTTGCTAAGTGGAAACACTCAGCTGTCCTCAGGAAGCGCTAACAAACACCATTAGTGCTCTGAGCTGCACCTCACAGCCCAGGTTATTAATTGCTTGGAGCTCTGCCACGTGCTGACAGCTCCGACCATGGGAGCATCGCGGCAGGTGCGTGAGAGGACGAGCAGAGACAGAAGCTATTGATCCGGGCTGATAAATGCTGCCTGTGCCCGATCAGCAAAATGCCAGTGCTCTGATGGATGGCTGAGAGCTGCGGGCACAGATCTGCATCTCCCTGGCACAGGAGAGCAGAGCTGCCCCGAGCAGGGAGGTGAGGCTGCTTCGTCCCTGTGCAGCTGCGCAGGGCAGGACCTGAGGGCACGGTGTGGAGCAGTGATGCGGTGCTGCCTTCCTCCAGCTGAGCTTCTTCCCAGGGCTGGCACTTAGCAGCTGACTTATTCCCTGGAGCAGCAGCTTTGTGAGCCTCTGCACGCCCCTGTGCTGGCTCATCACCACTGCTTGTTATTTTACAGAGCTCCAAAGGGGGCCATGCGTGTTGCTGAGCTGTGGCTGGCCTGGGGTAGCTCTCTGGCTCTGTAGTGCCTAAGCCTCAGGGTTGGTGGCTGGGTCCTGCAGACAGCGCAGCAGAGAGCAGCCCTTGCCCTGTCCCCTCCCTGACCCATGTGCTCTTGTATGTGCTGTGTATCGGTGTGTGTCCTGCAGCTCCTTGACACCCTGCTGGGCGCCGGGATGGGTGCAGGACAGGAGCTGAGTGCCAGCCCTACGAGGAAGGCAGGAGCTGGGCTGCTGCTGCCTGCCCTGCTCTGTCCCGTGCAAGCCCCCTGGAAATGGTGGGGTGCACGGATAAAGGTGATGCCATGCAATGTTTGCACGCTTGCTTGCTTTTGAAACCATACCCAGGTTCCAGCCCTTCCCCACTGCAGATGTATCTGTCTCGCTACAAACTGTCTTGCATGGCTTTAAACTGAGATACTGTGTCTAAAATATTTGATGTCACTGAGGCATCTCTGAAAACCACTGAAGATACGCCAAATAGCTTGGAAATATCTCATCTTAGGGATGCTGGGGGCTTGTTCCTCAGCCTTCTCTCCGTAGGACGCATTTCAAAGGGCTTTTGAATGCCTGACTTCAGCACATGTAAAAGCTCTCGGGGCGACTGCTGGAGCGCTCGGTGCTCCCTGGCTGAAATCCCGGCTTGTTTCTGTCCTGGCACAAGGAAAATCAATTTCCTGGCCTCAGCCCAGCCCAGGCTCATTTGGAGCTGGCATGGTCACCCTGTTGTGCTCCAAAGGGGTGGGCAGTGCCCTGCACAGCCCCGTGGTTCCCTGGGGATGCCCATGGGGCGGTGCCAAGGCTGCATCCCAGCGCGCTGCTGGCGGGGATGGGGGATGCTGGGCTGCAGGGAGAAAAGCTGTGAGGGGGAGGGGGGGGGGTCTGTGTGTCTGCTGGGGGCTGCTTTGTCTTGCAGCAAACAGCAGCGGGTGAGGGAGGAGGGTGAGCGACGTGGCAATGGGAGCTGCCCCTCAGGGTGGGCCAGGGAGGTGAGCTGAGGGCAGAAACACAGGCACTGCACACAGGAGAGATGGAAAATGCAGGAAGCAGACAGAGGAGGGAGGTCTACAGTGTGAGACTTGGCGATGTAAGAAGGGGAAAAGACAAAAACAGTCTCCCAGCAAAACATTGGAATTTAACTTTCACAGCTGCAAATGGAAAACAATCACTTCCCACACAAAAATAACTGATGGGTTACATCGATGAGGAGATGTCTGAGGAATTTCAATTAAAAGGCAGCGACAAAGGAATGAGATTGAAGTGCTCAGAGGTACCTGAGCGGTGGGGAGGGAGGAACGCTACGTGCCAGGCAGGGAGCAGTGACTGCTCAGCGCTGCGTGGGCTGAGCGCTGCGCTCCCATCCTGCACGGTGTGCGTCCCTGTGCTCCCCTGCGTGGATGCAGTGCTCCTGCACCCCCCACCCAGGCCGTGTCTGTGCCTTCAGGCCCTCTCTCTCTAACTTCTCTGCTTTGGAGTTGGAGCTGTTTGCCCATGAACTGTGGCAGTAGAGAAAGCGGGCAGAGATGCCAGGTCTGTGAGCAGTGGGAAGAGCTTCACCCTGGCTGGAGGCACTGCAATAGGTGACAGCAGAGCATGGCAGGAGCCTGCCCAACTTTACTGCAGCTGCCAGCCACAGGGTGAAGAAGGTGAATATCTTCCAAGACAGCACAACTGACGTCTGATGGGCAGAGCTCGTCCTGGCCACCTCCCTGCTGCAGGGGCTGCACCGCTCCGCTGGAGCCAGCAATGGAGCAGGAGAGCAGCAGTGCGGGCTGCAGGAAAGGCGTTGCCAGGCACCTCCATGATTCAAGTTACCAAAGTGCAGTGTTTGCACGGGCTGGTGCCCAGTCCCCGTGCCCAGTCCCCAGTCCTGGGCAGGGCTCTGCCCCAGGCAGGGAGGCCGAGCAGAGGGCAGTGCCATCCTGAGTGGGCTCACACAGCCCCCTGGAGGGGCAGTCCCCGCAGCAAACCTGCGGTGCTGGGCAGCTCTGCCTGCACCCTGCGCTGCCCCATGGATGGATGCAAAGCCTCAGCCTCTGCTGGAGAAGGACAGAACACCCGAAACGCAGCCCGGCCTCATAAGCAGAAAGGAAACCTTGCAGGGCTGTGGGCAAGAGGGGAGGCAGCCTGGGAGCAGCATGCCCCCAAGGGTCCCTCTCTTGTCTCACCCCCAGGTCGGCAGCAGCCAGGAGAGCTCTGTGCAGGTCCCACAGGAGGCAGAGGGCTGCCCCGCAGCACTGGCACCCGTGGCCCTCCATGAGCTGCAGCCCACGGAGCTGCTGGGCTAAGGGCTCTGGTGGGGACGTGCTGCTGAGCTGCCTCGGGAAACACATCCACACCCGCCCCTATGGGGATGTATGGAGTGCACACAGCTGCTGCCGGCCCTGCTCAGACCCCGCGGCCCCATGGCACGCAGCATCTCCAGGCGGTGCTGTTCCATCGCGCTATTTATAGCAAACATATTCCCCTGCTTTCAGCTGCCGTTATCTGATTAGTTCCTGTAACTATATGAGGAGCAGCATTGCCAGGCACGGCTGAGAGCTGTGAGCAGGCTCTGCTTTTGGCACGCGTTTTCTCAAAGGGCGAAACTCGCTGGAGCCGCTCCTCCCGCCGTGCTCCCATGGCCGTGCGGCTCCGAGCGCTGGCACCGGGTCCCAGAATCAATCACAGAACGGCTGGGGCTGGGAGGGACCTCTGGGAGCCATCTGCTCCACCGGGGTCACCCAGAGCTGCCCAGGGCTGCACCCAGACGGCTTTTGAACATCTCCAGAACGAGATTCCACACCCAAAAAAGAGTCCTGATCGTCTCAGTGTTTCGCTTTCACCTGAAACAAATCAAAATGACACAAACCAGAATCTCTGAGAGTGATCAGATCTAATATGAAGCATTATCAACTGTGGGGGAAAAAAGCCCTGATTTATTTGTTCCCAATACTTGTTAAAATCTTTTTTTTTTTCCTGAGTTGCCTATGGACATAAAAAATTAATTCAGATATCTCCTACACCAAAGAGGATCTCATCTGACTTTGTACTATCCATAAAAAGACACACTTGGAAATCTGGTTGACAAAATATTTCACTTGTTTAGTAAAATGAAATACATAAACTGTTGAAACACATACATCAACTCCATTTCAGGATTTGGAAAGATCATCAGTGAGCTACAAAATATATCAACCATCCACCTGTTTTCAACAGAGCATTTTCTTACAGATACCCCTGCAGCATGGAGCTGAGCCCTGCAGCACGGAGCTGAGCCCTGCAGCATGGAGCTGAGCCCTGCAGCCCGGAGCTGAGCCCTGCAGCACGGAGCTGAGCCCTGCAGCACGGAGCTGAGCCCTGCAGCATGGAGCTGAGCCCCGCAGCACATGGCTGAGCCCCGCAGCACATGGCTGAGCCCCGCAGCACACGACCTTTGGCTCAGCAGCAGCCCGCAGGCAGTGTCCCTGCGATAAGGCCCATCCTGGCGGCGTTGCCCTGAAGCGGAGGCGATGAGCAGCTGGCGTTGTTTGCTCGTAAGCACGCGGCTCCTAGAGATTTCCATCATCATTGGCTGCAGCGGAGAGAGGGGAAAAGCAAAGTCCCCATGCGTCAGCAGCACCGTGCTCCGGGGGGGCTGCCCCGAGGGTGTGGGGTGCTGGGGCTGTGCACCCCTTCCCCCGTGCAGGGAACACAGCGTGCCAGCTGTGTCGCTGCATGGAGATGGGCTGGAAACCTGACAGACCCATGGGTGCCTCTGGCATTGTGCTCTGCTCCATGGCCTCTGCCTCTATTGACTGCAGCTGTCCTGGAAAATCAGATTATGGAGCAAACGCCTGGCATCGAGTCTGCTCCAACAAGTCAGGTCCTCCATCTCCCGGATGGATCACCAGCAGGAAGGCAGCAGGAGAAGGGCAGGAAGGCTCTGCCATGAAAGCTTTACCTCCGGGAGCACGGAGCTCCTTGGCCATGGCTGTGTGCAGGGATCAGGGTGGGACGATGGGATTCAGGGGCACCCACGCACAGGGGCTCATCTCCCTCATCCGTGACAGCAGTCAGAGCTCTGCTCTCTGCTTCCCCCACAATAGGATTTTTTAAAAGAGCAGAACAAAGGATTAAGCGCAGTTGAAATGCGCCTAAAGGAGCTGTGCTGGGCCATCCAGGGAAGCACCAGCCCCGGGCTGTCGGAGGTCCGGGAGGGGAGGAGAAGGGACCCCCACCCAACTGCGCAGCTCAGCCCCTGTGCCCACACCAAAGGGAGGAGCCCAGTCCGGCCCCAGCAGCCGCAGCACCTCCGTGTCACCTCGCTGTCACCTCGCTGTCACCTTGCTGTCACTGCGGCGTCACTGCGGCGCGATCTGGGCTCTGCCCATGGCTCCAGGTTGCCCAGGGCTGCGCGGGCTCCGTTGTGTCGGCCACAGCTCTCCCGGGCTGTGCCAGCGCTGTTACTTATTTACATCTTCATTGTGTGCCTGCCTGGCTCCTCACCAGGGAGATTGATCTCCCAGCCCTGCTCCGATGCGAGCGCTCCTTCGCCGGAAGGATGAGGCCGTGCCGCCGGGAATCTGTCACCCAGCTAAAGACATTCATTCCGGTTGAGAGAGCCGCGAGTGCCGCGGGTGACACTTCATTTGCAGTCAGAAAGAAAGATGCAAAGTGCTGCTCGCTGAAACCAGTTGCTGGGACAGAGCGGGGACAACGTGAGCTCCCAGCAGAGGTGGCAGCGCCCACGGTCCCCGGGGTGCTGTGCCCCCCCCGCTCCGTGCCAGCTCCGTGCATGGCTCACATGAACTGCGGCAGTGCTGCATCGCACCCATGGGGCAGTGTGGGGCCCCACAGCCGGACAGGAGCTGCCCTCGGGCCGTGGGGCTGGGGGTGTGCAGCAGCTCGGGGGCAGCGGGCACAGCTCTGGGCACAGCGCTGCTTTCCCCACCTGGGTGATGCTGCATCCCTGGGGTGTGTGCGAGTGCACAGCGTGCTGCCCCTTAGGTGGGTGCAAACGCCCGGCGCGCTGCTCACTCTGGGGGTACAGGCGGCACGCTGCCCTCTTCGTGGGTGCAACTGCACCGCGTGCTGCCCTCTGTGTGACTGTAAATGCACGGTGCGCTGCCCTCTGTGTGGGTGCAAACACA
>WBMW01002128.1:763-52590 GCA_013396635.1 Penelope pileata | reverse complement strand
CCCTGTGTGTGGGTGCAAACACACGGCGCGCTGCTCGCTTCCCGGCTGCGCACAGACCGTGCCGCGCTGCTCCCCCCGCGGGTGCCCCCGCGCCGCGCTCTCCGCTCCCGCACGTGCGGTGCCCGCGGCTCCGTTCCCTCCCCCGCACGCGCAGCGCTCGGAGCGCGGCCGCGGGCTCACAGCGCAGCGGGGCCGGGGCGGAGNGGGCTGAGCCGAGCCGGGCTGAGCCGTGCCGAGCTCTGCTGTGCCGAGCCGCACCGTGCTGAATTGTACCGTGCCGAGCTGAGCCGAGCTGTGCCATCCCAAGCCACACCATGCCATGCTGAGCTGTGCAGTGCCAAGCTGTGCCATCCCAAGCTGCACCATGCTGAGCCGTGCCAGGCTGTGCCGTGCCATTCCAAGCCATGCTGTGCTGCACCCTGCCCAGCCGTTCCAAGCCCCTCTGCTGCTGCAGCTTTGCCCCTTCCACCCCTCACCCCGCTCCCGCGGCTCGGCCTCCCCGTGTGGCACAGGGGTTGGCACGAGGGCTCTGTGTGCAGCCCTCCACCAAAGGGCTTCTGCTGAACTTTTGCAAGCGGTGATAAAGGGCTCAGTGCTCACCCCGGTTACCTCAGCCCTCTGCTGCCTCTTTACCAGCATAAAGACCTGGGTTACAAACCGGGGTGGCACTGTGCCTTGTGTCGCGTTGGCTCTGCTCTGGCTGCTGCCTCCAGCTCGTGCTTTTTTTAAGGGTTCCGTGGCTCTGCCTTGCTGCTGCAGGTTCTGGGGAGCGAGCTGGAGCCCAGGTGGCCCTGTTACAGCTGCAGTGCAACAGCTGCCCTGAAACGGAGCTGTCCCTGCATGGACACTGCCCCGTGCTCGGCTCCTGCTGGGCTGCAAATGAACCTCAACACGCCAGGGAGCAAAAGGCTCTGCTGTGGGTCCGGGTGCTGCCCAGCCACTGGCAGTCACTGTGCTGTGTTCGGTGCCATCCTGACCCCATGGGCTTCCCCCAGCCCCAGTGCTGAACTCCCGCAGGCAGCAGCAGCCCGTGGCGTACACAGGGCTGGGTGTATTTGGCTGAGGGGTGAGCCTGCTCCTGGACGGGCGTGGGGGAATTCAAAAAAAATCAATGCTGCTATGTTGTACTGAAATTCGGTGCTGAACATGACTTTTTCCCCCCCGTTCCTTGGATTCATACATGCATGCATGTGGGTTTATCTGAGCTCGTTGTGCCATGGCTCAGCGTGGGGCTGCACGGGGCAGTGCCAGCACACAGCTGCTGCGGGGCACCCCTGGAAAGCGGCCGGAATGAGCCCCAGAGGAGCCCCGGGGGAGCTGCACCCTTGGCTGGGGCTGCCCCTGGGTGGAGCGGTGGTGCTGATGGCTCTGGCTGGTGCCACGCGGGTTTGCTTTGACCCAGGGCAGTGCCGCCTTGGCACCGTCTGTATTCGGTCATGGGCTGGTGACTGCTGGAGGGATAAGGGCAGAGCTGGCACCGTGCCCCCAGCGCCTGGAGCTGTGCCGTGGAGCCGTGCAGCCTTAGGGCAGCCCCCAGGGGATGGGGCTGGCACCCGTGGGGGCTGCTGGCACCAGGGCAGCTCTCTTGGCGTTGCCAGTGTGCTTGGGGATGTGCCCAGCGCAGGGGACACAGGTGATGCTGCTGTGCTGGGGCTCGGTGCCGGCTGCAGCTCCCCTGGGTCCCACGATGTGACTCTCAGAATGTTTTTGGTTTTTCTTCCCCCTGCCCCAGCAATAAGGGATCTGCTGCTTGTCCCCGGGATGGGGCTCTGGGGCTGCAGCTGGGTGGTGGCTGCCAGGAGGATGCTCCCTAACCCCGCTGTCCCCACAGGTGATGCTGGTGGGTGACTCGGGGGTGGGCAAGACCTGCCTGCTGGTGCGCTTCAAGGACGGAGCCTTCCTGGCGGGCAGCTTCATCTCCACCGTGGGGATCGACTTCAGGGTAAGGCAGGGGCAGGGGAGATGTGCTGGGTTTGGGACCATCCCTGGAGCCCCGGGATGTGGCTGCAGCCGTGTGGAGCTCAGCACCCCGAGCCCCGGCTGAGCCGCAGAGCAGCCCCGGGGCCGATGGCTGCGGTTTAATTACAGCTCTGTGATGGGGAGCGTCCTCTGGGCGCCCTGGGGATGTTTGTGTACGAACAGCTGCTTGGGGCTGACCATCTGCGCGGTTAAATATTTCCCCAAGTCAGTTTCATTGTTTTAAAAACAATTATAGAAAACAAAAGCAAACGGGCACAACCTGAAATCTCCTTGAGGCATCTCCAAAGCAAACCTTCGGGGCTCCGTGCAGGAGCTCGGTGCCCTTGGCTGGGCAGAGCATCGCGTGCCGTGCGGGGACGGCCTCGAGCCGGGCTGGGGAAGCTGTGCATAACCCACACAGCGTTCCCTGACGCTGTTGCCCTTGGGTGCCCCAGTTGGAAGCTGGTGCCCGGCCCTCCCGGTGCCTCGCAGTGGTCCCCATCCACCCGCAGCCCGGCGGGGAGGAGCCGCATTGTTGAGCTGTTGGCTGTGGGCGTTGGGTTCAGTGGGGGACCTGGAAACGGGCGAGGGAAGCTGGCAGCCTGCGGGGCCGCGTGGGCTGCGTGCAGCTGGGAGCAGCGGCTGGAGCAGGAGGGGACAGGCTGGGATTGCCTGGTGCAGGGTGGCTCCTGGCTCCATCCCGCTGCCCTGCAGCAGTGTGGGGCATCCCATGGGGATGGGTGCAGCGGGGGCTTCTGTGTCAGTGCCATGGGTGTCCCCGGGCTGCTCCTTCCCGTGGGTGATGGAGCCGTGCCCTGGGCTCTGCTGCCCTCCCAGCTGCCTCTGTTCATTGCACAGACCTCGTCCTGGGCACAGACGGAGCCTCTGCAGCCTGGTGCAAGCGGGGCTGTCAGGTTCATCCCGCAGGAATGTGAGCGTTCCTGCCGGCACCTCAGAGCTCTCCCCCAGGCACTGTGGGCAGCTCGCAGTGCTGCCATTCATGGAGGGTTGCTTGCCGTGGGTGCCCCCAGAACTCGCTGCCCTGGCAGCGTGCAGGCAGTCACTGGAGCGCGGAGACGGCGGGGGCTGAGGGGTGCCTGGAAGCCCCTGCGAAACACAGCGATGAGTTCCTGCAGAGCAGCTGCAGGCTACGGCCGTGGAAGTTCACAGATCGGAGCCCGTCGTGTCCTACAGAGGTAACGACGCCGTGTTCGGGTGTTCTTAAAAGGAGAAGCCCAGTGTGGCTGAGCGCAGTGATTGATGCCGGGGCAGCCCTCGGGCCCTGTCGCTTACTGGTTGGAGTGCTGGAGCACTGCTGCTGAGCAGCAATCAAATTAGGGTTAATTACTCCTGTAATAGAGCTGCGGGAGGGACATGGGGCTGAAATGGGCAGATTATACAGCGGGGGAGATGGTGAGCGCGTCCTAAGCCTCGTTATTATCGTCTTGGTGAGACGTGCGTCATTTTGGGGGACGTGGAAATAGCTTTCTGATTGTCCATCCCTGCAGCTGGCAAGGCAATGCTGTTTGCAGGCAGCGCGTGGCTGTGCCCCCCTCGCTGTTTGCATCAGTGCAAAACTGCAGAGCTCCGGGTGGCAGCACCGAGGCTCTGCTGCACGGGCACAGCTGGGTTTGGGGTTGCACCCAGCTGATAACGGCACTGCCCCGTCGCCCTTCCTCTGCCATCCCAGAGGTCGGAGCTGGGTTTCTACCTGGAGCCTCTGAGCCTGTGGGTGCCCGTGGGTCGCTGCTGGTGCTCTGATTTCGGGACGGGCTCTGCTCCAAGCCCACCCAGTGCCCATGGGGCACCCGGCACCCTTGGTCGCACCCCGGGGCTGCTCCGTGCATCCCCTGGGCTCAGCTGCTGCTGCCGGGTACGGCTGGTGGATGATGCACGGCCGAGCACGTGTAAATGAATGGAAATCCATTTAAAATGAATCAGGCACTACAATTCCTAATGACCCCCTAGGTTTTCCCTCCCACTGCTTTGTGTTATGGAGAGCCTCTCATGTTTTGTTTGTTTATAATTGTCTCCTAAACAAAAAAAAAAGGATGTTGATCGAAATATCAGCGCTTCATTTCCCAGATAGAGCGGGGAAAGAACAGGGTTGGCATTAGGCAAAAACTCATCCCAGTGGCTCCTTGGTGTGGAGGGGCCCTGCGGCTTCCTGCCCTGCTGGGCTCAGTTCTGTTGTGGGGCTGTTTGCAGCCACATCAGTGCTCCCATCCCGCCGGGGCTGTGCCAGGTTGGAGTTGGGGTCTGGTGGGGCTCTGGTGCCAGGCTCTGACGCTGCCGTGCCCCCACGGCTCTGCCCCTCTCTGTCATTCCTCCTGTCCCAGCATCGCTGCCCCATTGCACCCTGCAGTGGGGCTCGGGGCTCCCCGTGCTGCAGGGGCTGCTGCAGGACCGTGCGCTTCTTCCGTGGGGATGCACCGGGGTTAAACCAACACCTCCAACAGCATCAGCTTCGGGGCTTCCAACTTTGCTGGGCAATGGGACATGCAGTTATCCCCTCCCGTGAGCCAGGGCTGCCAGGGCTGAGCAGAGCATTGGTCTGCTTCCTCCTCCTCCTCCTCCTCCTCCTCCTGCTCAGCCACCGCAGCAGCTCCCGATCCCGCCTGAACCCTGGGACCAGGCTGTGCCCCATGGCCCCCTCCCAGCAGCTCTGCAGCTCCCTGTGACCGCAGCTGCCCCGAAATGTTGCAGTTTGGGAGTTTCAGGGAGATGGGACTCCTGGAAGGGAACTGCTTCGTACAGCCAAAGTGCAAATCCCAGTTTTCGTGGCGGTGCTGGAAAAGCTGCGTTTTGCTGTAATTTTGGGAATGCAGCAGAAACCTTGGCAGCAACGGGTGCTGCCCAGCGAGCAGTGCTGCGGGCTGGTGGCAGCTGCTGGGTGACTCTGCCCAGTGCTCCCCGCCCCTGCTTGGCTCCAGCTGGGTGGATTTGGGGGTTTTGTGCTAATTGGGCCTTCAAGCAGAGAACATAAAAGAGAAAACTGGAGATGAGCCTTTTCTCCCTGGGCAGAGGTGCTAATGAGGCTCTTTGTGCTGCGCTGGGCGATGCTCTGTGCTGCTCAGAGGAGCAGCTCTTCTGGGGAGCGCGGTGGGATGGCTGCTCTGCTGCTGCCAGGCAGACAGGGACCCAGCACCCCGCGGGTCTGTCCCGAGCAGGCAGACGGGCACAGGGAATGGTTCCCCGCAGCCCTGACCCTGCTGTGCTCGGGGCACGGGTGCACCCACAGAGGGACCGCTGTGCTCCAGCCTTGGCTGTGGCCCCGTTCATCTGTCCCCAGGAGCAGTCCCTGCATGGCAGTGGCCGGCTGTCCCTGAGCTGTGGGAGCTCAGGGTCATGTTGGCCCTGTGCTGCTCCGGAGGTGCAATCCACAGCGTGTCACAGGGTCTTTGGCATAAGGGATTTGTTGCATCTCCGTTTATTTTTTGTAGCATGTGTGTGTGCCCAGCCCAGCGTCCCCTGTGCCATCGGGGAGGGAGGGGGCAGCTCCCTGGGCAGGAGCGGAGCTGGGAGCGGTGGGGGGGGCCCTGCTCAGGTGCTCACCCTGCACCCCCCGTGCTGGGACCGGTGTGCCTGGGGCTGGCTCTTATCTCTGTGGTTGGCACTGAGCACAGCGGGGCCGATCTCCAGATGGATCCGTCTGGAAGAGGTGGGAGGGGATCTGCTTGGGCCAGAAGGAAGATGCGGAACCAAATGAATTCCGATTCCAGCGTGTCTTTCTATACAGAATCAGTCCCGAGTGTTGGAGGAAGGGATGCAGGGCTCCAAGCAGGGTCCCTCTGGGGATTGGGATGGGGATGAGGATGGGGATGGGATGCGGATGGGGATGGGATGGGATGGGGCTGGGAGGGGGCCCTGCGCTGGGTGTGCTCCTGCAGCTGCTCTCCCCCCGCCATCCTCTCCCTCTGTTTCTCATTACTGTGTGAATTTTATCAGGTGCCAGTGGCTGGTTTTACACTTCTGCAGTCATTGTGGTGAGGAAAGCGGAGCTCCGGAGCCCTCCCGCCGTGCCCCCACCCCTGTGCCGGGTGTCATGGGGTGAGTGCTGCCCTGGGGCCCTGTGCTGCAGGGCTGCTGCTGCTTGGGGAGCCCACACTGGTTTTACAGATTTATTTTGTGTCTGATACTTAGGAGAGCAGCCCCTGTGCAGCTGCTGCGGGCTTCCTGCTCCCCGAGGAGCCTGTGGCCGTTCTCGCCAGCAGCCGAGTGCTGCTCTGCTTCCAGCTGCTGCTCCCTCCCCGTGCAGGGGACCCGGCTCCGCTCTCTGCTCCGGTCTCACCGAGGCCAAGGCTGGCGTTGGCGTGCAGGGCTCAGTTGCCAGGAGATGCTGAGGGCAGAGCATGGCGGGCAGCACCTGCCCCGACACCCAGAGCTGGATGAGCTCACGCGGTGACACGGGGAGGGTGTGGGTGCACCCCGAGTCCGTGCATCCGTCCCAGCCAACAGTGAGAGCTGGGGATGGGCAGTGGGTCCTGAACTTTTGCAGGAGGGCACTCAGCGCTGGGCCGGAGCCGGGCAGCCCCGGCTGTGCTGGGTGCTGTGCTCCCGGTGCTGGCTGTGCTGGGTGCTGTGCTGGGTGCTGTGCTGGCTGTGCTGGGTGCTGTGCTCCCTGGTGCTGGGTGCTGTGCTCCCGGTGCTGGGCCCTGCGCTTCGCAGCCATCAGACATTTAAACGGGGCCAGCGCAAGTCGAAGTGGTTTCAATATTTAATGGAATAAATTTGGCTTAATTTTGCTTTCATCTTTCATTTGTGATAAAATATTGAATTCGGCGCAGCACTGGGCTTTCCTTTGAAAGCAGAGCTGGGGGGGGCTGTGGGCTGTCCGGCAGCGCTGTGCCCATGGCGGCTGCTTGGGCACAGCCCTGGGGTCCCCCAGGTGAGGTGGGCACTGGGTGGGGGTCCTGGTGCAGCTCTGTGGGATCTGCATGCACCGAGCACCGCGTGGGCAGCGCGTGGGCCCCCGCTGCCTCTCCCCACGCTGCTGACTCATTTGTTACCGCTGATTAAGTATTTGCCCCCAGCGGGCTGTGGCACGCTTTGGAGTAAATGAGCCCTGGGGAAGGGCTCTGAGCACCCGCTGGGGTGTGGGTGTCCCTGTGCTCTGCGGGGAGCACGGCCAGAGGGCCCCTCCAACACCACCCATCCCATGGTTCTGGGTCGGGGCCGCAGCAGTTGGGCTCCAGCACTCGGCCCCGTGCCCCAGCAGGGTCTGGGTGTCGGCAGTGTGTGTCGGTGGCAGAGCACCGTGTCCTGCTCAGCCCATGCCTGGTGCTTGCTGTGCTCCAAGGCTGGGAACAGGCAGTGCCTGCAAATGGTCATCTCCCTCTGGATAAAAATACAAAATAAAGGAACCCCATCTGAGTGCACGGAGGGAAGGAGCCGGCAGCACGGGGTGTGCCTGAGCATCGTCCACTCGTCCTTGGCTGGCGGCAGGGGGATGCGGTTACCATGGAGATGAGGACCGGGATCGGTGCGTGTTCAGCTGCAGAGGCTCTGCCAGGAGGAAGCCAACGCCGACAGCCCCTGCCCACCCCCGGGGATTTGCTGTTGGGGTCGGGCTGCAGGGAGAGCAGCCCCGTTCCTGCGGGGCGGCCCTATCCCAGCTCTGCTCTGTTTGTCTCACGGGGGCACAAAGTGCTCCTGACCCCGCTGAGCAGCACGCCGTTACCTCCAGGGATTGCAGAGCCTCTCCGGAGCAACAGCAAATATTTCATGTTTGCGCCTGCACAGGAGGAAATGTTTCTCCCTGATCCTAAGGGATATCTGTCAGGAGCTCTGGCAGCTCCGGCGGGGCCGTGCACTGCAGGGAGCATCCTGTGCTGGGGGGTCACTGCTGTGGGGTGCAGCACCCGCAGGGTCCTTCCAGCACCACCGCACTGTTGGGGTGCGGCTTGTTCATGTGAGCAGCCAGAGAGGTTTCCTTTCTTTTTTTTTTTTTTAATTTAGTCAAAGCTGTTAAATGGAGGGAATCTGTGCTCAGCTGCGTTTGTGCCACCGATCCCACATCGCTTCGGTGCCACCAAGCCTGGACGTTGTGAGCCCCGGTCACAGCCGTGCTGAGCATCCCGGGGTGGTTTCCTCCTGGCTGCCAAGCCACGCCGTTCCTATGCCCAAGTGACACATTTGGGAAATGGAGGCTTTGCTTTTCCAGCTTTGCTTACGCGGGTGTCTCTATGGAAACCGCCCGCCCCTCGCCAGCGCTCCGACGGCTGCCGGGAGGGAAGCGCGGGTGCAAGGCGGCCGTTTGGTGCCTGGGCAGCAGCGGGGCCAGCGCTGCTGGGGGGTGGGTGCTGGGGCCGTCACCCCATGGGGCTGCTCTGCCCACATCGCACCCAGCCCGGGTGCCATCCCGATGGGGGATGTGGAGGATCCTTCCAACGCCGGGCACTGAGATCCTGTGATTGGTTCATTGATCGCATGATATGTTTGGTTCTTGGATTCTATGATCGATTCTGCGATTCTATGATGACTTCATTGACTCTACGATTGAGTCATTGGTTTCATTGATTGACTCCGTGACTCTATGATTGATTCTACGATTCTGTGGTTCCCAGTTCCCTTCCTGCCATGGAGAGCTGTTGGCATTGGTGCTGTGTCCTTTGCTCTGAACCCTAAAGCAATGCCTGTTTGTGCCTTCTTCCCCCCAAGTCCAGGCAGAGGGGGCTGCCAGGGAGACCCAGCCCCTCTGTGGGGCACACAGGCCCTGCTGGCAGGGACCTTGCTCAGCCACTGGGATGGCAATGCTGAGCATTTGGTCTCAATTTTTGGGCTCTTCTTCCTCGTATGACACCGGTGGCTGAGGACCCCCACCCAGTGGTGGAGAGGAGCCGGGTGCATCCCAGCAGCCTGAGTGCCGGGGCTCAGGGCACACCCTGCTGGGTGCTCTCTGATGCAGCATCCACCCTTGTGCAAGGGTCGGTGTCAGAGCACCCACGAGGTTTTGGGAGTCCAGTCCCAGTTCTGCTCCATACCTTTGGCTCTCTGTGCTTTTTCCCTGCAGTGCAAAGCGCGGGGGCTGCGCAGTGCCCGCTCCTCCCGGCTCCCAGCTGCAGGAGCACGGCATCCCCTCGCCCTGCCGGAACCGGAGCAGCTCGCCTGGGCTCCTCGCTGTGCGCAGCCCCGCTCGCTGCACGCTCGGTGCTGTGGCGGAAATGCTGGCTGCTACTCACAGGGTCTCTTTTTAGAGACAAGCGCGGGTTTTGGCAGCAGTGCCAGGCAGCCCACATGGCCCCGAGCAGAGCCAGCCCTGGGGAGGGCTGGAGGCAACGCGGGGCGGGCAGGGACACGGGTGCTGTGCTGTGCCATGCTGTGCTGTGCCGTGCTGTGCCGTTCCATGCTGTCCCATGCTGTGCCATGCCATGCCACGCTGTGCACACAGAGGGGTGCCAGGGGGAGCAGTGCTGCAGTTTTGGAGATGTCTCAGCCTCTGGCTCTGGTGTGGGCTTGCTCAGGCTCATAGAGCCGATGGTTTCTAGGAGCTGACTGAAGAACAGCACTCCCAGGAGGTCACACACGTTTCAGATGAGTGGGCTTTCCTCCATCCTCAGGTGCCAAGGCACGCGTGGCCCAAAGCCAGCCCTGAGCAGCTCAGTGCTGCTCTGCTCCTGCACAGAGCTGGGATGCGTTGGGGCTGCCCTAGCGCTCAGCACCGGCCACGCTGTGCTGGTGGGGCTCGGGGAAACGTGGCTGTGCTGTGACATGGCTCCCTGCCGAGTCCTGCTGCGGTGCTGGGGAGAAGGGCTGGGTCCTGGGACCCCGGGGCAGTGCCACCGTGTGTCCCCACGGGGCACCCTTTGGGTGCCAGCCTGCACAAGCTCTTGGCAGCAGACCTCAACCCCTTTGCTGTGGGGTTCTGATTCAGACAGAACTTCCTTAACTACGTTAATGCCGCGTGTATTAACGTGCATGAATTAATGTTGGACGTGCTTGGCAATGCCGAAAATAGCTGTGTTCCTGAGCAGGCGTTCCTGCACAGCACGTGTGTTCTTCCCTCCTGAACACCAACACACGTGAGGTCAAAGTGCTGCTAGAAGTGCTGCTCGCCTGCAGACCTGGGCACGGCCGGGGGAGGAGGAGAGCACACCTGTTTGTCTGCTGCCTGCTGGGGGCTCTGCCCCCACTGCTCCCCTGGGGGCTCCCTGGGGTCCCTTCCCAGCTGGGAGCTGTGGCACGATGGCTCCAAGGGGTGACGGCGAAACCCTGCAGAGAGCCTGAGCTATAGCAATGGAAACGCAAGAGCTGCAGGTGCTGCTGGAGAGCAGAAATCCCTTCTGCAGGCTGAAACCAGAGCTGCCAGGACAGAGCCCCATGGCAGCGTGCCGGGGATTTCACGTCGGTGACGTTCCCGTGTCCGGAGCTGTGGCCGTGGCTGCAGGATGGGTGCGTTCGTGCGGGGATGCAGCTTTTCAGCACAGATCCATTTGTCAGATCCATGGGGAATTATTTTTTTTTTTTTTCAGGGATGAGAAGCACTACTTAATCATGCTGTTTGCAGTGCTGTCTGCAGAAGATGCTCCGTTACTGCCAGGTGCTGCCGGGACGTTTTCTGCCGGAGGTTCAGACCTGGTTTTCTTTAATTGGATTGCGAAGTGATGTCTGAAACTTGGGGCAGGTTTCCATCCAGCCCCCGACAGGAGGAAGCCTCCGGCTGTAATTACAGACCCTGCTACTTGCACGCTGTGCTGTGCAGGTGGCTCGTGGTGGCCGGAGCCTGGGAGCCCTCCCCGGGCCCATCTTCCTCCCACCTGAGCGCATCCAGAGGAGCCCCCAGGGGCTGCTGCAGGGCTCGGGTGGGATTCCAGGACCAAACTCCCAGACAGCACCGGGATCACGATGGGATCCCTGGAGCTGCTCGTGCAGCACTGCCCGTGTGCCCAACCCCACGGCTCCGTACAGAGATGCTGAACACAGCAGAGCGTTTCTGACGTTCTCTGGCAGAAAATCTGGTGGCTTGTTTTCCCCCAGGAGCAGAGCCAACAATTCCCTGTGCAGCGTTAATTGCCGACCCATTTTTCATTCCTGTGGCGTTGACACCGTGCATGAGAGTCGGTGCCGCAGCAAATGTGCTGTAGAGCTCGCTGCTCTGCTCTGCAGCGTGGCGTGTCCTTGGGGAGGAAAATGAAGATAAATGCGCTGAGCACCGCGTCCCGCACTCCCTGCGTTGGCACAGATCAGCGCGAGCCGTCTCTGCCCCTTTGTTTCCAAGGCTGCCAGGCATGGAAGTCAGCATGGAGAGTTTTAAAAATCTCTTCTGTCATCAACTGGGGAGATGCAGGGGTGAGCCCCTTCTGCCCATGTCTCCTTGGGGCCGTTCCCTTGAGCATCCCGTGCTCCCGAACCCCAGCGTGCCCAGCCCATGGGCACCCCTTGGGCTGGGAGGGGTCTCCAGGGGTGCCAGGAGCAGGGGGGGCTCCAGGGGTGCCAGGAGCAGCGCAGGGCTTTGCTGTAAGATGCATGATCCTGAACAGATCCTCTTAGCCCTAATCTGTCCCTAAGACACGACAGCACTGCTTGCCAGAAAAACCTTTTATGTGCAGACTGATGCAAGCAGAAGTCGATAAGCCACTAATTCTTCAGTGTGTCTGCTCCAAGAGAGGATTGACTCTTATCTCCTGCAGGGCTGCAACCGGGAGATGGTAACTGTGCCTTAATGCACAACAGAGACCATCGGGCTGGGGCTGTGCTGGGGGCAGGAGGACACGTGCCCCCCCCTCCCACCGCTCCCAGCGCTGCGGGGCTGCTCCTTGCTCTCCCCAGGGGCACCGAGCGCTGCTCCATGGCACGGGGACGGCTCTGGGGCTCATGTGGGGCTGTGACAAGGGCTCAGCAGAGCTCTGCTGCTCTGTTTGCAGTTGCTGGAACGCAAATATTTGTTCCTGGTTCCTATTTATCTCTCCTAATGGGTTTTGATTTCAGGTCCTTGTTATTTGCCTGCTGCTCTCTTGCTGTGTGTTTCCCCCATCAGACACCACGGGGAGTTTGAAACCAACTGCTTTGCCCTGAGCAGGGCCCAGGGATGCTGTGGGGCCCAGGGATGCTCAGGGCCATGGTGGCAGCAGCGCTGGGTATGGGACATGGACATGGATCCCCCCCGTGCTGAGGGCTGCAGCGAGCAGCTTTCGATTTGTCACTGTAATTGTGAAGCGAGTTAATCCGTGTATCCGATTTAGTGTTTAAGGGTTTAATTAATTAATGAGCTAATGTGTGGAAAAATGGCAGAGAGGCCGAGGGCACGGACTGGGGCTGTGCCTGGCATCACTGCCATCGCTCCCAGGGCCCCTCCTGCTGCAGCCGTGGGAGCAGGGTTCAGGGAGCAGCAAGGTGACACTGCTGTCACTGGGGCCCGTCGGTGCTCAGCGACTGAACTGTCCCTGCGCCTTGGGGGTTCCAGCTTTGTTCCTCTGATGTCCCAAGGACAGTGTAACTCCCCAGCAACTGGTTCTCTGCGTTCTGCTGTTAGCCCTGCTGGAAGCCCCGCTGTGACAGGCCGTGCGAGGAGGGCTTTCCTGGAAGCACAGAGCAGCAGCACAGCTCGGCTGCGTGGCCGCTTTCCTGCCAGCCCCTGCGTGCTGGGGGGGCTGCTGTGAGCATCGCCGCTATTGCAGTGATGAACTGCAGGGGCAGAGCCTGACCAGCACCGTGCATCTCCCCATTGCGTTCGGGACCGTTGTGCAGGCAGCGCAGTTGGTGTTTCGGTACATTGCAGTGCTGTCTGTTGTCTCTGGCTGCTTCTTGTTGGTTGAAGCCAGCTGTGCCTGCTGAGGGCTGTGAGCACAGAGCTCAGCTGGAGCTCCTTAAGAACTGAGCTGAGCAGTGGGCTGGGGGAGGTGGGGCAGCCCTGCTGCGGGGCACCCCCTGGAGCTGTCCCCTTCCCCACGCAGCACATCCTGCTTCCCCTTGGCTTTTCTTTTCAGAATTTTGCTGCCAACCTGTGCTCGCTGGCACTGCTCCCTCGCCTGCCGTGGGCTTCTGCAGTGGCTGGGCACAGGGTCTCAGGTTCACGCTGCAGCCCTGCGGACCCACACTTTGCCCCAGCCTGGCCCAGCAGCACCCTGATGCACAAGCTCCTGGCTGCTCTTCCCGACTGTAATTAGGCTTAAGAATTCCCCCCAGCCCAAAATGTAGGGCAGTCGTAATTAGTGTGAATCCTGCTGCTGCCTGCTTGCCTTTAATTAAGCAGCTCCAGAGAGGAGGGAGTGCACAGGGTGCAGTGCGAGAGCCGCAGCCCTCGTGGGTGCTCATCTGCAGATGTGTCAGCAGCGCTTGCAAAGCGGTTTGCAGGTGTGGGTTTGCAGGTTGGGGTTTGCAGGTTCGGGTTTGCTGGGGCACAGCTGCTGCCTGCAGCCTGGTGGGCTTTGGGTGCCTGAGACGCTGCAGGGCAGAGAGCAAAGGGGCAGGAGAATCCTCTCCCTGGCAGAACGCTGCTCCTGCAGCTGGGTGGTTCCCTGCCCTTAGGTCTGCCGCTGCCCTCAGCACACCTCGCTGTGCTGCAGAGGGGCTGTTTGTAACGAGGAAACGAGCAGGCGTCGTGGAAAAATCCTGTGCAATTATTGCAAAATATTTTTCGTCCTACCGAGGCAAACTGCAAACGTGCCGATGCTTTGCTGGGAACGCAGAGGCTCCGCTCTGGGCTGGGTGCTCGCGGCGGTGCTGCTCGGGGCTGTGGTCACACCGGGGTGGGATGGAGCCGCTCACCATCCCCATCCCTTTCCCCTCCCCTCCATGGCCGCAGCCGGGCTGCCCACTCCTTCCCCTCGCAGGGTGTGAGTCACTCCGCTCCCCATCTCCAGCGCTGCCTCTGAAGGTATTTATAGACCACGGCCGTCTCCCCTGCACCGGCAGACGTTGTGCACGCAGCGTGCTTGCTCCGCTCCTCCCCAGCCGCGTCCTCGTGGCCGTGCGGGAGCTGCGATGTCAGCTCCGGTGGGAAGCAAATGGGCTTTGAAGCACGGCCCTGTCCCACCCAGCCCGTCACGCACCATTGCTTGGGAGCTTTTGAATCACACCCTGGTGATTACTGTGCTCACCTTGCTAGAATGCAAATGGATCTCTTCTCTGCTCCTTCCTCTGGGGCTGCTTCATCACTAGAACGGGGTTTGGTCAATGCTCAGCTCACGGGGCTGCAGGCGCTGGGATGCTGCTGTGCCCCATCCTGCAGCTCTGCTGCCTCTGTCTGGGCTCTGACACACAGCATCCCAGGAGCTGGTGATGCTTTGCTGCTCGGCGAATGGTCCTGGAGCTGCATCTGGGAGCACGTGGCATCAAACAGGAAAACAATCCCCTGCGGGTTGTGGTGCTGCAGATGTCTGAGCACCCTGAGCCCATCCACCTGGGCACCGCTGCTTCGTCCTTGCATCACGTGGTGAAAATCCGCAGCTCACCTCGGAGCTGCTCCACGAAGCCACGGCTGTTGGGGCCAGTTAATTTGCTGTTGTTGCTGTGGGAGCTGCTGCATCGTTACGAGCAGGGAGAGGGAGCGGGGCCATGGGGCACCCAGCGCTGTGCAGCCCCGGCACGATGGGCATCACCTCACCCTGAGCGGCTGTGGGGAGCAGCCCAGTGCTTGCTGGCAGAAAAATGGGGTAAAACAGCAGAAGAAGAGATGATTACAAGTTGCTGCTGAATATGGAGTAGTTCTGCCTGCTGACGGCTGGTAAGACGGGATGCTGGCACTCATTAATTTATTGCCAGAGGTGGTGCAGCCCGCGCTGCCCCTCAATCAGCGCTGCAGACACCAAGGTTTAAGTATCCAAATAAATGCAACTTGCAGCAGGGGCAGGAAGTGACCTTCTCGCGGTGCTGCTGTGCCGGTTGTTCCAGTGAGCACCGTGCACATTTAGAACAGGGGAGAGAAAATCAGCGTCAGCGCGGGGCTGGAGCTGGCGCGGGGCAGCGCTCACCGCCACCTCTCTCTTCTCTTCCAGAACAAGGTGCTGACGGTGGACGGGGTGAAGGTGAAGCTGCAGGTGCGTCCCTGGAGGTGTTCAGGTTAAAAGCCCTGAGAGCCACGGGGCCGGGGCAGCCCACGAGCGGGTCCCCATCTCCATGCCATGCTTGGACGCTGCTGTCGTGTCCCCACCTCTGCAGCTGCTTTGGCGTGCAGATGTGCTCACGTGTGTGTGTCTGTGTGTGTGTGTGTCTGTGTGTGTCTGTGTGTGTGCACCCACCCATGGCTGCCCTGGGCTGCCTGCCCCTCCAAAAAGCCCCAGCAGCTCCCTGACCCCTGGGCCAGCACCCAAATTGTGCCCGTAGTGCCCATCTTCCCCGATAGCCATGCAGCACTCTACGTGTGTTAGAGCCGATCCCTGAGATGAGCGGTCCCACACACCTGGGCAGGTTTTCCAGCAGAGGCCACATCGTGGGCCCTCTGTCACACCCCATGTCCCCATGGTCAGGAGGTGCCACTTAGATGTTTATTGTGCTCATCACCCCTCCTATTACCATCCTCAGAAACATCCTCAGCAGCTGCTCACGTGCAAGTAGATCAGCCCTGGATTGCTGTCAGAAGCAAAATGCTGAGCAGACTTTGTAGGGTTGCATTGGGCCATGGTTGTGTGGTTTTCCCATCCCATGGGTGCCAGCTCGCCTCTCTCCTCTGCTTTGCAGATCTGGGACACGGCCGGGCAGGAACGCTTCCGCAGCGTCACGCACGCGTACTACCGGGACGCCCACGGTGAGCACAGCTGCCAGGACCTCCTGGGGTGCAGCCCCTGGGGCTGGGGGGCTCGGGGAGCACGGGGCTGGCACTAACGCCTGCTGCTCTCTCTGCAGCCCTGCTCCTGCTCTACGATGTCACCAACAAGGCATCCTTTGACAACATCCAGGTACGGGCGGCACCTCCCGGTGCGCTCCTGACGGCTTCGGGCAGCTCTGCGGGTTTCCAGCCCCAAAGCCATGCCCGGGGCTCAGAGCAAACCCGCGGCTCTCTGGCTGCGGGCGGCACCGGGGTTTGGCAGCCTTCCCTGTGCTCTGTGCTGGGGGTGAGCAGAGTTTGGGGAGCCTGAGGAAAAAGCTGAAAGGAGCCAGGCCTGGTGCTGGGAGCTGTGTGCCAGCAGCCCGAGCCCATGGTCATTCCCAAAGGTGCCCTGTGCCCAGCTGGCAGCTGCGGAGGGGCTGCTGCTGAGGACACCGGAGGACACACAGAGAACCTTTTTCCTTTCCTGGCAAGCAGAAGGGCCCACGGATTCGCTTCAGCAGCAGATCTCTGCCGTGTGTAATTACAGCACCAGCTGGAGAGCTCGCTCCGGGGAGCAGCTGCCAGCAGCCAGGCGCTGCCCCGGCCCCGCGCTGCTCCGAGGTGTCCCCACGTCGCCCCGTTGCCTTAGCAGCAAACACAGGCGGAGGGGAGGACTGCATCCCGCCGCCCCATCCCCTGCAGAGCTGTAGGATCCCCCTGCGTGGCACACGGTGCCCAGAGCTGGGCAGCCCCAGCATCCTCCTCCTCATCATCCTCCTGCTCCTGGAGCCCCTCTCACCCCAGCCCCCGTCTCTGGTTGTCTTCCTCCAGGCGTGGCTGACGGAGATCCACGAGTACGCGCAGCAGGACGTGGTGCTCATGTTGCTGGGAAACAAGGTGAGCTGGCCCCGCTGGCACTGCGGCTGCAGGCAGGGGTGCACCCAGCTGGGTGCTGCGGGGCAGCCGTTCCCAATTAGCATCAGGGCTCGGGCCGGCAGGGACACAGCCTGTGTGTCCTCGTGCTGCTGCTGCTGATGGGAGGGAACGAGGCTGTCCCTGGGGTACGGGGGCTGTCTAGTGCTGACCTTCCAGCTGATCCCCGATGCTCTTTGCTGTTGCTGTTGGCAGGTGGATTCAGCCCAGGACAGAGTGGTGAAAAGGGAAGATGGAGAAAAATTAGCCAAGGTATGGGAGGTTCTCTTTGCTGCAGTGGGGTTAACCTGAGAGGGGGCTTCAGCCTCTGCCCCACTCTTTCCTCCTTCCTCTGCTCCTCTCCCTTTAACCTTCCGCCACCCTCTTTGGTCCTGCAGGAGTACGGGGTGCCCTTCATGGAGACCAGTGCCAAGAGCGGCCTCAACGTGGACCTGGCGTTCACAGCCATCGCAAAGTGAGTGCAGGGTGGGGGCCGTGGGAGGACGGTCACTGCCGGGGGGTGGGGGTCACGCTGGGACCTGCGCAGCACCGCTCAGACCCCCCTACAGCAGCCAGTTAAAAGCCTGCAGAGAAAGGCTGGCTTTGCCATATGCCTCTTTATGCTCCAGGCTCCCACCTGGGGCTCATGCTTTATGCATCTCACACAGCTACGAATGCCTCGTCAGGGTCTTAGCAGAGCATCTAGCCCAGGTCGTGGCTCAGAAGCAGGCTGCGTGGGCAGAGGAGTGATGTGCGTTCTCCTTCCTGCAGAGAACTGAAGCACAGGTCCATGAAGCTGCCCAACGAGCCCAAATTCAAGCTCCACGACTACGTGAAGAAGGAAGTGAGAGGCTCGGGCTGCTGCAGGTCCTAACGTGCTCGGTGCAGTTGTACAGAGACTCACGCCACGTGTTTGTGTGCCGCGCTCTCTCCTCGTGGACAGTGTGTGCATGTCTGTCTTGTGTCTGTATCTGCGTACAAGGTGAGCTGAGACTGGGGGGGAACCAGCAGCAGGAAGAGCTCCGTGGGCCGGCACCAGGCTGGCCGTGCTGCACCGCAGCCAGCCCTGCTCCCCCAGCCCTGCAGCACCCACCTGGGTGCTGTGCTCCTGCCTGGCTCTTGCAGCCCCGTGGGCTCCTGCACCCCTCCAGCAGCGACAGCGCTCTGCTGGGTGTGTTAGTGTGAGCAGGAACCATGATGGCGGTGAGGGGAGTGCCTGCTCCCCACCAAACATCTGGGTAGGAAAAATCCTGAATTCCCCTTTCCCACCTGCTTGGAATTCAGTGCTCAGATCCTTGGCCTGGGGCACGCAGGAAGGCTTTGTTCTCGGGGCAACCATTTTTGTAGCTGCTTCCTTTTGTCTGCCAGCCCTTCCTGTGCTGTAACATACCTCCTTGATGAAGATTTCTCCTCTTCCCCGCAGAAGACAAGAGCTTAGATCTGTCTGTTTGAGTGAGCTCCTGCAAACACATCTGTTGTACAGAGATTTCCCGACTGTTTATCTGTTTGGTAAAGGCTTTGGTTCTCTTCCTACAGCAGTTTCTTGTACTTTAATGAGAAGAAAGCTAATGTATTGCAGCTTATCCTAAATACCTTCATGTCAGTGTGATAGCATTTTTAGACTGCAACAATGCTTTGCTATCTCCAGAGTTCTCTCGGGACAGCTCTTTCTTCTAACAAGAAAGATGAGGAGGATGCTGGAGGCATTGATTGTTCAAGTTTAAGACTTTTCTGCCAGCTCTCTCCAATGGACTCCTCACTCCTTTTGTCTGTGCCAAACGTTTGGCTTTTGCTTTTTTTCAAGTCACGCTTCCAAGTACAACTTTGGATGAAGTGTTTGGCCTTTGGCAATTTTCTCATTCAGCAGTTCCACATGCACCGGCACCACGTGCCCCCTGCACTGAACCTCCCCCAATTAACCACTGAAACCAACCCTCCCCTCGCTCCCCCATCACCAGGTTTCTTTTTCAGCAGCTACTTGGGGTGCACCTGCCCCTCGTTGTGCCAGTGGGGCCAGCTCGAGCTGCAGCAGTGTTCCTGAAGGGCCCAGGGACCCTTGGTGCAGGAGTCAGGCAGGCAGTGGCAGAGGAGACCCCTCGGAGCTGCAGTAAAATACACAGCGTGCAGAGCTACTGCTAAAATGGGTCCAGCACAGTAATAGCACCAAGCCTAAAATAAACCTCTCTTTAAATAGCTTTTTAGGGAAAAATCAGTTGGCTGATTTTGTTAAAAAGACCCGTTTCTGGGGGAATGTTTGCAGCAAGCAGCCTGGAGCAGCCTCCTGCTACGCCGCATCGCTGGGCAGCGCCTGCTCCCTGCTGGCAGCAGCATGCAAGAGCCTGGGGACAGAGCCAGGGCCTCCTGCTTCTCATCAGCCCTTCCACTCCCCCCTTTCCCAACAGCCCTGTATGGCCTCAGCAAAGAGGCAGCCACCAAGCAGCAGTGTCACTGCTCCTGCTGCAGCAACAGCATCCATTCCTCAGCCCAGACTCTGAAATAGCGGAATGAGTCTCTGCAGCTTTACCCGCTCCAGAAGTGGCAACGCCTGCCCCAGGGCTCTGCAAATTATCAGGCACAGTCAAGAAAAGCATAAATGTGCCAAACCATTTCGTGCTGCTTCAGTTAGCTTTGGTGTGCTCCTGTGGCTGCTACACGAAGCTGCTTAACTTACAGCTACCTCCATGCTCATTCTGGGCTGTAACACATGCTTGCTAGCTGAGGTTTAAAAAAAAAAAAAAAAAAAAAAAAAAAAAAAAAGTGAAATTTTCTGCAGCCCTCAACCTTGCTAAGGAGCAGTGTTTCTGTATCCCAGCTGTGCAGCTTCTGTGAATCCCCTGAGGCACAGAAGAGCAGCACAGGCAGCTCAAAGACCTGGATCTGATCCCAAGCTTGCCTTTGATACTGTTTTTTCTCAGAATAACTAACAGTGTAAGAGCAGCCCGTGCCCTAAGGTGCCAGTAGCTGCAAACACTGCCTCCTCCCCTCTTCTCTGGGCAGAAGAGCCTTGCCTCTTGCCATCTCGAAGAAAAAGCTGTCAATTCCTGACTTGGTTCTTCAGTGCAGGACCAAAAACAATGTAAGAAATAATTTGAATAGGCGAGATATAAATACTGCCCTTTGAATATGGCTGTCAGGACCCAAGTAATACAGCAGAAACACAACTGCATTTGTGGAATTTCCTGACACACCTGAACTTAAGACCCAATTCCCACCTCCACCCAGTCACCAGCTCCCTCTATCCTCATCTCCCAATGCCTGCACACAACCCTGCTGCTATAGCCCTTCCTCAGACTCATTTGAGGATTTTTTACATGGGCCTTGACTGCCACCAAGCGATGGAGAATTGTTCAGGGCATCCCCACAAGGCAGAGGACTCGGCATTACTTGCACTTCTCGTTTTTGCTGGCTCTTGTTTACAGCTTTTGTTTCATTCCTGTTAATAAATTTTTTTAATAACCTCTGTGGCTACAGTGGTGTTTTGGTTATTGCCTCACATACCCAAATAGTTTCAAATAGTTCAGCTCATTCTTGAGCCTGTCTGGATGCCCATGACCAGCACGGGCTCAGGTGCCCCAGTGCACCCAGTAGGAACTGAAGGGATGGGGACTGCAGCTGAGCCGCAGGGCACACTGTGAGATGCTGTGCTTCCCTGAAAGAACCAAACCACCTGCTGCACACCCAGAGGTGAAGTTCGAAGTCTGATGTTTTCATGTCACCCATGGGATTTGTGAAGAACAGAAGCAAAAGCAGAAGTCTTTTGAAAACTTTATTTGATCTGTAAGCTATAAAACCAACCCGATACAGAAGCTGAAGGGGAGATACATCAGCAAATGGCTTAAAAATCTGCAAGGCTGAACTTGATTTGAGAACGTAGGAAGAACACTACCTGAGCACCCCGTTACAATCCCATAAAAATGAGATAGGTTGAAGGACCCCAGGATTTCTGCTGCCCACCTGCACCCCCAGCACCGGGGTTCGCACGCCCCGAGCTCAGTGCAGCCCCAGGACCCGCTGCCACCCGCAGCCCCTCCTGCCAGCACGGACACCGCACGCTGCCACGTGGAGCAGAAGCCGCCCCTTGTTTGCTGCACGTCAGGCACGGAGCAGCAGCTGCAGAGCTGCCCGAAGAGCTGCTCCGACTCCTGCATCACAGGGCACCGGGGACAGCAGCTCCAACAGCACTCTCACTAACAGCAGCCCCTGACAGACTCATGAGCTGTGCCCTGCAGCCATGGATCGCAGCTTCAAGACCGCTGTGATCCCAGCCCGTGCCACGGGCCCGCAGCCCCCTCGTGCCCCCCCGCAGCCCCGAGGCGGCTCAGGAGCACGGAGCCGCCCTCCACGCCGTGCTCAGCACCACTTACCGCCGCTCGAACTGAGGAAAACGCCGCACGTTCGCAGGCCGGAGCCCCGGGAAGCCCGNCCCGGAGCCGCGGGAAGCCCGCCCGGCACCAGGGGAGCGCCCCGGGCTCCCGCCGCCCCTCAGGCTGCCGCCATCCGCTTCCCGCCGGGCCCTGAGGAGAGAATGCGGCGCGGTGAGAGCGGGCCGCACCGCCCGGCCCAGCCCCACCGCGGTTCCATCGAGCCTCAGCCGCAGAGCGTCAGCAGTGGCCGCGGTCGCCCGCCGCCCTCAGTCGAGGTGTCAGAAAGAAGTCATCCCCGGCTCGCCCCGGCCCACCGCGCCCCCCTCTCCGCGCGCCCACTCACCTCCCAGGCCGAAAGACCGAAACGTGCCCTCGCTGGAGAATTTATTAGCATCCCCCCGCCGCTATTGGTCAGGCTGCCTGCGGACACAGCCAATCGCGAGCAGCTGGGGTGATCACCATCCCGCCCCTCGCAGCGCTCATTGGTCGCTATCTTTCCTCTCTCCAATAGCGCCGCGCGGCGCAGCGTGGCCCGAGGCGTGGTCTGCTGTCGCCTGATTGGCCCCCGCCGGGCGCCGAGAGAAGCCAGTAGAAGCAGTGATTGTAGTGCGGAGTGACCGTGGAAGCGCCAATCAGCGCTGGACAGCGCGGGCTGCTGGGAATTGTAGTCCCACCGTCGCAGCAGCGTGGTGAGGAGCGGGGGGGAGGCGGCGGGAAGGACTACAAATCCCGAGGAGCGCAGAGCGCGGCGCTTCCGGCTCGGGCGGCAGCTGAGCCGCCAGACGAGCGAGGGGCAGGCCCGGGGCGCGATGTGCCGGGGCCGGGCACCGGCGCTCCGGCCGCTGCCAGGTACGGGGGGACCGGGCAAGGCCTGGGGGGAGCCTCGGGCCGAACAGGGCCGCCGCGAGGCTGCGGGAGCGCTGGGAGGGGCCGGGCCGGGGGCTGCGGGCCCCTCGCGCGGTGTTGGACGTTCGGTGGTGGATTCCTGTGAGGATCGCGCGGCCCCCGGCGCCGCGGGGAGCTGCGGTGCCGCCCGTCCGTCCCGGCCGCTCTGTAGCTGTGCCCCGTCGTGCTGTCCCGCTCTCCCGTTGCAGCCATGGCCGTGAGCGGTGGTTCTGTCGTTGTGTGGCAGCAGGAGCGCGGTTCAGCCCGTGGGGCCGGGCTGCTGCGCTGCCCCGGGGGCTGCCGAGAGGGCCCCGCGGCGCCTGGCGATGCTGGGGAATGGCAGCGGGCATGGCACAGCCCCTAGGGCAGCGACCCGGCCTCCGCTGCCAGAGCTCAGCGAGCGTCTGGACACCGCTCTGCCCCATGCTCTGATTTTGGGTGGCTCTGTGCGGGGCCAGGGGCTGGACTCGGTGATGCTTGTGGGTCCCTTCCAGCTCGGGGTGTTCTGTGATCTGTTTCAACCCCAGCAGGCTGATTTGCCTCCTTGTGCAGCTTCACCCTGATGAAGTAGGATTATTCCCTGCAGCCTGCCCTCAGCAGTCAGCTCCTGTTGAGCTGCTGTTGTGTGATGGCTGGGAGCGTTTCTCCCGGTGGTTCCTGCCTGCAGCGATCGGTGCACAGGGACAGGGCTGCTGCAGGGAGGGAAGTGAATGGGCTGCTTGCGCAGCAGCCCCTGTGTGGCCCAAGGAGCTGTGTGAGGAGGGGAGCAGGGCAGGGAGCTCTGTCCTGTGGGGTTAACAGCAGGAGAGGTGCCAGCCCTCGCCCAGGCATGGCTGCCCCAGTGCTGCGGCTGTGTAACCTCAGAGCTCTGAGGCAGGCTCTGCAGGCTGCTCTGTGTGCGTCCCTTTGTCACTGCTATGGTAAACTGCATTCTGCTATTGCAAGGAGAAGTGCTGGAGGCACCACTAAAAGCTCTGGCTGCGCTGGGTAAGTGCTGTGCCAATGTCTGCTGACCGTGAGTCCAGAGAGAATGGGAAGCCCATTCACTGCACGACCAGGGAGCGGAAAATCAGAGTTTGGGGCTTTCCCAAGGGTCCTTCAGGAAGCTGTAGGATCAGGGCTGCTGGCTCCCCCGAGTCCTGGGGTGCCCCTGGGTGCTGCTGTCCTGGGTGGGGCTGAGAAACCCAGGGTAAACCCACCCATGACAGCACAGAGAGCTCCAGCCTCGTGGTTTGCTTCTCTGCAGCGTGCGGCAGGAGATCGCTTGCAGGTGAAACTGCCCCGGGGAAAGGAAAGTTTTGTGACAAGGGAGGTTAAATTTTACCAAACGATGTGTGCCATGATGAGACGGTACTTTGGGTGGGCTGGTCCCGAGTGCTGAGCATTTCGCAGCTCCAGCTGAGGTCAGGGGTGTTCAGCAGTCACCTCATGGGCTGAGCATCGCCTGATCCCAAGGCATCTTCCCCAGCCCCTCGTAGCCCAGACTGGCACTTTCTGAAGCATAATTGTGAGATTGTCTCAGCCGAGCTCAGCTGTGCCAGGAGAAGGCACTTGACCTCTTCCCTCCTGGTTTTATGCCCAGTGTCCACTCCTGTGTGCTCCCTCACTGTGGGCACAGTGCGCTCGGTGCTGGCTCTGTCCCCATGCCCTGGGGCTGGCTCGGGCCATAGCAGCTGCCTGGAGGAGGCTGGGGGCTGTTGTGCCATTGGCCGCCTTGGGTACGCTCTGCCCCTCGCTCTAGGCCCTGCTTACTGCCCCGGGAACGCTCTTCTTTTCCATGCCAATTAGTTAACTTCATTAACTGGTTTTCCCTGGAGCATCTCCGCAAGCAAAGACTGCATTGCTGTTTTTTGGTGCTTGGTATTCGGTGTTAGGAACAGTTTGGGACCTGCCTAAAGAGGGTGAGAAACTCAAACTGCAGAGTGAATGGTGGAGAAGCCTGTCCCTGCAGGTTTCCCAGGTCAGGGGCATAAAGCTGTGCGTGTTTCAGGCTGTTTGCTCATAACCAGACCAAACCTCTTCGGTCTGCGAGCAGCCAGGGCCGTGCCGCGAGGCAGCGTGGGGATTGGCTGAGCTGTGGGATTTTCCAGCCCGATGTACATGTCACCCACTGCTCCGCATGCCTTTCTGTTTACATCACTGCGGGGCGATACACACATGCACGCACGCAGATAGCGGAAGAGGCATTCTGAGCGAGGGCAGCCTGCCTGCAGCTCAGGAACTGGATCATGGGGGCATCTCGCCCTGCCCCGGGGCAGCCAGCGGTGAGTCCTGCGGGGTGTGTGGGCACGGTGTGGGCATGGCGTGGGCAGGGGACAGATCTGCAGCTCAGCAGCTCAGCACAGTGCTGCTGGCAGCACTGTGGAGGGACTGTGCCTTAGTGAAGAGCAGGAGGTATTGGGAGTGCAGCACTGGCTTAAAGTGGGTGCCTGCTGCCTGCAGCTAGTTGGAGCTGTGCTGTGCTGGTTTTGTGATCCTTCAAAGCCTCTTTTGCAAGGATACATAGTTGCTGTGCAGCAGCACAGTTTTCTGAGGTTGTTTCTGGTGGTTTCAGAAGTCTGGAATCCTCAGCGTGGTTTAAAGAAGCAAAGTTGAAGAGAAGAGGCAGCGTCTCGCCACCTCTCCCTCGCGTCCTGAGCCGCTGTGGCTGCCGTACAGCTGCTCACTGTCCACTGGGGTTATTTGAACACAACTTTCCTAGTGTGGTGTGGGACACTGAAGGGTGCTTCAGTGCCCAGTACATTTACCACGGTCGAAGTGTTGATGTCCATCAATTTCCTCAGGAATTGAGGATTCGGTGCTCGGTTATCCCTGGGGAGGATGTTGCTGGCTGCACTGTGCTTTGCCCAGCTCCTGTGCTGCCTGTGCAGCTCTGCAGGTTCTCAGTTGCTGGTTACCAGTCCCTGAGTGTCAGCTGTTTGGAACTGGGCTCTCCTGCTTGTTCTCAGTGGGAAACTGCAAAAGAAAAAGAGCAATCGCTTTTGACCCAGTCGCAGCCACACTTGAAAGTTATTGCTTCGGGTTTTAGTGTCAAGTATTGCAAACAGCTCGGCCGTCCCAAGGACTCATTAACCTTATGGAGGAGAAGAGCTTTTAATACAAAATGATTTCCCTTTCTGAACTGTATTTGCACAAAGGAGTGGCAGTGTTCACACAGCTGAACTTCTGTCAAGCTGCTGGATGTGCCCTCTCGGCCCTGCAGCCAATTGCAGTGCTGGTAAAAGCAGCAGCAATTAAAAACATCACGTTTATTTTTCTTGATGACAGCTCTGTACAGCCATGGCCTCACTTAAAGCAATGCCAAAACCTGTGAGCGATGCACAGTGTTGGTGTCCCGCAGAAGCAAAGCCGTGCCGGGTGGAAGTGCCGTGCTCTGTTGGGAGCACTGAGCTTCGGCTCACACCGGCCCTTCTCCCAGCACTGCTGCACAGCTCAGAGCTGGGGCCTTGCCCAGGTACCCCAGAGTGCAGGAGGTGCCCCACGGGCCAGCACCGTGTGCCCACTGTGTGTCCCTGGCTTTGTAAACCTCAGTCATGTTGCCCTTAGCCAAAGCTCTGAAGCTGAGGAGCCCCAGCTGCTGCCGTATCTCCTCACAACACAGTAGCTCCATCCCCCGACCACGGTATTTGGCATTCTCTGGACTTTCTCAGAGTTCCCCATGGCCTTCTTCCAAGGCAGAGACCGAACTGCAGTGCTCGGGATGTGGGTGCGTGGCAGCCCCACGCAGCACCCGATGACACCGCCGCTGTCCCCCGCTGCTGTCCCCGCTCAGAGCAGCAGGCAGCTGCCCACGGGGTGCTGCAGCCCTTTCCCAAGCTGCCAGGTCAGAGCTCAGCGTTGTTTTCCTGCTTTACCTCATTTTCTCCTAAACGCATTTGTTGACCACAGTCTCCAGGAGAGCCCTCGTGCAGCCCTTTTGTCTCCTCAGCTCTGTGAGGTCCTGAGCTCCCCACCACCATGGTATTTATTACCCAAGAGTTCAGTATCATCTGCGGATTTGGACATTTCACTGCTTACTCTTTTCAAGGCCAAAGATAAAACTCTTGAGTGAAGCTTGTGGTTCTTGGGGGGACCCCATATTTGAAAGTTATTGCTTTGGGTTTTAGTGTCAGGTATTGCAAACAGCCTGTCCATCCCAAGGACTCGTTAACCTTATGGGAGAGGAGAGCATTTAATACAAAATTATCTCCCTTTCTGAACTGTATTTGTGCAAAGGAATCACCTGAGGAGCTGCACCTTCTGCTGGGACCACCCTGCCAGGTGTGTGGGAGGGATGTGGAGCTCAGCCCGTTCTCCAGGCCCGTGTCCTGCAGGTCAGACCAGATGCTCATCGTTGTCATCATCACAGTGTCGTTACTGAATTTCACAAGTGCTGACAAAATGAGTGCTGTTCCCACCAGGGGCACTGGCCAAGGAAGTTGGTGACTGCCCTGTGGCTGTGGGGCACAGAGCTGATGTCTGAGCTCGTGAGCCATGGCTCATCTGGGCTTTTGGCCAGAGCCGCCCCTGCAGACTGCTGTGGGCTGTGGGAATCAGTTCACAGCTGGAAGATGCTGGCAGCCCCTTGGTAGTGCAGCACAGGTGGAAGCAGCCTGCACAAAGTGCCCCTGGCTGTGCTGTGTCACTGCCCTGGCCGTGCTGAGGGGGGTGAGCCTTCCAGTGCACCCAGCCCCTGCCCCTGCCAGCAGGACGGTGCAGCTCCTTTGGCTGTTGTCAGAGCATTTCCCCAGCGATGTGCCAATCCTCTGAAGGACACGTAACCCTTCCCGTTGTGGCTGTGGTGTTGCAGAGGAACAGAAACTCGTCGTTTCCCATAAATACATGGGCTGTGAAATGAGGAAATTCATGCCACCCCCGCCTGTCCCCTGGCAGCGGGGTGCCCCACGCCTGCCCAGCTCCCTGTGCCCTCGCTGCAGCACGCGCTGCTGCTGGGCATGGCTGTGCCAGCTGTGCTGTTTCCATGATGGTGAATAACTTCAGAGGCAGTTCAGTGAACTGAGGGATGGAAAAAAAGGATGAAGCAGACGCAGGGCACGTGGCTGAGCTTTGTGGGCCATCGGTTGCATAAGGAGTGAGATGTTTGCAGGCTTCTTAGCAAACTGACACGTTGCTGCGTGGGGCAGCTGATGCCTGGGGGTGCCTGGGAGCATCCAGTGCCCTGCTGCTGCCTCATCCCTGAGACACAAAGCCCAGCAACGGTGGGGTGCCTGCATCAGGAGCCGGCTGCAGGGCCAGGGCCAGGCAGGTTGCATGGTGCTGATGGGGGACGTGCCCTCTCCCATCCCTTCTTCTTGTGCCACGTCTGCCCCTGGAGCTGTGGCCATGTTCTGGGGGTTGGCTGTAAGGATCTTGTGCTGAGCGCTGGGCACAGCTGGGTGAGCTCTGCGTGATGCTCTGCAGCAGGAGGTGCCACCCCTGACATGGGCAAAGCCCTCAGCAGGGCTGGGGGTCAGCCCCCCCGCTGTGGGGCAGAGTGCTGGGGCTGCAATGGGAAGCAGCCAGCAGAGAGCTGCCCCACTGCTGCCTTTCTGGGCTCTGTGGTGGGGAGAAGGAGCACTGCCTTCCCCAGCCGCTTGCAGCACCAGTGGTTGGGTTTTTCCTTGCCTGGGTCACTGAATGAGGAACAAACTTGAGGGCTTTTCTTCTCGCTGAGTCTCTGAAGCCTGTGGTGTGCTCAGCCCATCCCCTCCCTTGCATCTGATCACTATCAGCCGTGTGATTTGTGTGATTTGGTGAATAGTGGGTTCCCACTGCTTCCTTTTTCCGGTGGATTTTTTTCCCCCCTCTTTTTGCTGTCAAAACCACTAAGGTTGCATGTAAAAACAAACACACCAACAAACAGAAACCGCCCCAGGCATGGAGAGCTGGGCCACAGGCTGGGGCTGTGCAGGCCGTGCTGCCCGCACACACGAGGGCTCCCAGCAGCTCCTGGAGCACCAGAGCGAGCAGAGCCTGCCCTCGCTGCCCAGTTTGCTGGAAGCCATGGGCTGACCAGCATGTGCTGGCGAGGTGCCCCCAAGTGCCCCTCAGCTGCCAGCAGCTCTGTGCTGCCCGGAGCTGCCCCGCAGTCGGGAGGGGGCTCCTGGCTCTCCGTGGTGCATCCCACTTCATTCCTGCTGCTCTTGAGCCACCTCCAGCAACTCTGCTTCGCAGCTCCTAAGGGATCTGGCATTTGCAGGCAGCCAGGACAGAGCATTGAAATGTATGGAAAACATTACCCAGATCTGTGCTTATAGGATAGTCTTGGGTTTGGTTTTGGGATTTTTGTTGGTTGGGTTGGGTTTTGGTTTGTTTTTCATCATTTTTTTTAGCCCATAGAGTTTCCCAGGAGTTTAGCCCCATGCAGGACACAGCGTGCTGTGCCGGGCAGCAGAGCTGCTGGCTGTGAGTGGGACAGGGGCTGGGGACATCTCCAGCATCATGTTTGCAGCTTTTATCATGTGAGCGCGGGATGTGACCGGTTCTTGGGCAGAGGCTGAGGGGCAGAAGTCCCAGGTCCCAGCTGCACTGCGTGGTCATGTCACACCTTGGGCCTCAGTTTCCCTTTCTGTAAAGAGGAGAAATGACAGTGATCTCTGTTACGAAGTGTTTGGAGATTTAGGATGTGCTGCCCTTGGATAAGGGAAAACCTTTTGCTAGGAGGAGCCAAGTTGTTTCGCCTCCCCGGGAGCAGCTGCATGGGGAACCCAACCCTAGAGCCCCATCCCCACTGCAGGGTGCAGGCAGGTGCTGCTGGAAGGGATGGGGCCAGGAGCATGGCAGGAGCACTGCCCTGCCCGCCTGCAGCCTGCTGAGCTCCCCCAGGCCCCTGGTGCTTGGCTCTGGTCCTGCAAAAAGGGATTTGGGTTGTGTTTTAGTAAACTGGATCTGGCCAGTCTGTTCTCACTGCAGATGTCTGCTGGTCTGCCTGTTTAGCCCTTGGACTCTGCGGCTGGCAGGGAGAGCACCAAGATTTAACTGTACCTTGGACAGAAAGGGAACTTTAATCAGGATTTTTCCTGAGCAGCTTATTCCTGGAGTGCTCGTGCAGGCTGGGACTGGCTGCCCGTGCCAGCAGTGTCTTCCAGCCGCAGGACGAAGGGGAGGAGTGCTCCGTGCTGTGCTGAGCCTGCGATGGAAACTTCTGTCTGGCCAGAAGCATCTCCTAGGATGGCAGCGGGGAGCCACAGCTCTCCCGTGGGAGCAGCTCTGGACCCACTCTGAAGGTTGTTTGAGAGCACCCTGTAGGTGTGCTGAGACACAGCACAGCTTTGTGCCCTCGGGCCAGCATCAGGTTTCAGCAGCGGTTAAAGAAAGCAAACTCCATGTGTTCCTGCAGATTAGTATTGTGCAATACCTGACTTTGCACATTTGAACCCAGTAAACAACTGGAGAAGAGTGATGAGCTCAGCTGCTGATTTCTGAGGGAGGGGGTTTCTCTGTCTGGGTGATGATCCAGCCTCTGGGCTGTTTGTGAGCAGAAACTGAGATCCAGAATAACAAATGTGTGAATTGAAGTAAGGTTTCTTTCTTCCTTAGTGGGATAAGGGGTTTGCTGGAGCAGCTTTACAACCTTTTTGCCTTCTCTGCATGCACAGCTCCCTTGGCTCTCTGTAGGCTGAGGCTGTGGGTTAGCCCTGAGCCCTCTGCCTGGCAGGGTATGCTCTGATCTGTGAGAGGAGGTGGCTCCCTTTTAGGACCCTGATGCCAGTCTCTGCTCTGTGCCAAGCCCTGGGAAGCAGCAGGTGATGTGCTCGCTGGGCTGCACTCGAGGTGGGCAGGGAGAGAGGAGCAGAGGTGGTGTGTTCTCTGCTGGCACTGTCACTCCCAGTGGGCACCTGCTGCTGTACGGTGCCGTTTTGAACGGTGCTGTGTGTTGTGGGACAGTGGGGTGCTGTCATCTGCTGCGGAGTCTCATCTGCAATTGAAGCAATTGTATGCTTGTAAAAGCTGCTGGTGATTGAGTATTCTGGTATTTGGGAGATGGAGTCATTGGAAAAGATACAGGATTTTTGGAAAATGCTGCGTGCTCTTCCTGGGAATGATTTAAAGGGGCCTGGCTTTGACCTTGCCACTTGCTTCTGAACATCCAGGCTTATGTGAGTGTAGGTAAATACTTGGACTTAATACTGGAGGAAAGTGTTCTCTGAGCCCGGAAGAAAATGTGTACAATGAGCCTATCTCCCTTTCTGTCTTTCTTCCACAGAGCAAACTTCCCATGACTAATCAGTGCTGGTCTGGATTATGAGCTCAAACAAGAACACTCGCTACAATCGTTTCTCCAGTGGCACACCTAGCATCACTACTTCTGAAAACACTAACGGGGTAAGCCTTGCTCTTGTTGGCAGAGGACGGGGGCTTGGGCTGCTTCACCTGGTCTCATCCTTTCTTTTGAGAAAATGAAAATGGCTGTTGAAAGTTTGGTACTTTTCCCCCTGAAAAATCACTGTATCCTCAAATGAGACTTGGGAATGTACGCAGAGTATATTGGTATGTATTCACCAGTTCAGGAGAGGTAGCAAACCTTGAGGCTGTGCTGTGCTGACACACACACTGACATGCATTCTGTTGATATTTCAGACAAGAATGGAAACAACTTTTGGGCCAGCCTACTCTGCTGTGACGACCATCACAAAGCGTGAGTGTGCTTCATTTGTGGGGCTTCTCCCCAGAGCAGTGCATGTGGATCCTACCATGCTTTTCTTGTTGTTGTTTCACAGCTCTTAGCGCTGTTGGGAGAGTCCCTGTGTTCGTTACAGCCAGGTGCCGAGGTGCTGTTTTTAGTATTGTGCAGCCCAAGTGTTATTTAATCATGGCATCTGATTACCAGGCACGATGGGATGAGCGTGCACAGAAATTTTCTCCCATTACACAGTCTTTAGAGTGCCACCAGGAAGCTCTTGCTGAATTAGGATAGTACAACACAATCTGACATAGATCTTAGTCTCAAATCTTATTTGTCCCTGTGACTTCTCATGCATTCATTACCAGGGCTGAAAATTCCCACCTTCCCTCTCTGCCTGACTATGAGTCACTCTGGACACTTTGGTAAAACCCCCATGGCCATTTTTAGCTCAGACAGGAGGAGGTGTAGTGTACCTGCTCATTTAAAATTCCTGTGTTTTGTTCTTCAAAGCCCAGCAGGTGAGAAGTCTGAGCTCTGACACATGGTGTGAATGTAGGAAAAGATCTGGTTTCACTTTGGAGTAAAAATATCCTTACCTTAGTAAAGATAAGAAACTGGCACTTGACACTGATTTAGATAAGGAAATTAATGATCTGCTTGGAGGAAATGTTTGGATTACACATGTAAGGACTCTGAACTCTAGATTACTTTGGACTCTTGAATATTTACATTTAAAATTCTGTGTAAGTCAGTAATACTATCTTCACACAAACATCTCTGATTTAATATAGCATGCTTCCATTGTGCTACAAGAAGTACCCAGCCCTCCCTTGATCTGAGTGGTTTTTGATGGGTGACTGGTATTTGTGGCAGTATAAGGTTTCCTTTTAATAGTATTTTTAACCCATGGGCCTGGTGGGATATTATCTGCTCTTTGCTGGGCAAGCTGCCTTCAAAGGGTTGCACGCACTTCGGCAAGCTGCCAGAGTTCAGGATTGTCCTGTGTGTGGTGATGTGTTCAGGTCAGGAAGTACAGTAGGGAATCCCTAGTCTTTTCCTTTTCCAAGGAATGCTTACAGCTACAGAAATCTGTAGTTTGGAAATGTTATTAAGGAGCCTAAATGCTTTTTTCTTTTTCTTAATTTACTCTAAAGCTGATGGGACCAGTACTTTTAAACAGCATCGTCGGACCCCATCCTCCTCCAGCACACTCACCTACTCCCCACGAGATGAGGACGATGGCATGGTAGGTGTTGCCAGCAGCTCCCTCGTGACTAGCTTACCTGGTTATATCTCAAATAAGAGACATTTGGTGCTCCTCTGTACTTCTCTGCACCCATCTTCCCCATGCACTGTTCTACCAGCCACAGATGTGTGCACTGGAGGCAGGACCAGCCTCAGCATTTTCTGGCTTCTCTCAGGATTGGGCAGTGGGGCAGCAGAGGCTGCTTGCCCCTGGGGCACTAGGCTGGCACTGCTGGGCCTCATGTTCAGACTGCTTGAAAGCCCAGGAGGTATAAATCCTACAGACCTACTTGCAGGGTGCAGCTGCCTGCTGTTGTGAGCAGGGTGCTCTGACCCTCCTGGGCTGCAGTCACCAGTGGCTGGGGCTGTGTCTGTGGCCAGCCAGCCTCCATCAGCAGCACAGCTGGTCCTACAGCTACAACCAGAAAATGCATTCCTCTTTCCACCTCCAGGTGGGGCTTCTGACCACAGGGAGCAGGTCTGAAGCCTGCAGTGGGATGTTTGGCACTGCGGACTGCGCAGCTCTGGGGTCACATCAGCAGGGTCTTCTTGTACAGAGCGTGCCTGTGTCCTGCAGTGTTGTTGCGGAGAAGTACCTCCCAGTTTTCTATCCACTTCGCTCATTCTCCTCACACAGTTCTGAGTAACTTCTTTATGGGGAATTTAGTGATCCAGCAGGCATCAGGGTTAGTTACTTAAAGAGAAATTCAGTTGACTAAATCAATTAAATCAAGATCAGCAACAGGAAAGCAAACCTCAGCCAACAAACAGTGTAGTGTCCTCAGTGCCCAGCCCACCTCTTAACCATGGGCTGCTGCTTAGATTTAAGCATGTGAATAGCAGACTCTTCGTATTGAGTGCTTGTAGACTCTGTCAGGTTAGGAGACCTGGCTTCAAAGCCAGGAAAATGGATCCCTGCTGCTGACTCCATTAGACACTGGGGTCACAGCAACAGTGTGCAGCAGCAACACTTCTTAAAATAAATTTGACACCAGATTGCAAAGAGCTTTATTGTCAGCATCCGATAAAGTTCCTTCTGTTGCTCAAGGATCTTGCTGTGTTTTATGTGAGCGTGTGTTTGTTTTTCAAAAAATCCTTTGAACATTTGGCAGATGCAGCTCTCTGCCACATCGCTGACCCCCTGGCTGCCAGCACCGATCCAGTGGGCTGAGAGCTGTGCTCACTGTGCCGTTTTTGTGGGTTGTGCAGTTCTTACAGGGTACAGATGAGGGTTTTCCTGAGAAGCAGGGACATTACATTTAGCCATGTCTGGTGGAGAAACTCCCTGGCTCCTTTGGAAACCTTTGTTATATACTGAGGTGTGCAGTCAAGAATAGAGAGATCTTACCTAGGATCTAGTCCTAGTCTTATTGAACAGCATCAGTCCACCTTCCCTGGAGTGCTAAATATTGTTTAGCAAAAATAGCAAAAGGAATAATGAGTGGTTCAGGAAGCAGCCTGCATCATGAGGTGCTAACAAACCATGAGCTGCCCTGCTTTGCCTGCTGCTCCAGACAAACTCTCACTAATCCGTTTGTGAGGCTTTCTTTGCTTTGTCAAGAAATAATCTGGGATTTCCCTTCCTGATCACTAAGTTTTCCCTTCTCCAGAAGCTGCCAAGGGCTTGTCAGCCATCACAGAGACAGCTGGAGAGGCGTTGGAGCCCTCCTGTGACCTCTCTTCCCCTTCTTCTTTCTTTTAAAGTTTCTGTTAATGAAACCTAAAGCAGAGCAGGGTGTTCTGTGTGTAAGGCGGGGATTATTCAGCATCTGTTGTCATGCTCCCTGAACACAGTGCCACATGTGCCCAGCGTCACTGTGCCTGCAGGGAGCAGGAGGGAGGACAGCACTGGAGTCTTCATGGAGAGGCTGCTGTGATGGGAGGGACCTGTTCTGAGCTCTGCCCTAAAGATTACAGTTGAATACTGGGGCAAATGTGAACGGATGGGTGAAGGGCTGGCTGTGGCTGTCCAATGTCTCAGTTCTTTACAGGGAGCGTTGCCCATGAATCAGGAGCTGGGCTGAGTTACCAGCCAGCCACAAGCTCTTCATCTCCCGTCAGATGTTTGAGCACTCCATCCCTTGGGCTGTTTGAAGATGGATTTGATATGTAGTGCAGAAACAGCCCTGATGCTGCTGTGGGGCCATGGGGAGGTGGGACCCTGCTGATGGGTCCTCACATACCTGGCACTGGCTGAAGCAGTGTTCAGCCTGGTTTGCTTGGCAGAAACAAAGGCTGCGGATGTCTAAAGGGGCAGCAAACACCAGCACACACCTCTGCCATTCAGCACTGGTGCTGCAGTCAGAGTGCAGGGATCTTTCTTAGCGCATCAGTTCTGCTGCAATGTAGCTTACACCAGTATCAGCCCAGCTGGGATGCAGGAGCTGAGCCTGCGGTGCTGCAGGAGCCCAGCGAGGCCATGTCCTGCACCCAGCCTGCTGGAAGTGCTCGTGGCTGCAGCCTGCCCATCCACATGGGCTGTGCTGCTGCTGCAGCTGCCTCTGCAGAGCCTGCCTCACCATCTCTCTCACCTCCAGAAAGGAGCTATGCACTGTCATTATTTTAATACCTTCTGTTACTGGTGGAGGAAAATAATAAAATTAATGGGCATGCATAAAACTGATTTATCTCATAACCATTCTTCCTCAAGGTTTACATATTTAGCCAATAAATATGTCTTCTTTAAGAAAAAGAGCTTTATGCTTTGATTTCTGAGCAGATGCAGCATTTCTGCATTCCTAGGATCCCATAATCATAAAAATTAGAAAGCAGAGCAGTGTGAAGAACCAGCAGGATCCTGCTCTGCTCCTCCTGCAGCACAGCGAGGGCTGTGCTCACCCTGCAGTGCAGTCTGTCCCTGAAGTTGATCTTGCTTCTTTCATTGCTGAATTTCCTGACTGCCTTCCCCTGGCCTCTTTCATTGTTTTTGCCTGCTCTTGGGTCTGATGTTCCACACTTCCATCTAGGGCAGGTTGAACGCGAGCAGGATGCTTTCTGCAGGCAGGGTGGTGCCAGGGAGCAGCCCTGTGCAGCAGGCATGGTACTGCACAGACAGTTGGGGTGTTGGGCATTGTGCTAAGTGCGTGGAGCTTTTGGCTTCACTGCCACCTCATTGTCTGCCCATTCATTCTGCTCCTTGAAGGCTGGGATTGCTTCTCCCTGCGTTCTTCTCCATCTGCCAGAAGCATCTCTTCCTGAAGAACCCATTGGTGGCTGTGCTCCTGGCTGTTCTGGAGCCCCAGCCCAAACCACCCCATGGTCTGAAGTCTCCATTTTGCCTCTGGCACTGGGTTGCATCTTGGCTACGCGCTGCTGGTTGATTTTGCACCCATTGGGATGCGTTGCCGGTTAATATTCCGGTGGCAGTGTTCCCTCAAAGCCAATCCCAAGGCCGCCGTAACCAGTGGGATTTTTCTTGATTGGTGCATGCAGTGTCCACTTAGCTCTCCCCTCCCAAGCAGGAAGCGACGAAGCCAGCCTGTTGCTGAATTGAATAGAAGGAAGTCTCCACACTTACGCAAAAAAATTGGCAGAAGTTAGATAGCGAGCGAAACAACAAGTGCTGCTGCAGAGATTATAGAAAGTGCAGAGGCTGGTAGCTGTCTCTGGGGGAGATTTGCAGAGCTTTCTGTGAAGGATTAATTCTTCCAAGCCATTGCTTTGCGGGTGGGCACAGTAAGTATGCAAACAAATGCACCTTTGAGAAAGTTATGTGCTCAGAATGCAGATGTCGGCTCAGTTCAGCGAGCGCAGGCTGGATGGTGGCCGTGCTGTCCCCAGGCGCGGTGCGGTGTCCCCGAGCTGCTGGGAGCAGCAGCAGCAGCAGGCAGGCACACACGGGGCCGTGCGGTGCAGCTTGGCAGAGTGGATGAACAAATGGAGCAGCTGAGTTTTGTGGAGGGGGGGACTGAAGTCTCTGCATAGGGTTTTGGAGCAGGGGGAGTTATTTGCAATAACAAGGATTGGTTTTTATCTCTTTGAAGCCTCCGATCAGCACCCCACGCCGCTCTGACTCTGCTATCTCCGTCCGTTCATTGCACTCTGAGTCCAACATGTCCTTGCGCTCGACGTTCTCACTCCATGAGGAAGAGGAGGAGCCAGTAGGTATTTGGGATTGTCTGAAGGAGCAGTATTAGGAAGTTCAGTGCCAAAGGGTAACTTAGAGGACTCTCGTGAGTACACACCGCTAACCTGGGGAGATTTTCATGCTGTCTGGCAACCAAGAGTCAGGACTCCTCGTTAAAATTTTTTTTTTCACCACTGACTTCTGCAAGTTACTTTGCTTCCCTGTGTACTGTTTCCCCATATGTAAAGAGGGGACAATGGTGAGACTTTTCTGCTTCTCTGAAAAACTGTAATTCTTTGCAAACTCACGCGTGATTCCCCAGCTCTGCTCTAGAGCAGCAGGGGGTTGTAAATCTTTAGGCTGGTGGTCCAGCCCCAGGCAGGCTGACACAATTCCCCACTGATTCTGAGCCCATCCTGCATTGAGGGCTGTGTGGCACCTCGCTGACTTCGTTGTAAGCCCCAGGAGGGTACAAGGAATTGTCCACATGTCCCCCCCTTGTAGGGGGATGGCACTTTTAAGCAGCGCTTAGCTTGTGACCCAGTGCCTAACCCCAGACTGGCTGCATGAAAAGTCAGGAGGCATTTTGCCACAGATCCAGGATAAAAGCGTGTGCTGCATATTTAGAAACACAGGGGGTCGTGTTTGCAGTTCTGAGAGCAGCACGGGATGAAAAGGCGGGATGAGCTGCGGTGATTGCTTTGAAATGCTCTGAGATGTGAAGCTCTGCTCTGATCTGAGCTGTGCTGCTCAGATGGGACACGTCCAGCCCACGCTCCAGCAGTCTCAGCTGATAACAAACCTGGAGAGATGGGCCTGTTTGGGCAGAAGCAATGTTATTTCTATATCGTAAGGGAATGAAAGAGCCCTTTCTTTTAAACTTCAGGCTTAGTAACAGGGATTTTTTTGACACCACACTGTTGGGTCCAGACAAGCACAGAGTACTGAATGGTGCAGGACATGCAGTTCTGGTGACTTGAGTCGTTCCTGCAAAGTTGGTCTCTGCAGTTTGCTGTCAGGTGTTCCATTCCCACCAGAAGCAAGTGGCTCCCAGTCTGTGATGATCTGAGGGTCTCCGGCCATTCCCAGCTTCCTGTCTCCCCTGTCTCCTGCATAGTGGAAAGAAGCAGATCCAGGCAAATGTTTATTTAGAGATAGTGAAATCTTCAGTGTGTCCTGTGCCCCAGGCTCACCGAGGAGCTGCTTTGCTGAGCCTTTTGCAGAGCTGGAAGCTCCTGTGGTTTAACTCTTCTGGTCTCTGTCCCTTTCTCTCTCCTCTTCAGGAGCCATTGGTGTTTGCTGAACAACCATCCGTGAAGCTGTGCTGCCAACTGTGCTGTAGTGTGTTTAAGGACCCAGTCATCACAACCTGTGGGGTAAGGCCGTGCTCTTCCAAATCATGAGCCTGGGTTGCACAGCTGTCCTAGGTGACCTGTAGCTGAGCCCTGGCTGTCCCAGTGACTGTCAGCCTCCATGAGCTGAGGGGAGGCAGTGCCTGGCTGGGTAACCCAGGCTGGTGTGGGCACAGAGATACTGCTGGGCATGTGGCAGCTTTTCCTAAAGGCAGCTCTGAACCAGCAGGACATGCTAGCCAGAGAAGCCCAAGGCTTCTTCACAACAGAGCTGTTTCTCCCAGAAGAGGTGTGCTGTCAGCCTGCCAGGCCTGGCCAAATTCAGTCTCCCTGGTGTGGTTTCAGTGACATCGAAACTCCTCGTTCCCTGTCTTGTAGGGCTCTGCAGAGCGCTGCTGCCTTCTGGGCACCCTAGAAACAGCTGATTTTTCAGTCGTTAAAGAAGTGCTTCCTACAAGATGAGAATGGCTTGAAGCTTCATTTAGTTAATGCTTGCAAAGGGATTTGGCATCCTCTACTGAAAGGCACAGAGTATTATGAATATTCTTCTGTATTCCATTTTATTGAGATTTTAATGGAAACAGTATATTATTCCTGCTTCTGTGCTACATGTGAAGAACAATGGCTTTGTGAGGGGCTCACTAATGCTGATGACATGCTTCAGACTGCCTGGCTGGAGCTGTCGCAACAAAAGCGGAGCAGGATTGTTTATTGCAGGGGGTGCTCTCCCCAGAGGTGCTGGGAGCTGGTGCAGTTTCGCTGCATCATTTCGGTAAGCATTTCTTCATGGAGACACAGAGATTTACTGGTTAATGTTGGAAAAAAAAATCTCCTGCAGGAAGCAGAGTGGCTTCATTTGCAGTCCTGATTTGGCAGCTCTGGAGAGAGCAGCATGCAGCTGTGCAGGGCAGGAAAAGGCCGTGTGAGCAGGGCTGCAGATAACGCTCTGAAGAGTGACTTGCAGCCTCCCCAGCACTGCTGCCAAGCCCTGGCCCTGGGGCAGGGGAATGTGGCTGAGGAGGCTCCAGGGAACCCACGGGGCGAGTTCAGGACTGGTGAAATGCTGCAGCCTTTGTTCCTTTCTTTTTATGTTCATTAGCATATTAGATTGAATTTGCTACTTTATCAGGTTGAATTGTTGCCGTACATTTCTGCTGTAAGACTAGAGAGTGAACTATTTCAAGTGGCAAAATTTACACAGCATTTAATGGGTTTACAAACTGGCTGTCCCATCCACCTGTCAGCTGGACAGCTTCATCAGAAGAGCTTCTAAGGAGTGTGTGCGATGGGCTGGCTGGCCAAGGGCAGGGAGAGACTGATGCTCTTCCCCTTGGAGACTCCTCAGGAAAATGAGAGGAGTGGCATGGACTGAAGTGGAGGGTGAAGTAGAGAAACCCCATGCGGACTTGGAGAGTAGGGGAGTGTCAGTGTGGTAGAACATGTCCATGGCTTTAGCTTGCGCTGTGTTCATGGCCTGATCCCGAACAGGACAGAATCCTTGAAGCATCAAACCATGCACTTCTCAGGATCAGAACCTGTGTGAGGGTCTCAGCTGCCTGTGCCAGCTGTCCCCTCTAGGCTGGTTTTTGCCCTCTGCTGCAGACCCCACAGCACCCCGAGCTACGCAACAGGCAGAGCAGCTGCTGAGGTCTCTGTGCCACAGGCTTCGGTTCTCCCACCTTTCCCATTGTTAGTCACAGGGGATGATTTATCTTACATTGTTTACACTGACAGTGCTCTTCCTCTTTGTCTCCACAGCACACATTTTGTAGAAGATGTGCCTTAACATCTGGTGAGTACAGAACTGTTCTCGTGTGATGCAGCCTAAATGCTGTTATTTTCTGGATTGTTTGCTTTTGATTAAAAGAAACCTGCAGAAAGATATCTGGAGGGCTTTAAACAAGCTGTCAGTCTCAGGCTGCCACTGCAGAAGTGAGGGACTGGGGTGGCTGTGCAGCCCTGAGCTCTGGTGGTATGCGATGTAGCATAGGCACTGGAGGGCTAGGCCTGGCTCTTGGGCACAGGATGTTCTCAAATCCAGGAACAGGCAATGGATAATCCTGGGATAATACATGTCTCACCCAGAGCTGACCCATTGATTTCAGAATGAAAGCTTTCTGTGGCTGCCTGTCTGGAGAACAAGGGGGTGTGTTTGGCAGGGACCCGCCAGCCCTCCTCCCCCATCATGAGTGCCAGCTCTCCATCCTCCCATCCCCTCGGTGCCAGCTCTGCCTGCTGACGAGCCCGCTGCAGAGCTGCAGAGCGGAGCTGCTGGAGCTTGCCCCGCTCTCGCAGCAGTGTCTGGCTGCCAGCCTGGCCTCACCACCTCCCCCTTGGTTTGGGCTCTGTGCTCCAAAAATTACTACCCTTGGCATGAGCCTGTGCCCCTCTGGAAAGCCATTGTTCAGCACAAAGCCAAGCCATTTGTGTTACCAGGACAGCACGCCCCGAGGAAGCTTCCTGAGGAGCCCAGCAAACAGTGGCTCTTTCTGCCTGAAGATGTTCATCTTCCACATGTCAGGGGGTCTCTCTGCTCTGCATGATGATTTCTCTGTCACTCCTGTCCTACATCTATCCCAACTGACACTTCTGCAGCAAAAGACTTTGCTCCTGCCCTCACAGCTTGTGTATTCACTGCAGGCTTGGATGGAGAATGGGTTATGTATGGGGCATCGCTGGGTTTGTGGCTGCATCCTGTGAATACTATTGCAATTCAGCATGCACAAGGTGGTCTGAGTTGAGTGTGGCATTCCTTCCCTGGGGGCTATCTTGAATTATGGATTAACATAAAATACAACTTTTCACCAAGCTCCAAGGCAAATTAGAGCTAGTGTTTTGCAGACCTTGTGTGAGTATTCATGGCTCATTCCATTGTCATCAGTCTGGGAGCTGGCCAGAGAAGGGTAGAGAATAAAGCCTGCCCACAGAGGCTCTTTGAGGTGCTCCTGCAGTGTCTCAGCCCTTGCTGACTCTTTCATTTTCCTCCCCACCTGCAGAGAAGTGCCCCGTGGACAACGCCAAGCTGACTGTGGTGGTGAACAACATCGCGGTGGCCGAGCAGATCGGGGAGCTCTTCATTCACTGCAAGTATGGCTGCCGGCCCACAGCCAGCAGCAAGCCCGCTGCCTTCGAGGTGGATCCCCGCGGATGCCCGTTTACAATTAAACTGAGTGCCAGAAAGTAAGTGGCTCGTTACCAGCATGCAGCCCCCAGGGAAGGGGCTCTGCCACCAGCAGTTGCTGCTGTATCTGGGATACCCTGAGGACAGCGCAGCGTTCTGCTGGCTGTGCATGGGTGTGGGAGTGGGCAGAGGGACTTGGGGACAGTTCTTTCCACTGTGTCTCAGTCTCAACATGGGCAGATCTCAGGGAAAGGATAGTGATCTCTGCTCGCTGCTTACCTGGCAGTCTCAGCATCAGGACAGACACTGCGAAAGCATCCACCTCGCTTCTGGGGTGGAACACTGTGATTATGGTCAAGCAGGGACTTTGGGATTCTTTTTGTAAAAGGAGTTACCCTAGTTATATCCTGGGAATGTGCCTTCTGAAATCCATTTCCCTCTTTATCCTAAATATATTCACTCTCTTGCCTATGACCTGGCTGCTGCCTGCTGCTGATAGCTGTCTGAAGGCTCAGCCAGTCAGCTGCAGGAGATGTTCCCTGCATAAATGTGGCCTGTTGCTCTCAACTTGCTGGCCAGATGAGAATTTACAGCTGTAATTGCGGCACTTAGAATGGGAGCCTTTTGATCACCTGACAGTCTCACAGGCCTACTCAGCTCCTGTCCTGATGATCTGTATGGTTTCCGTTAATTTTTTGCTTGTCACTGATTTTCCTTCCTTTTGCTTTTCTCCGTGGGCAGAGACCATGAAAGCAGCTGTGATTACCGGCCAGTTCGCTGCCCCAACAACCCCAGCTGCCCGCCTCTGCTGAAAATGAACCTGGAGGCACATCTGAAAGAGTGCGAACACATAAAGTGTCCCCACTCCAAGTACGGGTAAGGAACTGGGGCTGTTTAGTGGGAGGGATGCACTGAGCTCGTTTCTGAGCTGCTTTTTGGCAGCCAGCACCACCTGAGGTCAGCAGGCTTTGATAGCTTTTAGGTCAGGCTCCTGCGGAGCACTGGCGGGCACCATATTATGTCTTTTGCCCAAGATCTGCTGCTCCTTGCAACTGCCCAGACAGACAGACAGACCAGACTGGGGTCAGTGCCCCGGCCAGAAAAATGGGAGCTGTTTGGCTTCTGTTACCCAGCAGGATGGTGAAGTGCAGTACCAGTGCTCCTTGTAGGGGAGCAGAACAGCTAAGGCCCCACAAAGCTCTCCCATAGTGAGCCCTGCTGCAGCCAGTGTGTGCCTTCCCCTTGTAGGTGTACATTCATAGGGAATCAAGACACCTATGAGACCCACTTGGAGACGTGCAAGTTTGAGGGTCTGAAGGAGTTCCTGCAGCAGACGGACGATCGCTTCCATGAGATGCAGGTGGCCATGGCCCAGAAGGACCAGGAAATTGCCTTCCTGCGCTCCATGCTGGGGAAGCTCTCTGAGAAGATTGACCAGTTGGAGAAGAACCTGGAGCTCAAGTTCGGTGAGTCTGCACCAGATGAGCTGTGTGGTCAGAGCTGTAGGGACACGGCAGCACTGTTAGGATGGTGCATTACAGGATTTAATCTGTTTTTGAAACTGATGCTAAGCAGGTTTCAGGACTAACACCATTGACTTCTGTGCTGTTAGTATGTCCTGGGGCCTCATCCTGCAGTCACTGCTCTTATGGCAAGTCCTAGGAATGTCTGCAGGCAGCTAACACTTTCTACTGTGGCTTTTTATTGTGTAGTCCATGGGCACACTTCCCCATAAAAATGTGTGAGTAGAATAGCCAGCAATGCTGGAGTGCACCTTTTTCCTGCACACTTTGCCTTGCTCAGCCCTGACTTGCCTCTAAAATCTGCTGGGTCTTCAGCATCCAAGTATCATTTGGGTTTCAGTAGCAGACATCTGCCTGTTTTTCTCTCCTGTTAGCAGCAGTGTGTTCTCGTCCCTCCTTGTTCAGAGGTTAGGTGGCCATGTTCCCCTGTTCCCCTGGATGCTCTGTGGGCCTCAGCAGTGACCGTGGGCCTGTCCCTCTCTCGTAGATGTCCTGGATGAGAACCAGAGCAAGCTGAGCGAGGACCTGATGGAGTTCCGCAGGGACGCCTCCATGCTGAACGTGAGGAGGGGGCCCCGGGGCTGGGCAGGGCTGGCACTCAGTCAGCTGCTGCCTCTGCTTGTTGGGCTTTTCCTGCGGTGGGGGGAGTCACTGGGGTTCCCTTCAGCTTGCAGGCTTTGCTCACCTCACATTTTGGATTGTTTCTACTGTAGCTAGGGTGTGGGTGAGATTTCCTCTAGGCTCAATTAAAGGCAGCTCAGTGGGTGCATTCTAGGTGCTGCATCCAGGTCGCCATTTTAATTGGTTCTACTGCCTTTTCTTAGCCTGTTGCTGCTCTTAAAATGTGTAACCAGAGTAAAGGACACCTGCTGCACAAAGAGAGCTCCCTGCTCCAAAGCCTGGGCTCTCCTGTGCCTTTTATACTAGCCAGGGACAGTATGTCCTTCTCCTTGCCTGCAGAGAAAGCAGGCAAATAAGCCGATCCCTGCTAACAAGCTGGGAGCGAGAGTTGTCTCATGACTTTGGACCTTATTCAAGCACTGATGTTGGACAGACATTCTTTCCTAGCTCAGGCAGACTGCATCCCACTGGATGTACGGATTAGGAGGAGCTTGCCCTGGCTTACCTAAGCATACTAATGAAGTGGGTCCCCATGGGTGCAGTAGGAATTGGGCTGTGGAGGAGACTGCAAAGAGACCTTCCAGTTCTTCTCCAGCAAGGTGGGCTTCAAACACCCAGCTAAGCAAGCAGCCCTCATAACTGATTTGATTATATTTAGCAGTCCGGTGAATGGCAGAGCAAGGACAGTATATTCTGAAAGGTGTTTCTGTGCCTGCCTGAATACTGAAGAGTTTAGTGCAGGTCTGAGATGCTCTCAGAGCCTCGTGGTCCCTGGAGGGAGGTGGCAGAGGGATGTAGGCATGCACATGTCCTCGAGCAGGACACCTCAGATCGGAGAATGAGTCAGCTGCTGAGGGAGGGCCTGCACAGGGTGTCCAGATCTGTCCAAACACAAGAGTTGTTTTAGCAGTGGAAGGGGACAGTGTTAAAGCTGTGCACAGAAGGGCAGCCTGGCCTTGCTAGCTCTGCAGCTCATGCAGCTTGTTCTGTTTTTCAGGATGAGCTCTCCCACATTAATGCTCGGCTCAACATGGGCATCCTTGGATGTGAGTATACCTGTGGTTTTCATCTGCTTGAGCTGGTTTTGGGTGATGGCAGTGAGCCCTTTCTGGCTGAGTCACAGATAGGCAAAGTACCAGTTTTCTCTGTGTGCAGCAGTGATTTGTGCACAGGATCACTGCTGCAGGAGACTGGTGGGAGATGGTTTGCCAGAAGCTCTGGTGAAATTGGAACTAGCTCACAGTGCTGCAGGGTTACTGGCTGCTGGGAGATGTCAAGTGGGCTCTGCATCTCTGCCCTCTCTACATCCAGCCTGGGAGCTGCATGAGGGAGGCGAGTCCTGGGGCTCAAAGCAATGATAAGGCTCAAGTCAATGACTGCTGCAGCAGCTTGAAGCACAAGGAGGGAGGGAGCTCTGCCCCCCGAGCTGACTGCAGTGTGATGTGGCACTGTTCTCCCACCCCTCACCTGCCCTCTTCTTTCTGTAGCCTATGATCCTCAGCAGATCTTCAAGTGCAAGGGGACCTTTGTGGGACACCAGGGCCCTGTCTGGTGTCTGTGTGTTTACTCCATAGGAGACTTGCTCTTCAGTGGCTCCTCAGACAAAACTATTAAGGTAAGAGCTTTGCCTCTTCCGTGTGTCTTTGCATTTGTAAACATGCTGCAGGTAGGACAGAAGCTGAGTTCCAGTTCAGCTGGGAGGCTGAGGGGGATGTTACTTCCCAACATTTCTCCTGAAATCTTAAATGATTCTTTGTGATTATAGTTCACTGTGAGGAAATGTTACATGCTAGGGAAATCGAGACAAAAAGTGGTTTTTGTGAAACCCTGATTAGAATCTCATTCCTGCTGCTTGTGGTTTGGCTTTATATGGCATCTAAGCCTGTTTCAGCCTCTGATTTTATTTTCCTTTGTTACAAAATGTCATCTCAGGAAAAAATTTTTCCCGGATAAAATGTGTCCTTTTTCCATTTTATGGTGTGTTTGTTTTTCTTCAGCCTGTTTTCAGTAACTCATGCTGACAGCACTGCTCCAGTGCAAACTGAACAGCAGCTCCCAATGTCACCGTGCTGGTAGCTGCTGGTGGCTGCTGGCCAGGCTGGGGAGCCACACTGGCTCAGGTTTTTTGAGGGAGAGTAGAGTCACATGGAAGCAAATGGACATTGTTGTATTTTCTTGAAAGAGAACAGCTTTCTCCCCAGTGCTGGCTGCTCTGGGCAACGCAGAGCCAGCTGAGCACGACATTCTCACATTCACTCTCTCAAGAGGGAGCTTCCTGGGGAGAATGCGGTGGCAGAGGCTGTGCTGCACGGTTTGCCCCCAGGGACAGGGTGTGAATCGCTCAAATAAGAGCCCTAGAGCTGCTGCTCTGGCTCAGTGTGTTGTTTTGGCCTGGGGCTGTGAAAGGCAGTGCTGGAGAGGGCTGGTGTGTGCTCCTCTTCAGTGGCTCTTGTTAACTTCAACCTGACCCTCTGCAGTGAATTTCCTCTCCCAGACACGCTTATCTCTGCCTGGGAGGCAGGAACACAGGTGCCCAGATGACAGTCCGTTTCCTTCTTCCCCTGCCTTTGTGGCTCTGCTGACATCCTGCCCAGGCCCCCAGCTGCTGCGTGTGCAGCATGTGACCCTCTGCTGCCTTGTGTTTCCTGTTAGGTGTGGGATACCTGTACCACATACAAGTGCCAAAAGACCCTGGAGGGTCATGATGGAATTGTACTGGCTCTCTGCATCCAGGGGTGAGTGCTGAGGGAGGAGTGCATCCAGGGGGGAGTGCCCCACAGGACAAGGGGGCCCTTGCAGTTCCCATCCTGAGCCCGGCACGTGCTGGGGCTGTGCATGCGTTTGGAGGAGTGGGTGGTGGGGACAGGAGCCCCATTGGTTCACAAAGTCCCCAATCTCACCTTTAGATGAATCCCTTCATAAATCTCGCACATCTTGACAAAGGGTATATATCTCTCTGTGGCCTCTTGCTGCTGTCCTGGCTTCCTTCCCTGGTCACCAGCAGGGTGCTGGGCCGCTGCTGGAGCTGACAACCCCTCCTGGCCCACCCCCCCCACAGCCCCAGCCCAGCACGCTGCCTGGGAGTGAGCCGAGGCCCCACGCTGGCTGCTCTCCCTCGCTGACCTCCTTTTGTTTTGTGGTGACTTCACAGGAACAAGCTGTACAGTGGCTCTGCTGACTGCACCATTATCGTGAGTACCCGGGACCCCTGCTCCGCTTGGGAGGGGAGGTGTGGGATAGACAGGCCAGCCCCTGGGTACAGCAGGGACCTGCAGCCTGGTTCCTCTTGGGCTCTTCAGCTGCTGGTGCTGTGGAGCTGATGTCCCGTGTATGCTTTGTGCCATGCCTGTAGCCAGGTTACTTGAGAGTTGGATTTGGATGTTCCCCACAGGCACTCAGTCCTCATCGGGCCAGGCTGGTGGCTCACACCCCTGCCCTGTGCTGCCTGGTGTTTTGCCTGACTCCAGAGGCAAAGAGGAAAGGCTTCAGCACGAGAGGCTGCCCCTGCCCCTCACGGGCACTCTTCTTTGCAGGTCTGGGATATTCAAAATCTGCAGAAAGTGAACACGATCCGAGCGCATGACAATCCTGTTTGCACTTTGGTCTCCTCGCACAACATGCTGTTCAGCGGCTCCCTCAAAGCCATCAAGGTAGAGCTCGGGGGGGCTCCTCTTGGTCTGGTTGGGGACTGATGCTACAAACTGTCAGGAAGCAGTTTCCAAATGGGAATCAAGTGGCACTTTGGTCTGTAATGTGTTACTCCATTCTCTGGAGCTGCAGAAGTGTTCTGGGACCTGACTGAAAAAAACCTTTTGTTCCTTCTAACTCTGTAAACCCGGGGCTGCAGGTGGAGAACCTTGGCAAGTCCTGAATGTTTGCCTCCTTGGGCCGCTACAAACCTGCTCAGACCACTGGAAATTGTGCCTGGGGTCCAGAATTGGCTGCAGCTTCAGGCTGCCTGCTTTGAAACCGCCTCCAAAGGATCTTGAATCACTGTTCTTTAACTAAAGCATGCAGAAATCAGGGAACAGCTTTGCAAGTTGCCCTTTAAAGCCTTGGCTGGATTCCCTTGCTTCTGCTTCCAGCTCCTGGTGAGGCGGCGGATGGGACTGTCCATCTGTGAGAGCGCATGCTCTTTTCTTTATCTGGGGCCTGGAGTGTTTCTGCAGAGCGCTTGGGGCTGGAAGTGACAGCACTAAGCAAAAGGAGCACATGGGGCCGTCTGTTTTTGTCGTCCCCAGCCACTTTCTGCCACATGAGCCGAGCGGGTCAGTACTGTTCTGAGCTCCGTCAGTCCCTGCCAGGGTTTCCCAGGAGCTGTGGGAATGGACAGGCTGGGAGGGGAAATCCAGAGCATGTCCTTGCTGTGGGTTTGGTTTAGATTCTCCAAGCCCGTGGCTCTGCTAAGGCTCTCTGGCAGTGATAATGGAGGCTCCGAGCTGGCTCTCCCAGCCCTCAGGGAACATGCTTATTCAGCACAGTTACTGTGTGTTGTATCTGCAAGCCAGTGGGTTCAGCTGATTCCCATGGGGAGGGAGAATCAGCTCGAGGTTCCACTCTGTGAGCTTTTAGGGTCTTGTGCTGGCTCACCTTCCTCTGTGTGTGTGCTTGTGCTTTCCACAGGTCTGGGATATCGTGGGTACCGAGCTCAAACTGAAGAAGGAACTGACAGGTCTCAATCACTGGGTGCGAGCGCTGGTGGCTTCTCAAAACTATCTCTACAGCGGATCCTACCAAACAATCAAGGTGAGGCTCGTGGCAGTGGTAAGGCAGAGGATGTCCCTGATACATATCTGTATGCTGCAGCATGGATTGCCTGCGCAGGACAAAAGGGAGCTGCTCAGAAGTGACAGCACTGCTGGAGCACTGCTGACACGCTAGCTCTTGCTGTGCTGATGGCATCTCTGCAGGCACAGATGCAGGGCTCAGGCTGCTCTGTGTGGGTGCAGCTGCGTGGGGATGCTCGCTGAGATAAAGGCGGCCGCGGCGCCTCGCGCTGCCTGTGCAGCTGCCGCAGCGTTATCTCTGCTGACAGTGCTGCTGATAAGAGGAGAAGGTCACTGTCTGGCTGCAGAGTTACCACAAATCTCTGCGTGGTTTCCGAAGTGCTCTCATCTGTGTTGGCTCAGGCTTTGATGAATAGTTCACCTCTCTGCATCTGGGTGACACAAGGATTTGAAGTTCCCCTCCTTAGTGTTAATAAATCCCCATTAGTTTGCCTGCATCCTTTGCTAGTGGTATCAGACACAGCTTTGTGCATGTGTGTGCAGTCACACGCACAAGCCATGCCATCTCCACCATTTTTTCAGTTTTGATATTCAAAGTTGGGCAGCTAAATAAGACAGCAGGACCTTGCTCATCAGCACTGACTGCTCCCAGCTGGACAGATCAGTCTGTAAGGATGTGACCTGGGCACGCACGGAGCCGGCTGACTGTGTGGCTGGAGAAGGGTTTCAAGGGTGCTCCCTCCTGGGGAGGGGTCCCTGCGTGGGCTCATCCTGCCTTTGCTCCGGTGGCTCTTTCAGATTTGGGACATCCGGAACTTGGAGTGTGTGCACGTGCTGCAGACGTCGGGAGGCAGCGTCTACTCCATCGCTGTGACAAACCACCACATCGTGTGTGGCACCTATGAGAACCTCATCCACGTAAGGGCTGCAGGGTTCCACGTGTGTGTTGGGCTGGGGGAGAGGGGCATGGGGACAGGAGCCCGGCGCTGCTGGTCCCTTTGCATGCACCCAGAGCATGGGGATGTGCGTGGGGGTGGGTGCACGTCTTGGAGCAGGTGGTGGCCTGCAGCCCAGTGCGATCTCTGAGCCCTGCTGTCCTTCCACAGGTCTGGGACATAGAGACAAAGGAACAGGTCCGCACGCTGACCGGTCACGTGGGTACGGTTTACGCCCTCGCTGTCATCTCCACGCCGGATCAAACCAAAGTCTTCAGCGCATCCTATGACCGGTCGCTCAGGGTACGTGGCCGGGGCTCTGCAGCTGGGTCAGTGCGCCCAGCGCTGCTACAATGTGGGCAACACTGGGGGCAGGAGGGAGAGGAGGGACGGGGAATCCTCTTCCCTACATGCCCTATGGCCCCACCTTTAATTTGCCACCTGGCTCAAACCCTGTGGTGCTCAGCGTGCCCTCCCCTCCCTCACGCCTTCTGTGTGCCCGCAGGTGTGGAGCATGGACAACATGATCTGTACTCAGACGCTGCTGCGGCACCAGGGCAGTGTCACGGCCCTCGCTGTCTCCAGGGGCCGCCTCTTCTCCGGCGCAGTGGACAGCACTGTAAAGGTTGGTGTCCTCGGGCTTCTCCTTGCTGCTTTCATCTCTTCCAGTGCTGGAAGTGAGTCACTAAACGAGGTAGGAGCTGGCTTTAAATAAACGAGGAGATAGGTCTCAATGGGTGGGAGGCTGAACTCCCAGCAGAGGGTGTTGCGGGGGCTGAAAACCCAAAGAGAAACTCCACGAGGTGACGAAGAGGAGCCCACGGCGCCGCTCACAACAGGCATGCCACGGTTGCTGTTGTCTCCTCCGCAGGTGTGGACGTGCTAGCCAGAGCCGCACCGCTCCTGCACACTGAAAGACCAAAAACTCCTCCCTCCGTCGGCCTGCCGGGCGCTGCCACCGCCCTGCAGAACTGCTGCAGCTCCTCTGCACCGAGCACTGCCCGCTGCCCCCACCGTGGGCCCCCCCAGCAAGGGCCCCGGCGGGCAGCTCTCAGGACGGGTCCGGCCCGGGGATGCTGCAGACATTCCCAGCTGTGCAGTGTGGAAACGCAGAAGGAGCCGTGGTGGTGCCCTCCCCGCTGCACCGCTGCTCCCTCGCGGCCCTTCGGCCTGGGGACCCCACGGCACGGGTGGGCTCAGGTGGGGGCCGCTGCCAGTGGGAGAGCTGAGCACTGGGCCTCGCCCCGGGTCGGGTCCCCGAGCCTTTTCTGTCTCTAGTATTTAATTTTACTGCCAAGATGTCAGGCTGATCCATCTGGAAAGAGGTGTTTCCTTGAGTAGCCAGGTACGATTTTTATGCCACAGCTAGTTCTCAAATCGAATAACACAGCCCATTGTTCACCACCCTGTAATAATGGTCTCCACATTAAAGAGAAAAAGCCTCCGTTGCATTTTTACTCACATTTTCTACTGTTTTTAAGATTGTAATATAGATTTGATTATTTCTTCATTGACAATAAAAGTGGAAAGAGTTGTTCCTGGCCGGCGTGAGTTATTGCAGGCGCCCAGCCCAGGCTGCAGGCACCGAGGGGGGAGCACCCGGCCCCCGCAGCCCCCCCGGCACCACCCCCAGGGGCAGAGGGTGGCCCTGGGCCGTGCCACGCGGGCCCCCGGAGCACCACGACCTGGGAGCTCTGCGGCAGCGCCGTGCCCCCGCCAGCCCCGCGCCCGCCCTCGCACTCGGGGCACTGCTTGGGTCACAAACAGGGGTGGCAGCCCGGCAGGGTTTTATTTTTTTATTATTTTTCTTTAAATATTTGTTGCCAGACTTCGTATAGGAGCAAACTTCTTCACAGCACCACGAGCCATCTACTATTCAGAATAGGAAGAATAAGACGAGTAGAGGTGAAACCTAAGCACAGAAGAGCAGGGAAAGCACCAAGATGCATAGCTTGACAGATGGGATACGATACAGAGTCCATAACTTAATCATAAAAAATATATATATGTATATATCCATCATGTAGAACTTTATGGATTTTTTTTTTTTTTTGTAGATACATAATTTTTTTTTTTTCTTTTCAACAGATATTTTCAGGCGGGTGAGTTATTTTTTTTTGTTCTTTTTAAAGTCTTTTTGTGTGTGTGTGTGTTTTTTTTTATTATTTTTTTCTTTTTTTTTTTAAAGAAATTTCAAAGTTGTGCCAAACACATCTGGATCAGCGACCACAACGGGAGGGAGGAGGGGAGGGGGGGCGAGCCCAGTGGCCCGGGGAAGGAAAGGTACAGCAACACTTGGCTTTGGAACCACAAGCAGAAATGCATTCATCAGAACTCAAGCGACTGAACCAGACTCCAGCTCCTTTATACATGGATGTACAGCCCGGCGTCCCGGCGACGCAGGCGGGCACACGCACACACGCGCACACACACACACAACAAATGCCAAAAAAATTAAAATCGAAACCTGAAGACACTCCAAAAGAAATGAAACACCTTCAGTAGAAGAATTAACAAAACCTCCAGAAAACAAGGCACATCCTTTGAGTTCGTAACGGTGTAAAAATAAAGACGGTACACTGACTCCCAACAGAAACCCGAACAGAACGGCTTGCACGTACCTTCCACCCAGATAAAGGTAAATATTGTGCTACTCGTAGAATGAGTTTGCCACAAGACACACAGCTTAGTATAATCTAATAGTTTTTCTCAAGCTAAAATCCAGTTCTCTCTTGATTTTTTTTTTTTAAACTGCTTTATATATAATTGCTAATATTTCTTTTTAAATCTTTTAAATATATATTTGTTAAAGTTTATTCTTTTTATTATTTTGGGGATGGGGGAAATCGGCTTTCTATCTCTTGTTCGTGTTCCCCTCCAATAAATTAATCCTTCCTTATAGCTTATGACGTCCTCTCCCCTGGCGGTGGGGGGCCGGGCGGGGGCACGGCCCACAGCCCCACACTGAGCGCCCACCGGCACCCGGCGCCAGCCCAGAGCCCCATCCCACCCCGCTGCAAAGAGCCCACGGAGCAGCACTGCCCCACGGAGCAGCGCGGGGGGCCCGGTGCTATGGGGGCACGGGGATGGGGCAGCCCCACGGTGGTACCCCGCGCCCCAACGCCGATGGAAAAAGAGAAAATTACCAAAAAAAAAAAAAGAGAAAAGAGACCCAAGTGCATCTGCCCATCCGGATGCCACCGGACCACGAGGGCACGGGCACGGCGGTGCCACGCTGGGGCTGTGCTACATTCGGGGACCGGGCGCGATGGCCACGGGGCCACCGTGGGGACGGAGAGGAACCCAGTGCCCGGCGGGAGCGGGGCAATGCGGGCAGGGCCGTGTTGCTTTGCTGCTTCTGTTGTTTGTTGGTTTTTGTTTTTTTTTGTTTTTTGCTTCTGCACTAGGGAGTTCTGCCGGAGCCGTCGCGGGGCGGCGAGCGGGCGCCGAGTCCGTGAGCACAATCCTGAGGTATCTTCTTCTTTGTGCAAACCCCGAGGGACGGGAGGTCCGGGAGCAGGGACAGCTGTACAAAGGGGATGGGGGCGGCGGGGCTGAGGGTCGGGGAGCGTTGTGCCCTTGTGCCCACGTTAGCCCTGAGGTTCGCGGGGCCGTGGCGGCCCTCACTCCAGCATGGCGTCCAGCTGGTCGGCCAGGTCGTCGAACATGCTGCCGATGTCGTCCAGGATGCTGCCGGTGCTCTTGGCCTCTGCGGTGGAGCTGGGAGAACAGTGGGCATTGGTGAGTGCCACGCACTGGGACTACGCAGCCCCCTCTGTCCCCCAGTGCTCCATGTCCCATTGTCACCTCCCCAGCACAGCCCCA
>WBMW01002125.1:1093365-1163665 GCA_013396635.1 Penelope pileata | reverse complement strand
GTAAGATTCACCTGTTCCACAGAGGACCGATTGAACACCATGCTGATTGTTAGATATGTTTTTTCTTCATGCTCTTTAGATATTAGTCCACATTTATTCTATCACATAAGTCTTCAGAAGCAATTAAGGATGAAGAAAATACTGTGTTATTCAACACTCAAAAGCAAACAGTGTTGATAAACTGAAAATTGTGAAGCAGTGTGAGGATTACAGAATTTCCAGGAGAAATTTCAAGCTACAATGTGAATGCTGAATATCAACTCTTTTCACTTACCACTGAATTGAATATTTAAAATTTTAAATTGTGATTATGGATCCTTAATTCTCTTCTTTAATATGAAAACTTTAAAATTACTTATAAATACTTTTTATTTAGAATATCAGCAGCTAAATTGATAAAGTGGCACAAGACTTTAATACCTATTACAGTTTTTCCTGAAAATTCAGACTCATCCTGCGATGTTATCAGTCTCTGTATTATGAATGGTGCCATGCACATACATACTTCTTTTATTTGTTCTAGAAGAATGGGTTAATTATACACATTTAGGATGAATATTCACGTTGTACAGTTTCAGAGATATAAGGCTGTGGAGCCTCCCTTCTGTCCCATACACTCCTCATGACCAATCATGATTCTCATTCTGCAGATCTGTTGGCTCACACTATGAGTTCTGCTTGCCTCAGAACTCGGCTTTACCCCCTTTTTCTGTGTTTGGGAAAGGGAAATGAGGTCTGCATCCTGAGTGTCATCCAACCTTAAATTGCAGCGTTAGTGGAGTGAGCACTAGCTTCTGAAAAATGTTCTTAAACTCCACAGTTTGAATGTAGTTTTAAAGTCCATACATAGAAAACGGAACACAATAATCCTTATGTGGTGTTCAACGTAAGTTTTGGAAGAGTCCAGCACTTTCTGTTACCTCTCCTGGGGTGCTAATTACTGGCTAAATATGTGTCCATCATTGGTACAACTACCAAAGCCTTCAAAATGTTTTGTTTTATTTGAACTTTTACGAACATTATTCATAAGAAAACTAAGACATCTTATTTAATTATAAGCTACCCTGTATTTTAATTTGAAAAAAAAGGGTTCATTGTTGCTGTTTTTTAGTGTTTTTTTTTTAATTTATTTTTCCTGAAAGTAGAGAGTGATATAGTCTTTTCATATTAATGATGCAGATAGTAGAGATGGAAAGAACACCCACGCTGCTGCTGACACCAGCACCTAACTAGTACTGTATCTTTTTATTTCCTATTAGCAGTCTTGAACTGTAGCAAAGTATTTCATCTAGAGGGTCATTCCTAGGGAAAAGATAAAAACACTGGTCCTCATGAAGACTTCCTAAATACACACCTATTAATGTACATGAGCGTCCTGGTTTTGCCTGGAATTCGGTTAATTTTCTTCCTAGTAGCTGGTATGGTGTTGTGTTTTGGTTTAGGATGAGAACCGTGTTGATAACACACCAATGCTTTAGTTCCTGCTGAGCAGTGCTGCACAGAGCCAAGGACTTCACAGCTTCTCATGCTGTCCTGCTAAGGAGGAGCTGGGGGTGCACAGGGGGCTGGGAGGGTACAGATCAGGACAGATGAGCCAAACTGGTCACAGGGATATTCGGTGTCATATGGTGTTCCCAGCTGGGGAAGCTGGTCAGTGGCGAGGGGCTGCTGCTCCTCAGGGACTGACGGCATCGGTAAGCAGGTGGTGAGCAACTGCATGGTGCACCACTTGTTTTGTTCACTCATATTGTTGTTGTTGTTGTTGTTGTTGTTGTTGTTGTATACACCCACATTTTCTTTGCTTAAAATTGATTTGCCTCTGTGGTGGGCTCAGGTGTAGTACAGGAATTATTTTAATTTCTATAACATAGGTACATATCAGAAATTGCTTTTTGTGTTTTTTGCAGAGATATTTGCACAGATGCAGATGTTTGTCCCAGAAAAGAGACTTCTGCCAAGAAGATTTCTGCAGTCCAGACTCCTTTACACAGTCCTGTAGAAAGGGCTAAAAAACATTAAAACTGTGCAAAACTGCTCACTGCTTTGATTTGTAGTCTTTGTATATTGACAGACTAATTGTCTGATTTTACTTGAATAGAAATAAACATACCCAAAAATAAAAGTATTTTCAAAATCTGTTTTAATAGCAGTGTAATAAGTCCAAAAACATGAGACCTATTTAAGAAGTGTATCAAATATCCCACTAGTTTTGTGTTCTCGTTGCTCTCTTTTTCTAGTGTTTTAATAAGAATATAGGGAAAAAAAAGTTTTGTTAGTTATATACATTAACTATCTTACATATTTTATATGTGGCCCAAGACCATTAATCTGCACTCAGTGCGACCCAGGCAAGCCAAGAGGTTGGACACCCATGTCAGAAGCAGTACTTTAAGTACTACCCAGAAGCATCCAGTGCTGATTCTGAAACACTGATGTCAATGCTCTTTATGAGATGCAGTAAATAATGTGCATCAATTTATTTGGGGGAATATAACAAGAATACTGTACATGCAATCCTGGGTTTGTGGTTAACATTGATAAAGCTTCCATTAAAGGTGGCAGACTAAAAATAAATTGCTGAGATGCTTGAGAGCTATTTTTACTTTTTTTGTGTGATGATTTTGGAGATTGTATAGAAGGTACTGCAACGCTGCTCAGGAAAGAAACGACTGTGTTCTCGTATGGCTTTTATGTGCTTACTGTCTCCTCCTACATTGTAGGAAAAAACGAACTTCAGAGTTATATTCCTCTTCTCTTTGCATACTCTAGCCTGTTTTACCTCTTCACAGAGCACTTTCTGGATAATTCTCAGTTTCCTACAGTTCTATGGTCTTGTTTCTTTCTCATTTCTGGAAATGTTTATTTTTCTTGCTTTTTTCTGGTCTGCTTTCTTCCCCCTTACTTTTTCATTCCTTGTTTTCATTTAACTATCCTTTTGCAAACTAATGAAATCTGCCCTCACTTTTGTTTCTGCCTTGTCTGTTTTGTTGCTGTTGGTTTTTTAACCAGACTTCTAAAGAACTGGATGGGGAATGTGTGTATGTCTCTGTCTCACGTAAGTGCGTGCACAATGTTGAACTGTGGGCAGTGCTGGGAGGGCAGTGGTTGCTGTCCTCTGCTGTACTCCCAGATAGGTAAGGGGGGAGGAACATGAGGCTTTTGGTTTGTTCTTTGAATCAGCCTTAACGCCAGACTGGACAGCTGCTGCCAGCCTTGGAAGAGATGGGGATCTTGCAGCATGGGGAGATGCTTGTCCCCACCATCAGAACGTGTCCCAGAAATGGCTACAAGGGAAGTAAATCCACCATTTTGACTCTAGAAGCCATATGAAAACAAAATGGTCCATGTTCTATCAGCAGAAATTAGTCAAAACTCATGTTGTAGCTTTAACATTCTGCAAATATGCCAGTTGTACTCTGGTGTTGAATGGATGCCTGCTCTGTGCTAAAAAGCCATTTCTAACCACTTGATCTAAATGTCCTTTTGGTACAATTTATCATTTTTGCATCTATGCTGTAATTGCATTTTGTTCTCTCAGCTGTGATTAAGTACCTTCAAACTTGAAATTAAGTTCACTGGCACAGCTGCCCAGAGAGCTGTGGGTGCCCCATCCCTGGAGGTGCTCAAGACCGGGCTGGATGGGCCCTGGGCAGCCTGAGCTGGTGGGGGGCTGCCTTGCCCATGGCAGGGATTGGGCCTGGGCAGGCTTTAAGGTCCCTTCCAACCCAAAGCATGGGTTCCAAGTCTGTGGTTCCAAGATGTAAGAGTTTGGAAGAACTGTGTGTTTGGTGGAATTTCAAAATCACCATAATCCTGTTTTGATTCGCTCCTTACAAATTACATTGAGTGCTGGAGTATTCCAGGCTGAAACTGTGTGCAGTAAGAATTAATCCCATGCAGTTTCATCTAAGTTAGTGAGGATAGAAAACCCACTTCTGACTCAGGTACTGCCATCTTCTACAGGTGGGGAGAACTGAAAAATGAAAGGAAAACTTTCAGCGCAGGGATAAACTGCTCCGCTTATCTTGATTGTCAATCCTTAATTTCACCAGGAATTGCATGTGTCTTATTACGTTTAGTCTGCTTCTTTTGTTGGGTCCTAAAGAGAACATCAGCTTTAGGCCAGGGTTTTGGAAATAGAATTTGAGGTTGAATATACACAAAAATGCCACATAAATGGAACAGTGATGTTTACGTGGAGGACTTTTTTTTTTTTTACAATATTAATGTTTAAACTTTAGTTCAGCCCCTGCTTTTCTCAACAGAATTAAGTTCTAGCAGTGTCTTGCCAAGGATATGACAGTAGGCAACAGACAGGCAGAACCTGAGTGGTCTGAGAAAGAGCCAAGCAAGAAACTCAGTTCCTTATACAGTGGGTCAGGAACACATGTCTGTTTTCACCAATTAATTTTGTTACCAAACTTTCTTATAATTTCCCACAGGTAAGGCAGAAGTAGGGAGGACCTTAATGAAGAAAGCATGCAGACTCAGGCCAGGAAGTAAGCAGTTAATTTACTGAAGTCCTCCAAAATCTATGCAATACAGTGCTGTCCAGGTGAACCAGAATCATTTAATGTTATTTTATATGATCTGTGCTTAACATTATTTAATATATCCAGTAATGTGTGCGAGTGGAAGACATGGCCACTGAGCCCTACTCTTTCCCTGATTACTGTTTAGCTTAATGATGTTTTACAGAGAGAACATGAGCTGTCACCAGTCTGCCTTAGCTCGCTGGCCGATGCTTGGGCTGGCATTGCAGCCTCCCATGCACAGCAAGTGAGCACAAATCAGCAATGTTGTCTGAGAAGCGTGGAAGGAGCCCCTCCAGCTCTGCCCAGCTGCTTTCACTTCACGCTGCCTCCCCACTGCCAGCACAAAGCACTGCACAGCCACGTGCTGAGCCCAATGAAGGAACTCATTTTGGGTAAAAGGAGTAGTTTCTTCCTGCTGGCTTTCTAAAGTAAATCAGTTCTCCAGTTTGCTGTGTTTGCAGTTCTCCATTTGCTTCTGGGATGCTGGAAATGGGAAAGCACCGAGGCGGGTCCATTGCTTTGCCCAGACTGCAGCACTTGAGACAAGCTCTCTGTGAATTCCTGAGCAAGCAGCAGCTTCTCATTTCTGTCCCTGATCCCCAAGGTGTCTAACGCTGAAGCACCTAACTGTGATTTATTTCAGTGATAGTTAAACTTCAAAATACCTTTAAAAGGTGAGAGTACCAAGCAACACAGCTCTGTGCACCAAGAAATATTGCTGAGGTTGATCACAGTGTTCTGTTGTTTTATTGCTATTCAGGCATAAACACTTCCACAGGGAAGGAAAAAAAAAAAAACAAGAAGAAGAAGAAAAGCCAACCCAAGAACAGAATGAGAAGCAGTCCTGCTTTGAGTTGGAAATAGTGGTCCTTGCCCAGCAGCCTTGGGGTTTTTTGCTCCCTGGTGATTTTCACTGAGAATTACTTCGTAATCTCCTCTTGGTTTTTAAGCATAATTCAATTTAAAAGAAAGTAAACATCGTGGTGTGTGGACCAGATGAATAGTGGATTGTTGGTGCTGGATCAAAAGTGCTGAAGTTGGAAAATACCGAAATATTTTTGCTATGTCCAGATTGTCAAGTGAATTCCTGTACAGCGTTGGGTGGTATTTATTACTGAAGAAAAAATCTTAGGTGTGTTCTTTGACAAAGTTGCACAACATGCAATAAATTGTGATTTATGATAGAACACTTTTGCAGATAAGAAAACAGATGAACTGTAGTGCAAATATATCAGCTGTCATAAAATCCAGCCCAAGCGATCTTGAACCCTGCTTGACAGACCTTGGTTTGCTAGTTCTGCTCATTTGCTTTCTGGTGCATGAGTTTCTCTGTTACTCATTTCCTTTAATACAGGCCAAAATTGTGAAATCTTGGCATTCCTATTGATAAAATCACACCTGCAAATTTATTTACTGTCAGGGTGATAATGAAGAAAAATATTTACGGTCTTGCCATTTAAGGAGAAGGGGCTGATAACAAATGCAGAGCTATGTGACAGACTTATTTTGCTTTGCATATTGACGTAGTGAAGATATTTATAAAGGAAGAATGGTTTCACACCAGATTACCTTTGTAAATATTTGCTTCATCTTTTTACCTGTAGTTGTTTTGCGGAAGGAAGCAGCCACCTTTTTATAAACAAAGGCATCAACAAATAAAGTCTGGTAATCTGACACAGTGTCTGTCCCAGTTCAAAACGCCTTTGACAGTGTTTTCTGTAGTTAACTCAGGGCATACCAAATGCATCTTTGGGGTTTTTGGATTCCCAGTTATAGGCCACGTAGTTTCATGTGAAGCCAATGTTACTAAAGGGTGTACAGCAAAACACTGCAAAGCCAGCAAGCTCTTCTGGGTCATCTGCAGGATGCTAATATAAACTGCAGTGTTTAATACATTTATAATTTAGTGAAAAGGTGTTTTTCGGTCACTCTCCTTATGATGTAAAAACTTCTTACTGTCTAGTAATATCTGATAAGATTAATATGAATTTGCATCAGAAAGGAGCATTTTTAAGATGACAAGAAGGGTAAGGCTCAGCTGACTTACACTGAATTTCCATTAAAATGCAGGAGAAGTTTTAAAAGACTCTTCCAGTTTCATGTAACCTTGTGTTATGTACGGTTATGTGTACTTAGGTTCATATTCCAGATTTTCCAGCCAATATTATGTTAGAGCTTCTATGCGGAGACAAAGTCTCTGGTGTGCTGTTGTTGTAGAACATATAAGACAATCTGTATTCAGTTTTGGAAAGGACTACAGATGCAAGAATGTTTCAGAAAATGAAGATTTTGCAATATTTTAAATCTGAGCTGTTTGCATTGATTTTTCTGGAGAAGATTATACTACTCTAGGAAGTAGTACTTGTAGTATGCTAGAAGGAAGCATACTTCTAGGAAATACTTCCTAGAAGACCAACATTCAGGTTAGCTTTTCTCATACTAATTGACACCAGATAGATAAAGATCTTGATCCTGGAAACCCCTCTGTGTGTATTCAGTCCAGATTTAATATATCATAGCATCTTCACTTCCTGAACCACTCCTTTACGTTCAGCCCTTTTCAGAAGTTAAACAGATTTTCCTGTGCTTGGTAACAGCTGGATGCTGGAGGTGGTATTACTGTGGTTGAGTCCCAACACAGTACATGGCAATGGCTGTTATTGGGGTTTAAGTTTGTTAGAAGTTGTTTGACTTGGTTGAGTTTTCCTTGAAAACGCAGTTGGCCGAAGGTTGTGTTGTGTTTGCAGGTTGGGTGTGATGCATGGCTTCATGCTGCCACAGCTTGCTCAGGAGTGTGAGTGAATCTGAGGAGAGGGTGCAATGCAGGACTGCCATCGCTGGGAAACTGAGCTCTCCATTGTGCTTAGTGGATGTCAGTGCTGGTGCAGTCAGTGGGGTTTGGAGCACTGGGACTGAGCAGGCACTTTAGAATGAGCTGATTCAGTCTTTGTCACCACTGCCTACAGTGGGAGTTCTGATGTCTGTACTCCAGTGTCTTTATTTGACCTGAATTTAATGTATGATAACTAATCAAACCAATATAAATTGTGCATGAGTTTCACATCCAAAACCTAGGATTCAGGGCTGAAGTCTGAGATTTGAGTTTGTGTAAGCTGTGAAGCTCCATATGAGAAGTGTAGATTGAAATGTTATGCAGGGAGCCATTGGGAACAGAATTCAGTTCTCCTGAATTTCTTGCGTTGCAACAAAGGGATTGTTTTCTCTTTATCTCTGCATTTAGTAGTTTTTACTACTGATATGTTGTTGTTGCTCAGACTCTCCAAGCATGACAAGCAAACTGGGATACGGCAGACATGGTCCCTTGCCCACTATTAGGTGGAAGATAAAATGAAGCAGTGGGAAGGAAGCACCTTAATGGTGTAAGGTCATGGCATGAATCTCTTCTGAGTTTTAGAAAAAGAAAACAAAATCAGCTATTTCTAGCGAAAGCTTCTTTGTCATCGTTGTTCACTCATTTCTTAAAGTGGGGTTATGAGTGAAGGAAAGTAATGCTACTGCTGAGGCTGCATGCATAGCCGAAGATAACTAGATTGCTGAAAACTTCTGCATCTGTGACCGGACCATGCAGTGAATTTGTGATGTTCCTGTTCAGCTGTCCTTCATCACCCAACCAGCATTAGGAATTCCTGCCATAACCCTAAGAAACTCTTTATATTACTTACATTTGGCATTTTACTTTTTCCTAACTGTCCAAATACAATGTTGAAATTGAAGTTCTGAATAAGATATTGTTTTGGATAGAATTTTGTACCTCAGCCAATTGCTATTAAATAGATAAGCTAGTCAATATCTTTTTCTTCTTTTCTCAGCAGAAGTCATATTTTAGCACTGATAACTGAGTTACATAGGCTGTTGTATGCAACACTGATCATCTTTTCCAGACCGGTTTATCTAAAAATTAATTTGAAATTGTTCTTTATCTAAAACCAGTAGAAATACTGCAGGAATTCATAAAATCTTGGTAATATATACTTATGTCTGGATATAAATTTTGTTATGAAAGCAAAATAAAGGATTATATGCTTTCATAGCAGTTGCACCAGAAGGTATGAAGTAGCAAATTCAGAATTAGTATCCTTGTGGGAAAATAGGGTCTTCCCTCTGGCAGCAATCAAATCTGGCGAGGCTGGGTTTTGGTGCATTAGCCACTGACACCTGCACTGACTTGCTTGTTTGCTCATTTTTCAGGAAATAAGCGTTTTAGGCTCATAGTGCTGGAAAGAGAGAGAAGAGGTGCTGGCATTAGAGCAGAGGTGCCAGTCAGCAGCGAGGGAGCACGCGCGGTCGGAGCGGGGAGCAGCAGGAAGGACTGAACAGCAGCGGTCAGAGGAAGGGAACTGTGCAGCAAAGCCACTTACAGAGGAGTAGGTTTTGCAGTGTCATTGCACAGTGGGTAGGTGCCTTTGGGCCATGTCACAAGGCAACACAGGAGGTACCTGGGATACACTTCTTGGAAGGACGAACAGGAAAATATGTTTTTGATCCTTAAAACTATACTAAGATAGTATTAATTATATTTGTATTTTAGCGTATGTGTCTGCATGAGACAGCAGCAAGGTTTCAATAAGCTCCTGGGTTTGTTTTGATTATTTCTGATTTTTCCTCCTGTGGCAGTGCTGACTGCTAGAGAATGACGCAGAATCAGAATTCTTATCTGTATTGACTGCAATGCTTACTGATTAGGGAAAGACTTGGCAAGACACTATGATTTGAAAATACTTCGCAAGCTATTTAGCCTTCTGAAGAACAACTGCTAATGACAAGGTGTATTGCTGCTTCTCAGTGAATGAAAGCAGTTATTAAAATTCAGCACAAAAATAGTGTCGATACCAAAACTGCTCAGACTTCAGGAGAGTTGTAAGCAGGAGGCGAGTGGTCTCGATGCACATCTTGAAGGATTTAGTTATTTAAAGTGTGAAAGTTATTGGTTATTTAATGGCACCTGAATGGAAAACAGATTCCTTGAAACGAAGGAATATATATTGTGCGCATACAGAATACTTGTAGCAGCAGTAATGGAAAGATCTCATTATTAATAACAGGAGCCTGCTTGTTGTATAAACATCGGCTGCCTTCGAATTTTAGAAGTATTGCAACAGTTTCTGCTTCAGTTAACGAATATTCCAGTTTTGTGACATGCCACTGTATTGTTTAAAACACTTACCAGAGAAGTCACATTCCTTCTGTTTTATTACATACGAGCAAATTTCAAGAATTCACACAATCCTTCTTGGTCTCTGAATATTTTTTCCTATTTATAAAGACTTTCTGTTTTTATAGATCACCACGCACTGTTTGGGCTGCGTTTATAACACAAGGTTGACATAATCACAGAAAATATCTCTGGGATTGTTTCTGCCATGCTTTTTAACAGATTACTTTGGTATTCTTTCTTTAATACATTCAGTGAAACTTAATCAATTCAGAAACATCCTGCTTAACTGACAATTAAATCTTAACAGATGTAGTGTGAAAATCAGACGCATTGAATTTTCATCACTCTTAAATGTATTTTAATGTCTTGCAGCATATGTCCTTAGCACAGACAGGTATTGTTTTGTACCCAAGAGGTACAGTCTGTTTTTAAAATTCCTTGCGTTGCGTTACAATATTTAGAAATGATGACAAAGTGGTGGATGATGGCAGGTGCCAGAAGAGCATGGTAGGTTCCTGCCAAAATGGAGTTGCATTCTAGCCTCATATTTTCAGTTGTTTGTAACTCTTCTGGTGCTCATGGGTCAGTGCTTTCTCTTAGGCCAGAACAGCATTTTTATCATATTAGTCATACAGTTGATTCTTTTTTGAGTAATCTTGATATAGACTGATTTTTTTTCTCATAAGGAATATTGCGTTATGGTTTTTTTAAAAATATCTCAGGTGGAGCCATCACGTACCACTTTCCTTCTAGGCGAGATATGCAGCCTTCTGTGGTAGCTGAAAGGAGCTATCCCTGCTTCCCAGCTGGGTGGCTGGGGCCTGCAGAGACCTTTGAGAAAACGCACTGCCCCCTGGTGTGAGAGCACTGCCAGCCATTTCCTAAGGGTAGGACTGCCCACATTATGTGCTTGGTTTTTGCTGCCCAGCCCATAGGCACCTGCAGTGGTTATAGCACAGGTGGCAGTGAGCAGCTTCTCATCTGCTGTGAAACAAAAGCGAATGCCAAGCTCAGAGGTTGTTGCCATGCATAAAACACCCAGGTTTCTCTCATTAGGGAGGACATGTCCCAGAGCCACGTCTCAGCAGCTGCATGGAGCAGAGAGCTCAGGCCCTCACCCTGCCATCCCTCGGGCTGGCCAGCACCTGGCCCTTCTGCTGCCTGAGCTCTCGTTAAAACGTTCCCCTCAGACCTGGGAAAGGCTTGTGTACCCAAATGCCTATGGATTGTTCAGCTGTACCTCACAACAGCTACCACTTTTCCCAACAAATCCTGCCTTGGTTCTTACAGATGGAATTTGAGTATAAACCATGGCCAAGCCAGCTGCCATTTGACTTTGCTGAGATTATTTCTGTAGTCTTTCAGTAAAGCTGACATTTGAAGCCTTCTGTACGATACTGCTTGCTTTCCCAGGTGCTGGCCTCCTCTTTGTGCCGTGGATTCGCATGTTCTACTTCCACACCTTGGCTGCTGCTGGCAGCACTGGGACAGTGGCATTTTGCTGCTGCAGTGGTGCTGGCAGGTGCTCACGAGTCACCTGTCCTGCTGCAGAAACCCTTGCTTCGAGACAACAGAAGGCTTCTGTCTTTTTTTGTTCCGCTCCAAATGTTTTTTGATTTATTTTTCTTTCCTGAGGAAGAGCGAAATGTGTTTGTTCTTAACTGTGGACTCAATCCAAACAGTTGTGAGCCTGACATTGCAGATTCTTATAATAGAGAATACTAAAATTAGTCATTTTGTCTCATGTGAATGAGCATCTGCTTTTCTGTTTGCTCTCTGACAACTTCTGAACGGTCACCCGTGCCCTGACACAGCGAGCAATTCTTCTCTGAGTGGTTTTTGGTGGGAAATGTGACAGCTCACTTCTGTTATATCATCACTTTCTTAGGAAAAAGTAATGACCTAATGACCAGAAGTTTCATTTCTGGCTTTGGTCTAATCAGCCAAAGAGAGCAACCATTTAGCAAAAGAGAGCAATGTTTTCTGCAATGTGTTTGATGGTAAAGGTGGACTCCACTGTTGAATATATAAGAGGGGTTTGCTATGGAGTACGTAAGACAGCATGCTGTATTTACAGAGAGCAACATAAGATGACTTTACCTTTTTATTAAAAGAAAGCTGTCTATTTGAGAATTGTAAAAAGCCTACTTAAAGTTTGATTCCCATTTCAATTCAATCTCTTTCCACTACAGTTAATGTAAATGCTCATTTCAGGAGGACAGTCCCTATTCTTTATGTCCAGTACTGCTGTATGGAGGAGAAAGGGTATCTGCTTAACGATACCATTGCAAGAACACTTATATATATTACCACAGATCACCTAAACTGAGGTGTAATATCTTGTAGGGTTTTCTACAAGCTTTTGTGTTCTTTGTTAGGGTGATGCATAATGACTTAGCACTTCCTTTTAGTAGTCCACAGCTAAGTGCATCAACGTTTATTGTATATATTGTAGAAGTCAGCTTGTATTTTAGCAGTTCAAAACTTACAATATAGGTCTTTCCTAATTTTTTCATGCTGAATTTAAAATCGGTTGTTGCTGCAGCTCATACTGGAAAATGGTGACACAGCATCTTCTCCGTTGCTTGAAAACTCTTCTGATATCCAGCCTAAAATTAATCATTCTCTGTTTAAACCCACTTGCTCTTGTGCCAGCATTTCCCATTACCTAAAATAGGCTTTTTTCTTTTGAACCTTAACCCCACGATGCATCATAGATAATTATGTTACCACTCAGCACTGCTCTTGTTAGGTTAAGCCAACCCAGGTTTATTTTTATCTCGTCTGGCTGGGGGAGGCCATCCGCTCCATGGTTTCGTGTAGGTAGCTTTATTCCATGGGCTTTTGAATTTGATTTCTTTTTATAAAGTCAACTGCATTCCTTGGCTCAGAGCACAGCCCACTAACAATCACTACAGCCCAGGGGATGGAAAAAGGATTGAAGTCAGGAACTTCTTAAGTTAATGCTGTTCCTGAAACATCGGATTTGTCAAAACGCAGCATCAGTTACACAGAAAAGTGGTACAAAGCACTGCTTAGTAGAGAAAAACATTTAAACTCGTTTAGCTCACACTTCACTCACAGTCACTCTGTGTAGAACAGCTTCCAGCACCGCAGGTGCTTCGTTCTTCATTGGTAGCCCCCTGCATCTGCCCAGCTGAGCACAACAGAGCAAAACGTTCTGTGCTCTTAGTCAAAAAAATTTGTAAATAATCATGGAATTGTGGCTGGGAACATTTTTTTAGATGGTTATGTGCAGTGAAAATGTACATCCTTGCACACCTTGTTTATTTTTTCAGTCCAAGGTTGCTTCTGGAGGTGCGATTAGTGTTGTCAGAGAAGGCAAGTATGGCAGGAAGGAGTCAATGCAAGGATAATTAGAGGCACTGGACAGAGAATCCCAGTATACTGAAGCCTTCCGCAAGTTAAACGAGATGCTGTTAGCAGGAATTCTGATGTGAAATGTAGTTGTGCTTTTACGTCTGTCTCCTACATTATCTTTACTGAATAAATAGCTCTGTTCATTTTGACAGGACTAATGCAGTGTTTCCTCTGGTGCTTAATAGGATCAGAAATCTTTAGAGATCTGGATGTATAATTAAAGCCAAGGTAAATACAAATGTCTTTTTGTGGTTTGCTCCATCAGATGAGTTGAATTGGGATGGAGAGGTGATCCTGGCTACATAGACAATTCTAGAAGAGACGCAATTCCATTCTTTAAAGAGAGTACTGATCTTCGCCTAGATTTTTTTTTCTTTTTGACAGGCTTGTTTCACTAGAATCTGGGAAGTTTGAAGTCACAGAGTCAAGGGAAGACTTATCTTCACTTCTCTTATTCAGTCTTGAAAGTTCATCCCTTAGAGCAGAAGAGGTGTTCTGGTCAATCACTGAAAGGAGCTCTTATTACTCCTGGAAAGGAGGGAAAAACACCTAGAGACTGCAATAATGCAATAATGTCAAAACCTAGGGAGTTTTGGAAGTAACGAAGTAGGGCTGCACAGGACCAGTAAAAAGCCCAAAACAGTTGGCAGCATCATCTATAGGAAAGTTCCCAAACATGGTAAGTAGAATGTTCTTCTCACAGAGACAGTTGGAAAAAGTAATGTCATCACTGGTGTCATCTGCACGAGACTGGCCTAAAATTTTCATTTAAGGTTGCACTTCAGAGTCTCATAAAGGGGGATGGTTCTTTTTGGAAATTCTGACATGACAGGATCAGCTTCGGAGATGAATAGTAATTCCATTTACCCCTAGTCATCCTTATAATCTCTAGGAATCTAAAATATCTGAAGTTAAGTGCTACAGTGCTGTACCTATGCCAAAAGTCTCTTCCCCTCAAATAGTGCTTTTATTCTTTTTTTTACTTTTGCCAATTCACTAAGTGCTAATGGGAGTTAGCTGCAATCATTATGATTCTGCTGAAAAAGAAAGTGATGTGTTACGTTCTGAGAGAAGAGACGTGCAGTGATTCAGTTCTTTCTTTTAGTAAAACAAATTGCGAAATGGATATGTTTCTTTTGTGTGTATTTGTTCAATCTTTTCTTTCAATGCCTGGTCTCAGGAGAGTTTGGGAGGATGAGGTACAGATGGATAATATCACCAACTGCAAAAATAGAAGTATCTTGAGTAAAACCATAGAATGTTAGTGAGTGGATCTGAAACAACCTCGTGAACTTTCTTTTGTTTTCATTCATCACATTTTAGAAGTTGCGTATACCCACATTCAACGAAGGTAGTAATTAATTTACTAAACCCTTTCCAAATGTCTATTAAAAAGGGTGATTTTGTCCCTTTTTGTCCTGTTATACAAATGCATTTTCAGTGTCTTCAAGAAAAGTCTGCTGCAAGGTGAAGGTAAAGAGGACCTAGACCTTCAACTAGCAGCATCCAGTGCACGTTCAGTTAATCCTTTTGTTCCTAAGCAGAACTTATACTGGTTATAATTTAAAAATGAATTGTTCTGAAAACTCAATAGCAGACATTTAGTCACTGTAAATTGCCTGTTCATTAATGAGATTTGTGTTCTGGAAGATAAACATGATCAGGTTCTGCATTTTTTTGCTATTTACCATAGTCTAGACAGTGAGAGGAAATGTCCTAGGCCTTGATCTTAAACACAGAGCTCTCATTAATGAAATTACCAATGTAGAACTGTTTCCTTTCAGTGAAATAACTGTTAAATCCAGTGTTTTGTGGTCTCATGTCTTAAGAATTAAGGCAAAAATGGCTTCATAGGTTGTCAGTGAGTTGTAAAGCCAGGATGCAGTCTTAAGTATATAGTAAAGAATGTTACTGTCCTTGATATAAGCAAAGGGGAGAGATCCTAAACTTCCACCTGAAACCTACCAGCTGAACTGCAGCAGAACCACCTGGTCTGCCAGCCACTCCTACCAAACTTTCATCTACAGTCCTTTCTGCCGGAGAAATGAATGTGCAATTTCCCTTAACCAAAAGGGAGCCTCACTTCATGGGTCTTCCCACAAACTTCTCTGAACTTCTTGAGACAATCTTTTGCAATCACCAAAAAGGTGGTATTTGTGCTGTGTTCCATTGAGTTTCGTACCACTCGAAAACAGATAAGAACTGTAAGATGCTGGGAAGAATACATTTAGTCAGTGAAGGATGTAAGGCAGCCCTAAAGGAGTCAAATTCTCTACATTTGATAGAAGGACAAGGCAGCAGCAGAGTGGAACAATGGCAAAGATCACCAGCATCATTAGGATAGTGCTGTGATAGAAATCTTATGTCCTGTTGATGAGATTTCCAAATTTCAGCTGCACAGATGGACATCAGCCATTACTCTTTTTTTTTCCCAAATGTCTGACTAGGAATTGCTGGGATACAATAAGCGGAAGTTTTCCAGACTGATACTTCTAACAAAACTTCATTGTACTTTCCCAATCAGCTGTCACCTCTTGGAACATTTTTGGCAGTCGTTCTGAGAAATTTTACTGCATGTTGCTGTAGAAGAAGTAAATTAATCTTTAAAAGAGAAATATTGTTTTAGCAAAAAAGAAAGCATTAATGATGGTGTAAATAATTTGATATGTCATAGGGTGAAATGGAAAAAAAAGTGAGCTACTATGTAAACTGGGTCTACGTTGCATTTTATATTTACAGGACTCTTGAGAACCCACTCAATTTATGTGAAATGTCAGTGCTCCCAGTTGCTTACCCACTGCAGTAATTTAAATGGGCTTGATGCACTAATGTGTCAGCTAGTTACTGCTTGGACACAAGCACTATAAATGCCCTACATCTGAACAGAATTATGGTATCAGTACTGCATTTTTCATGCTGATACCATGAATAACTTCAATTTTTTCACAAAATGCTTTCAATTTTAGGTTTTTAATTTATGTTAAGTTACTGCATTTCACTTTTTCCGTTCCACTGGGAATAATTAACAGCAATGTTATCCCAAAGTTTGTACTTAGATGAGTAAGTTTAAGAAAAAACAAACTTTTTCAAAAACATTGTGATTGAAGTGATGGCACTATTGTCTTTTGAATCCCAAACTACAGTTCAGTATCTCAAGGGTGGGACCATGTATTTGTGTGGACATAAACTGATGAGCTAATGCATGAGCAGAAGTCTGTTGGGAGCATTAGGACAAAGTAGGTGACTCACATGGTTGTTTCAGGTGTTGTTATCTGTCAGTCTTGCATGTTGGAGCGTTTGTAACGTATCAAAGAGCAATAAATAAACCATAGTTACTTCATGTAATGTGGCACAATTTGATACAATCTGCATTTCCTGCTTAGAGTATAAATTATATCAGAGCAAGAAGGTGAAAAGAAAGTCCTCTAATAATTGGAGGGTTTATTGCCCATAGTGAAGAACTGCTTCCCTACTGCGGCTGAACCACTTACCCTTCACTGGCACATTTTTCCTTATTCCAGGATGAAAAAGGTAACTTTATGCTAGTGATAAATTACTACACAAAGGATACATTCTTCACCTGGCACCTCTGTTTTGTTTGCCATCATATGAGTCCAACTTGTGATAATGATGTTTTTAATATTCTTGCATTTTTTAATATTATTGCATTCTTTAGTATTCTTGTCTTTAACTGTTCTTACATTGTTTTACATTTTGCAAGACGCCTGTGAGAAGTGACGGCTTGTCACAGTAGGTAGGATCTTCAGACACATATGGAAGAGCACAAATTGTAGAGGAAATGGTTGAATAAGATACAACAGGGATGGTTGCTACAGTAGTGATGGAAGCTTAATATTGAGCTCGTAAACTTAAGTCATATACAGGGAGATTAGAATAAACTTCTGGTGCTGTTAAGGTATTGGCCTTTTCTTCATTCATTTTGGTTGTGAGACAATTATGTGCACACATTTTCATTTTGAATCCAAAGTAATCTCTGTTTACAATTGAGAGGCAATTTGTTCAAACTGTGCATGCAGTTACATTTTTAATTGTGTCATTTCATTGTTGTTGTTCCTACCCTACGTTACTTACCTCTTCAGTCATCTTTGCTGCACTTACTTCTCTAGCCTTAAAGTAGATTTCAGAGCCCTTAGTCCTGGCTCCTAACACTGTCTAGTAGAGGAACAGAATTAAACCTCCGGTGCTACTAGGCTGTCATAGTAGTTTATCTTCATCGGTTGTTAGTACCTTAACCTCGCATGTACTCCAGCACTGCAGTACTTTGAAAAGTGGTCTTTGTTAGCAGTAGGAGATGGTGATAACACAGAGCTACAGAAACCATTGCCTGTTTATTTCATGGCAGGAGCAAAGTTCGTGAATTCAAAGTCTTCTGAAGGCTTAGTCTAGATTACACTGTTCACTTTGCTCGATGAGCATGGCCACCGTTTTGGGGAGCTTTCCCTGAGCTGAGGTTCTGCCTGTCAGCTCTTTGAGAAAGGTCCATGGTTTTGTGCAGGTTCAGGAGATGCCATCTCAAAAGTTTGAATGCTTATTTTCTGTAGGCTGGCAAGAGCCGTTCTCCACCCCTGTCATTTCCGAAACGTGCATCATCGATACAGCTCCTTACAGGAAGTCTTAATTGTCCTTTATAGTAATTTATTGCTCCAATTATGCAACCCACTCTGCCTCTTCTACCATAATACACGTTACCCTTTGTGTCTGATAAAGTTCGTAATAAAACAGAGAACTCCTGCCTTTAGTACTGCTAACATTAAGCTGGACGGTGGAGACAATGCATTACAGATAATAAATATAGAAGGCAGTTGTGGTCTGAATTTTCATGGATTCATGTACTCAGTTTAGATATATTAAAGTGCATGTCAGGTCAGAGCAAGTGACTGTAGGATCTCTTAATGAAAGGAAACAGGTAAGTCCAAGGCCTGTAGTAGACACCTATCTTGATGTGGAATAAATTGTTCTTTTGTTGTGTCTGTTCTCCCTTGACTATAAAGGGAGCCTGAAGTCATCAGTCAGGATGAGGGTTGTAGACAGAGATAACATCTTTTATTAGACCAGCTGCTGTAAGTTGGAAAAATTAGACAAGCTTTGGAGCATATGAGCTCTTCTTCAGATCTGAAATAGGAGCAGCAGATTTTGAAGCTAATTATAAACCCTTTTCTACGTATGTCCCTACACCATAGATACAGCAAAACACCATAGATTTAGGCATCTAATTTTTATCTATCTAAACACAGCCAGAGCGACCAAGCACGGGATGCTCATTTGGGAATTTGAGGACTTGCGTCTCACGCAGCACGTTTTTGTTTTGGATGCTGCCTCCAGTCCTGGCCTCAGAACCAACCCAGTGGGCAACCCCAGGTGTCTGCTCAGCTGCCGCTGTGTGCTCTGCTTGGGTTTGTGCTCTTCACATGCTGCCCATGGAGCCTGACCTCGCATCTCACGCTCCTGTCACACTGAGAGCCACGGTCACATGCAGACGCTTTGTCCAGTTGCAGTTCAGCTCATCCCTTCCCAGGCTTGATTGCTGCTACACTGCTCTGGTGTTTTGAGAGAAATTGCTTTCTGGATGCTATATATCAGTGCAAGGATTGATAGTGCATGTATGGTGGTAAGCTTGGGAGCTTATTCTCAGCTTTTCCTGTCTGCTTCTTGGGTATTTTATTAAGACAGAGAGCACACCTGGGAGCAGGTCACTTTCCCTGGATGATACCCGCAGAAAAGTTTCTCCCATGTGCTCCCTTCCCTTCCCATAGCTGCAGCACCAGAGGGGATGGAGATGCTCATGTGCTGGGGGGTGGGCACCGCAGGTGTGGTGTTAACCCAATGCCATGAGTTATTTTGGAATTCCTGGTAATGTCAGGAGCTACATGCCACTGTATCTTTAACAGGTTTTGAAAACTGGCTTATCCGAATTTTTCAGTCCGTTTCAGTTTCCTAAAACACTGTGTCATCCTTTGAAGTTTCCTCCCTGCGTCAGCTTCCCACCCCTGCTACCCCGGCTGCCTTACTCAGGGAGAAATCTTCCGGCATCGGCTGGGTCTGATGCAACCGCTCCTCTGACGTGGAGAGCTGCCAGCGCTGGCCTGCGCCCAGCACTCTGTACTCCTCGCTTCCTCGGAGGAACAGTTGCTCTAAATAAAGAAGGACAGATGCAAAGCTTGTTTCCAAAAGATGCAGAGCTTGTTTTGTAAAGCATATCAGAAGCTTCTATTATTGTAAATTGACATTTCCACTGGGCGCACTTAGATTTTAATTCAGGTGGTTTGATTCACTAATTCATGTGATTGAAATGACTTTTATCAATTATATTAAGATGGAGCAATGCAGTAATTCAGTAAAAGCTTTTTAGCTGAAGTGGTTTCTTAATTCATTTAAACAGTGCTCTCATTTATTATTCAGATATTGGTTTGCCAGTAGTTATCATGGGAATCTGACTGCTTGGTCTGTCATGCCTTCAAACGCTTCCATTTTTTTGTCTGTCCTTGATTTATCTCTGTCACCAATATTTCAGAAGGAGGCTTTAAAGAAGTAATTGCTTGCTTCAGTTGTGCCCTTTACATTGTTGGTTTCATTAACATTTAAAAATGCATAGAAGAGACTGTCTCTGCTTTAAAGAGCTGGGAATCACAGAATCATAGAATTGTAGGGGTTGAAAGGGACCTCTGGAGATCATTGAGTCCAACCCCCCTGCCAAAGCAGTTCCCTACACCAAGTCACACAGGTAGGCGTCCAGATGGGTCTTGAATATCTCCAGGGAAGGAGACTCCACAACCTCCCTGGGCAGCCTGTTCCAGTGCTCCGTCACCCGCACCATGAAGAAGTTCTTCTGCATATTGGTGTGGAACTTCCTATGCTCCAGTTTGTGGCCATTTCCCCTTGTCCTGTCCCCACACACCACTGAAAAGAGTCTGGCCTCATCCCTTTGCCTCCCACACTTTAGATATACATAAACACTGACCAGATCCCCTCTCAGTCTTCTCCATGCTGAACAGACCCAGGTCGCTCAGCCGTTCCTCATAAGGGAGGTGCTCCACGCCCTTTATCATCTTTGTTACCTTCTGCTGGTCTCTTTCCAGGAGATCCCTGTCCTTTTTGTACTGGGGAGCCCAGGACTGGACACAGTACTCCAGGTGTAAGGAACAGTACTCCAGAATGTAAGGAAGCAGGGTAAACAAAGGAGAACTTGCTGAGATCAGTTACCTGCCCAGTATTGTATTCAAAAAAATATCTGAGAGAGAGGTGGGAAATCAATAAAAACTACTGAATTTCAATGATCTTGTATTTTGGGCTAATTTAAAGAAAAATTTTAACGTGGTCTCCTGAAGGAAATCGGCTTACCTAACCCAGCTGATGGAGGTTCAGCTTGCAGGGTTTGGCTGGTGGTGGGCTAAAAGGAAGAAAAACAAACTCTTGTTCCCATTGTAGGCATGGCTTCAGCAGGAGTCTTCTGCAAAGGTCACGGTGTGAGCTGTGCATGGTGTTTTTGGTTTTAGAAAGACTCCGATCCTCAGAGCCCACAGGTTACAGCGGTGCTGCCCGTCCTGTGTAAAAGGTCCATTCCCCCATCGTTTTGCAGAATTGGAATTGGGTTGAATTGTCTTCATATTTTTTCCAGGAAAAAGCAGATAGCTTCCTAGTTCCCCAGTGTGACTGAACTTGGTAAGCTTCAGCAAAGATAGCTGCCTAAAATTAAAAAAAACCTTTGAGGACAATTTTTTTTTTTTGGCTTGACTGTCTGAGTTAGAGCAGGAGAGAGATCCTGGGCAAAGCTTCTCAGTGACTTTGCTGGTAAAAGGGACGGGACTGTGTTGTTCCCCTATGAAAAGATCACTGTTTTATACAGTTCTAATCTGAAATTAATTCTGTGGAGAAAGATTTCTTTTAAAATTGATTTTAATTTCCTCATTACAAAATCAGAGCAATCTTGCAGACATGAAATTCTGCTTTCTCTACTATTGCAGATGATAGTAATTTCCCTACTTTTGCTTTGGTGTTTGTTGTTATTATGACGGATCTTGGTGATTTTGTTCATTCTTTGGCTCTGAACATCTTTTGTCAGATCTGAGCCTTTCCTTGGCTGTACGGCTTGGGTGTAAATGGCTGTTACAGAGTGCAAGTGGGTACTTGTTCAATTCAGCCCTTTCCTCATGTTAATCCTAACATTGATGTCAGGATCCTTCTGCATTGCAGTGTAAAAAAATTGAGAGTTGATGGAAACACTTCTGTTGTGAGGAATGTGTGTGACAAACTACGCAGGCTTGCCGAGGGCAAATTAGAGCTGAAGTAGCTGCTCTTGGCAGTGTTTTCTTAATTACAATTGTCAACTAACTCTTGGCTAACATCACACTGTCTGCTTGCAAGCAGGCTCAATATTCATTCAACTTAATGGCTTTTTTCTGTGAAAGATGTGTCTGTACCTTGTGATCGTTTCATGGATTCACTACAGATCATGAAAATCAGATGATGGCATCTGTAAAATAGGTAGACATTGGACTTTAAGCCAGAATTCCATCACAGCCTTGGCAGACTGAGTGCATCATGCAGATCTTTTACTTATTACCTGAAATAGTTCCTAATAATTACATCTTTGCCTGTATTCCTCAGAGAGAGACTGAGAGCCTGGTATATCTGTGGCCAAGCGTCAGGAATGGCAGCACCAAGGTCTAATATAAGGATGAAGGGGCATTTTTTCAGTGTCTGAACTGGCTAAGAAAACCATTCCTACCTTCTCAGTGCATTCCTTGCAAAGAGGAATTAACCACCTTCTCCTAATTACTGTAGACAAGGCCTTAAAAGACATTGTTCCTCAGAGGGCTGCACACTTGATATGTGAGTACGCGATCCTAACAGAGGTCTCCTTGTTGGCCTTCTAAAGGGATCTCATTGTTAGGAAGTGGATAAATGGAAAGGGTCGGCACCAAGAGCTAAATCAGTATTCAAGGAATATTACGAGTGCTACAATAAAAGTAGGTAATGTTTCCAAGTGAAAGGTGAGATTTGAACCTTCTCAGATGATTTTGTATGGTGACAGTACCAACAGGTATAGATGGATTTAATTCTTAGAAAATATGTGAGTAATTATTAGAGGAAACTCATTCTAAAGTTTAAATTATAGCATTATTATAAGTTTGTATTCTAATACTTTACACAAATGGCAATATGAAAAATGCCACTAGTGACCCGAATGTCAGATGTGGGTTTTTTTCAAAAAATTTCTGGTGTGCTAGCACACATGCTTGCTGACATCTGCATGCCATTTTCATTCACGTAGGTCGTAAGAACTTCTGATTTTCAATTCCCTTTTAGAAGAACGCTACTAAACAAAAATGGCACCGCGTTTACTGATCTTTTGTATTAACTACTTAGTGAAGTAGAAAAATGTTTTAATTTGTCTCTCAGTCTGTCTCATTTCCTCCTGCCTTTCTGCCTCTTGTGTTGTAGTAGCTGCCCCTTACCACGTTCTGGGTTTATCTGGCCGTCTTCCTCCTCCCCTCTTCTGCCACTCAACCGAGGTTCATCTCCTCTGTCAGTCCTCTCCCCCATGCCAGGATTCCCCAGTCAGTGGTAATGTGAGCACCTCTGTATCATTGCTGTCCCTGTCTTTTCAGCTCTGAAGCAGGTTGGTTGACACGTCAACGTCTTAACCTTCCTCTGAAGGGTGGCCATAGCTGAATGCAAGAGGGGAGGCATTGGCAGCTGCCACAGGTCTTTGTGAGAGCTTTGAACAGTTGTATTTGTGGCTCTGCTGGATGGTGAAAAGAGGGCCCACATGTCTACAAGAGATTTTCCTCCTCTTTCCTAATTTTTATCAAGGTAGGATTATACTCATTGAGGATGTATTCCCTGAAACGGAGTTGTTTCAGTTACTGTACCGAGTGCAGCACCAAGAGGGGAAGCACAGACTTTACCAAGCCTCACAAACTTGGCCAAATAGTGTCTCAGCTGCAGTTTCCAGTGCTTTCTCTGTTCCTTGCATCAATTACCCATGCCCTTGCTGTTCCAGCTTGCAGAGTTCAGCTTGTTCCCTTCCTTATCCCTTGGAAGCTGGCAAAAAGCACTGCCTGCCTCCTGGAGCAATGCTTTTTGGTCCACCAGAAGAATGGAATGAGCAGAGTTGCTGTAAACCAGATAAGGGTGTGTGGCTGGCTTCAAATCAGTAGCAACTACAGGGAGCATTTTCGGTGAAAGTCATGGCAGGGTGGTTTTCCCTTTTTCTTTCATGGACCTACTGCCTGACTACAGCCTGTTGTAAGGCTTTCACCATGTGGGGCTCCCAGAGACAAAAGAGCTGCTGCAGTGCAACTTAATTCCACACTGAAATTTGCTGTACAGAGGAGATGACATTTCAAAGCTGAGCTCTGAATCACAGCCGTTCATTAAAATGCTCTGCAGTGGTGTTACATGGCACTGCTCAGCACTCAGCCCTGCTGGGCACAGTGATTTCACTTGCTCTCCCAAACTGACTTCTTTTATCTCAAATGAGGCAAAGTAGAGGATTTCATGCTTCCTTTGAGCTGGGAGGTATCTCTCCTTGTGGCTTTTTATATGCGCGTGTGTAAATATATTTACACAAAAATGTATTCATACACAGCGACAGGTGGTACTGGCAGCACCTGTTGCTGGGGTCACTCAACACTCCAGTTATAAAACCCTAATTTTAGTTGCTTATAACTTTTGTCAAACTTAAACATTTGGGTTGAAATGTTATGTGCCAGGTGTCTGCCTTAGGCTGATTTGGGGGCTGGGAAGAGGGATTTTTCAGCAAAAGAAAACATTACTGCCAGTTTGAGGAGCAGAGACCACCACACTGGCTTGTCCATGCTGGAAAGCAAACTGTTGCAGGTTGAGATGCTCCAGCAGCTTCCCTGGTTTGATGCCAAAAGTTGCCAGTGGGGTTCCCCTGCAGCCGAACGTGTCTTTTGCCACTGTTACAGAGATGTGCAGTTTGGATGAGAATGCACCTCTTTTTGGCTGTTATGGGCCTGTGAAAATGCGTGGTGGAAGGCTGTGGGCTGCTGCCCACGTCTGTCGTGTCCGGTTCCCAAAAGCAGTGCTGTGCCGGGACCCTGCGGGTGCGAGAGGCCCAGGAAGCAGCCTGGAGCCTGAGCACGGAGCACGCTGCACCCAGTGGCATCGGTCCTGGGAGCAAATGAAGCAGCTCTGCTTGTGCTTACACAGCGCCAGAAAGCAGGAGGGAATGGCTGGCAGGGGTCCAGGGGAGTGGTGGCGATGGACGGGATCAATGAGAGTGGTAGGAGTGAAGGACACAGGGTTTTAGGACCTTTATGAGGAGAAATGCTGAGGAGACAGAGGGTGCCTAGGGAGCGCAGGCCGCAGGATTTCTGTGGTGACTGTCGAAGCAGCTGAAACATCCCACAGATAACACACACTGCAGCTCTGCAGCCAGGTGGTTTGCACAGGAGTATCACCTCGTGCTGTGCCAATGCCCTCCGTGTTTGTGAGTGTATAGACTTGAATCTACTGATATACACTTACAGACCACAGAATGGCTTGGGGCAGAAGGGCCTTTGAAGCCCACCCAGCCTCAACCCCAGCCATGGGCAGGGCAGCCCCCCACCAGCTCAGGCTGCCCAGGGCCCGTCCAGCCTGGCCCTGAGCACCTCCAGGGATGGGGCACCCACAGCTCTCTGGGCAAGCTGAACTTACGAGCCCGTATTGTTTCATCTTGATGCTGTTTCAGGAGGAAGAGTTGTTCTGCTTAGTAACAATTTCATTTTTTTTCTGGTGTTTCTTAGCATTTGAATACTCAGGCTGCACTGGAAGGCTTCTTATGCGTGCATGCAAATCCCTTTGTAAATAATACAGTTGTTCCTGACTGTATAATCTTACTTTGGAATCTGTAGTGCCTTGGTAGTCCGCAGAATGCAAAATCACACCCATAAATTAGTCATGGATACCGAGGTGGATTGTGATTTCGTCGAGGTTGAAGAACATCTGAACAGACTGCTTGTATTATTTTTAAGTTGTCCTTTCTGGATCATTGTGGAAATCAGAAACAAACTGCCTGCTGCAAAATATTCTGTTTCATATTACTTAGCATTTTCCCATAAAAGTCTGAAGAAATGCCACAGAACCTGATCAAAGTTTAAAGTCAGACTTTGTTATTGAATGATGATGATTTTTTTTATTGTAGGTAAAGGCCCGGCCAAGAAACTGACAAAAAAGGTAAGCGAAATGTTCCTTTCGTTCTGCAAAAGAACTTGCATTCTTTCTGTTACTCAACCAAAAAGACTTCTTTTTCAAAACTGGTTTTATATTTTCTTGTTTGTGTCTTTAAAGGAGGTGGATGCTGCACTGCTGTGTGTTACAAAGGCTAAACCAGGACCGACCTTTTTTAGAGAGCTTGGTGATAAAGGTAACAAGACGCTTTTGATACTGAAAAATACATCTTGTTTTTTATCTCATCATGTAGGATGAATTAAATATAGTTTTAAAGCCAGTTTCGTGGACTTGACTCCATCCCCATCTAGCCAGCAGCTGCCACCTTGGCAAGGCTCAGTTACACAGGAGGGAGCCGGGAGGCAGGGCTGGGGGCCGAAAGCCTTCTGAAGAAATCGGAAAACCTGCTTAGAGAAGAGGAAGAGGCTGAAAGGATGACCTCAGCAGAGAGTGGCTGTTAGGACTTGTTAATAAACTGCTGTTTCATTATGTAACTTAGATGTATGGAAGCAAAGAACAGAAAGAAAATTCGTATCTGATTATGTAAAGTGTCCTCCCTGGTTCCAGGAGCAGTGGAGGTTGTTTCTCCCTCACTGGGAGCTCAGTGCCCCCTCACAGGAGCAGCATGCCTGGGTTGCTTTTCAGCCAGCATTTCCACCTTATGGCTGGCGACAGAAAGAGAAAACTCTGAGGGCTGGGATATTGTTTGTATAACAACAGGGAATTAAGGAACAGCAAATAAACACCTCATTAGCATAAATTAATTGAAGGGGGGGGGGAACAAACAAGAGGATCAAGGAAACCAAATAAATGAGTAATTAACCATTTCACCAGTAACAAAGGCTGAAATCCTTAAACTAATGAGAAAGACTGGCAGTGTCTATTCACAGACTTCGTGCACGGCAGAGGTCAGCCCGTGTCCCGCACCCCGTGGACGTGGCTCTGTCCTTCTGTCTGCATCATGTGGGGGCTGCGGGCATCCCCTCCGTGGGCATTCCTCAGCAGCTCTGCACAGGTCCAGCAATTTTTTCCAAGCCTAGCGAAGGCTGTTTCATGCTGAACATTTACCTCCTGCCTTTTCAAATTACCAATTGTCATCTGCTTTCCCAGGACGGGGCTTAAGGGATTCCCAGTCTTTAATTCTTGGATATCCGTTCCCCATCACTGCTTTTTTAAAGCTTTTCTTTTTGTAGTGGTTGATACCACAAATCCCTAACACTTTCTGCCTGGGAAAATCAGGAATCCACCAACAGAAAGTGAAAACGTGGTGAAGCAGCGCAGTGTCCTGATGCTGCACCACTCCCAGCTGGCTGCAGGCAGAAAGCAGGGCTGCTGGTACGCTTCCTTCCCACCCTGGACCACCAATCTCCTCCCATTTAGCTCTGTGAGTCCTTCCAGGATCTGGCAGGAGTTTGGGATGATGCAGGAACATTCGGTGCGGTTGTCCCTGTAAAGACAACACGTGCAGTTTGTACAGATTCTGGTCACGGTGCCTCTGTAATGACATTGACACTTTTGTCTTTGGATCCCTTATTACTGCATTTAAGAAGCTATAAATATTTATGTATTGCATACTGCTTTTACACATACCAAAATAATGAACCTACACCTGTTCCATGGTTTAGCTGAGATTATTTTAACTACCATCAAATTGTTATTGAAATATCAAGTAGAGGGAGAACGATCCTCAGTCCAGTTTGTAAAGCATAAAGCTGGGGAATTCTGCCTTCTAGTGGGCAGTTTCAAAATCTATGTCATGTTTAGTGGTATATTAATGATTTATTTATTTATTTAATGATTTATTTGGCAATAAAAATATTGTGCTGTCAGCATGTGCTATAAAGCCCGAGGGCAGAGATTTCCAGGGAGGCATAGGGAAGGTTCATTTAATCTTAGAAAACTGCAGTATTTTGCCAATGCTAAATGCAAATACTTGGCTGCAAGTCTGCTGAGTCATTCAACAGTACGGGAAGCTTTTATCTTATAAATTTGACTTGGATGTGAATATAACTTTCTTTGCTATATTTTAAAAAATTGTTCCATTGCATCTTTTACATGTAAAATTTGAGTAACTTTGTAATGATTACTGCTCAATGAAAATTACCGAACTATTGAATGCACTTTATGCTTAAGGTAAGTTGGCAAATCACTGCAGGTAGTAAAAGAACAATAAAATAAAATAAAGAATTTTTATGGAGATCAGTCCACAGGTTAAAAAAAAAAAATTATCTCTCTAAAGATTTTGGTAGAATCAGCCTGCTGGAAAGTGCAAAATGTGCCATGGATTTACTGAGAGGCACTGAGACAGGCTTTAAAGAGCAATCAAGACACTTTTTACTTATTTTCATTTCTTGTACCCTTTTATCTATTTCACTGCAGTGACTTCTCACTCAGCTTAAGGCAACACAACGCAGGCAGTCCATGTCACTCCCTTTCCCTTCCTTGCAGGGCTCTCTACTTGCAGCCCTCTGCAATCAGAGCGATCAGTGTCATCCCCCCTCCTTTGAGCCCAGAAGCAGGGTTGTCTTTAAGTTGGTCTTTTCTTTACACCCTGCCATCTCTGTATAAATTTTGCACATTCTTTCTCCAAAATTTCCCAAGGTATGATGTTCCTGTTTACACATATATCTAAAACCCTCCAAGTGCTCAGCATTTTGTATTTCAATTAGTATAGGTTTTTTTTATCTGACTTTAACAATCTGCCATGTTCACATCCTTTCTAATGCTTTGATAAAGATGTTTTTCTTAGATCACTCCACTGAGTGTGTTACCTCTTCTTGCATATCCCAACGACACCGGGTTCCCCTTTTGCACTACTTGGCCAGGGCTCACCTCTTGTTGTGGGGACCTCTGTGCCAATTCCATGGCTGCCCGTGCCTGGGAGGTGTTTCCTCTATCAGCTTGAGAAGTTACCTCCTTGTCTTCCTTTATATTCTTCCCTTAAACATACTTTTGCTGTGACACATTCAAAACAAAATTGGAGTAGGAATCACTGTCCGTCACGCTATTTGCTCGATTTCTTTTCCTCTCTTATTTATTTCTCCTTTCTCTCTCATCTTACATGTAAATGCATAGGGTAAAAAATGGAGCAGGATCTCTTTTTCTGATTGTTTGCTTCTGAATTTGTAGAAACTCTGAACACTTTGTCTAGGAGCAAGATTGCAAGTTTTACAGCAGTGCAAATAATTTGCATCCTTGCAATGACCATATTAGCCTATTGACAACACATTAACCTAAAACTTGTAAGCAAAACTAAACATTTTAGATGCAAACGATTCTGTGAAAATATTTTTTATTTCCGCAGTGCATTGTATGATTGCAGTACTGTGCTGATGTACACATGATGCATGCTGGAAAACCACAGAATCATAGAAAGGTTTGGGTTGGAAGGGACCTTAGAGATCATCTTGTTCCAACCCCCCTGCCATGGGCAAGGACACCTCCCACCAGACCAGGTGGCCCCAAGCCCCATCCAGCCCGGCCTTGAGCACTTCCAGGGAGGGGGCATCCACAACTTTTCTGGGCAACCTGTTCCAGGGTCTCACCACCCTCACCGTGAAGAATTTCCTCCTTATATCTAGTCTAGATCTACCCTCTATCTAGCCATTGGCTAGATATAGATAGATATAGATAGAGCCGTATGGCTCTATCTAGCCATTACCCCTTGTCCTGTCATTGCAAAGCAGAGGGAACAGCCCTGTTTGGGTGGAGAGGAAAGCTGCAGTACGGAGCCAGAGTGAGTCGGCAGAGGGCTCAGCATTAGACACGGCTTTGCATCAGATCTGTTCTCAGATTTTCAGACTGTTGCTTTCAGCAGCGTAACGTTTCTGAACTCTGGAAGTTAAAACTTGAAGTGTTAAGTCACTGTCTGAGGCCAAGTACAGATGTTGTCAGCTCTGGATGGTAATTTATCAGAAGTTAATTGTCTACTGGTGAAGCTTAAGTGGATTCTTTATCTATCAATTAGCTGTATATAAATTATTATAAATAGTTTATCTTTGCACAGATAGGCACGTTTGAACTTCATTATTTTAAGCAGCTTCAGCATTATACAATGTTTAGCTCACAAGTTAAAAGTAGCTTGGTTATTTTGAAAAGTGATTTATAGAAAAGCCCTTTACATTTTTTCTGCAAACATTATTGCAGTGCAGATGGCTCGGATTCTGCTGCTGAGCCACCCTCGTCGCACGCTCTATCTTTAGCTGCCCACTCTATTCTGGCGCTGTCACATCTCCGTGTTTGTTCAGGCCTTTCGTTTAAGGCGGTATTTCAAAGGAAAACACTGGAATTTTCCTTCAGAAGGGGGGGAAATACTTTCACCTTGTAGAAAGGACATGTTCCTATTTAAAAAAAAAAAAAAAAAAAAGAAGCAGCTCCCCTTGGCAGGCAGCCCGGCCGCGCTATCAGCGCGATCTCGCAGCTTGGCAGCGCTGCGTGCCGCCATGTTCCCCTGGGAAGGAGCGGGAAGCGGCTCCCGCCCGGCGCGGCCGCGAGGGATGGAGCACTTTGATCCGCCGGGGCGGCGCTGAGCAGTTCTCCTCCCGGGTACTAAATGTGACAAAGCACTTCTAATTTATTTGCCTTTCTGTAAACATTGGATGTTTTCAGTGAGAATCCAGAGATTTAGTGCCGGCCTTTTATTGATACCGAATAAACCTTACTCTCCCGATCAGACAGGAACGTTGACGAGCCTCTGGTTAGAGCTCTGACCTTCAGAGCACTAAAAACACAAGTAAAAACTGTATTAAATAATAACGTGGCTTACTTTAATAACCTATTTAATACATTTTTATGTTTGTAAGACTTGATCTTCAAGTCTTGTTATAACTATATATTTTTGGTGCAAGTCATTTTTTATCTGTTTCATTTCAGGGTTGATATCTTATGCAGAGTACCTATTTTTGCTGACAATCCTTACAAGTAAGTATTATATATTTAAAATCCGTATGCATAAATACTCAGCTTCTAACACCTTTCCAGGAACGTTTTCTGATACTTTTAACTTCTTAATTTCTACACATAGTTTAACTTGAAGAACAGTTGAGTGGTAGAGTGGTAGAGTGGTAAGGCATCAATGTAAGTGGATATAACTTCAGCTGATTGCAGCTGAGTTCCAGTGTCACCACTGATCCATAGCAGTGTGTCAGAACTCGTGGGAAACCCTGCACCATGACGTCAGGACAGTCCTTCATGAGTCACTGGAGAAAGGGAAGCATTGGATGCAGGACCACGTAACGAGGGGAGGAGGAGCAGTGAGGGGAGGTAGATAATTTGTCTCCTGAGCAGTGGTTTCAGTCATTCTGCACAGTGAGACGTTAGTGTTATAACTCGTGCAGCAGTGCAAGAAGCTATTGCACTGCTTGGAAGGTCATCGCCTTGTACTCACACACTCAGATTTGTAATGGGTGATATGCATAAGCAGCACATTTCCAGTGTCCCTTTGCCTGACTTCCTAATCCTATTTTCATTTCTCTGTTCCTCTTGACTGTTTCCTCCATGTATTTTATATGTATGTCCTCCTGCTTTACCACCTTCCTTTGGCTCTCTCAGGCACTTGTTAAGACACTATTGTGTTTGGTAACCTCAGGAGCCAGGCTCTCCATCCACTCAAGCTAAGAGCTGTGACTCTCATGTTTTGTCGTGGGAGTGGAGAGGAAAGCTTTGGGCAGCTCCAGCAGAGCTCAGACCTGAACCTATGTCCTGTGCCTGCAGACAGCTTCCCTCAGCTGCACAACACAGCACGAAACAAAATGCTTTCAGTGGAAGCAAGCTTGCTTCATCTGCAAACAGCAGGTGTTTTTGCTTGCGGGTGGAACTGATCTTGGATTTTCTAGGTTTCCTCACTCACAATTGCTCTGTTCTGTACTTGCCACCTCCCTGTGCTATTCTGATGAAGTGAAGCTGGAAAATGCTGAGGTTTGAGGTGCAATGCATACAACAAATGTTATGCAGCACGACCCATAGACTGGTGATAAAATAGCACATGTGTGTGTCCATATAACCCATCTTGTTTGACTGACTTACACAGGTCTGACGTTTTAAGCAAGTGACAAAACCAAGCATACTGGATCTTGTGACATCAGAGGGCAAAGAGCAGAGAGAAGGAAGCAGCCATTCTCATCCCCGTGAACTCATTGCTTCCTTGGCCACAAGGCCCGTGGCAGGAACTTAAACAAAGTGGCAAATTTTCCTTGCTCTAGAAATCCATCCCCCCATGGCCTAACACCAGTAAGTGGGGATGCATGCCGTCTCCAGGGAGCAGAGAGACCACGTGCAGTTTCAGCCCGCTGACTGTTGGTGTACACCGCTTGTGTGATTCAGCCCTTTTGCAGCATGTGTCATTTCTCAGCAGGACTGCATCTTTGCCTTCTGCACAGCGTGAGGGCTGGGTGATCTCTTAAGGAACTTCAACCAGTGCACAATATTGCATAGAATATATACATTGATGTAACCTACTTGCCATACAAATATACTGTTTCACCGGTACTGGCTGTCCAGTGCTGTGTATAACTTGAATGTGTTCTTTACACTGTGTGTTCAAGTGCTGGTTTTTCTAATCAGAAGTATTAATAGAGACTTGATCGGTAAAGGTGGTTTTAAAATACTTGTTGCAACACAAAAAAGAGGATTTTTTTTTAAAAAAGAACAACCTTGTTATAACTTCAGAAGAGTGTCTTGATTAAATTTGCACAAATAGATGCTGCAGTTTCTATTTCTTTAAACTTCTGTGGTAACTGAAAGTAAATTCATGCTGATTTATTGGCTGAAACAATTAGAAAATTGAAGCAGTACCAGAGCGAGTCGTTCCACTTCTCCAAACAACCAAACAAACATTATTTTTCACAGAATTTGTGTAGCAGTGTATTGAACTGCAAGAGCTAAGGTGCCTCTTGGTGCAGGAGGAAAATGTAGTGCTAATGTTACTGCTTTGGTTGCACAGAGGCCAGTCATACAGAGCAGTTCAAAAGCAAATGTCAACAAGTGTTGGTGCCTCTGTCTTTGCCTAACTTCAGTCAGACCTCAGCCAGACGACCCGGCCTTCTCTTGTAGTGAGAATTAACGTGAGATTTTCTAAAACAGACATTAATATTTAAATGACTTTTCCTGAATTACCAATAGAGCAATGGGGAAACCAGACCAAAGGGTCATCACCAGACTCCTGGCTCCAGCACCTTGCTGGCCAGCCCGTGCTGCCCATCGTATAAAAACAGTAACACTGAACCTCAAAATGTTCTGTGGGAGACAAAGGCTTTCTTTTGCCCATTGTGATCCCCTTTCTCTTTCCTGTGTGCCATGTATCATCATCGTCTTTTTTCTTCCAATGCTGTGTTGAATTTCATTTTCAGCAGTTGTTTAATGGGACTTTTGGTGAAGTCCTGCCTGCTGAACAAGCCCAGGAACTGGAATTGTCACCGTGACTAAAAGCTTTGCTCCAATTAGTCAGTCACTGATGCTGACAGTTGGGTCAAAGCAGGAATGGTTGCAAGGGAAGCACCTAAGTATAACCTGCACTCACAGCTAAGATGAATCTCTTGGGCTCAGATTTTGGAATTTTGCCTGATTCTAATTAAATACAAATATATCTGAAGCAGTCTTTGAACTATGCTTATTTTACGAATGCATACCTTTGGGGTTACATCATATCAGATAAGTGTGTCATCTGAACAGTATAAGCAGCTTTAGGTCCTATATTTTCAGTAACAGCTTTCTTATCTGAAAATTGCAACACAGATGGTATGAATTACTGTTAAATACATCAATTACTTTTATTCTCTAAATACGTTATAGGATAGACTCTTCTTGCCTTAGTACTAGTAACACAAATTTAGAGCGTGGCATTCCCACGGAAAGGAAGCCAGTTTTGATTATTATGGCCCAGTTGCTGGGGAAGGGCTCCGCTATGCAGATTGCAGTGGTATTTATAAACTATCCTTACATCACAAGGTTGCTTCACAGAGAATGTTAGTTGGCAGCTGAAGATACAGTTATTTCTAAAACATAAAAATAGTTCTTTGTTTAACCATCTTGCTATCACTTAAAAAAGAACAGGGTATTTCTTTAACTACAGCCTCTTCAGAAAGACTCTCTAAAGAGAAGCAAGTCTTAAAGCTTTACAGGATGGAACTGGAAGAATGTACTTCCAAAATAGAATGAAATCTCCGTAGGCATCAGTGTTTGTAGAGATACTGCTTCACTGCCCTCATGAGTCCAACATCGCTCTTGGAAGCATGAATATGTGCTGGAGAAGATAACTCTGGCTTTCACATTAATGCCTGACATGACTATGCTGTGGAATTAATTCGCCTGCTCCAGAAATTACTGGGGTAAGTGCTGGCTACTGCGGTGACCTGTAAATACGTTTCAGCAGCACACTGCTCCTGTGTGGGCTTGCTAATGAGCGAGGTCACCTTGTGTAAGCAAAGTAAGATCAGGAAATTGTGGGAAGGAGCTCAAAACACACGGTGTTTTTATAGCACCTGCAAGACTCAGAACTCATTAAAAGTTCATGTTCAAAAGAAACATCCACTTGGCGAAGGAAATGCAGGGTAAAGTTTTATAAAATTCCTGAAAAATAAGCTTACTGGGAGGTGTATAAAACATGCTTTAGCCAAAAAAAAGAGCAGAAGGAGTAATTTATTACTTCTCAGTAACATTTGAGTACATTGTTTAGGGAGGTTGGAGAAGAGAAGGAAAAAATGGCCTGGGTCTAACACCATGGGATGGGATCTGGGAGAATTTGGAGTGGCCACAAGATCAGTCTGTCCTCTACGCTAATGAAGACTGAAAATAGTGGCGTGCAATAACACGTGGAAGAAGTACTGGAGAAATACATTCGCTCTTTCACACAGCTTGTGAGTCATTATTGGTTTCTCAAGGCACTTTCCAGTCTTCACAGCTAAAAAAGTAGCTCTAATAAACAGGGGGCAAAGCTAGACTTCAGAAGTGAGCAAAGATTATACAGAAATGTGTAGAGAACAGCTTTGAAAGACCAGGACAATAAGACGTACAACATTTTCACAGTCGTTGGGATCAGATGGAATTCATTGCTGTACTTAGGCACTGCTGGCATTCGTTGCTTCGCCATTGCTTTCATAATCCTTTGAAACAGTAGTAAAAAGGTGTTTGTTTCTAAAAGTTTGCTAATGTTGGAGGAGGTACGTATGGTTTACTGGAAATATGATTTACATGCACAGCTATGGCAAACTGAATCTGTAGGCAGTACTCCCCTTAGATTAAATATTTATGTACCTGTGTAATTCTGTGTGCATGGCTGTGTGCATACACCGTAAAGGTTTTCGCCCTTTGTTGCAGAACCCCAGACTGGATTTCAGATTGCGTTCAAAATGTTGGATACGGATGGCAATGAGCAAGTTGAAAAGAAAGAATTCTTTAAGGTATGTGTATTTATGTGTGATTTTAAAGCATTTAAACAGTGATATGTTTTATTTGCTAAATGAAGATGCATTAAAATCTTCAAGCCTATTTTTCCATCCAATCCGTGCTTACTAAAATATGTTATACAAAAAGAATACATAGCAAAGCATTGCTGTAGAAATACTTAGCATATTTGAATTGACTTTGACTGGATCTAAAACATAAACATATCTAAAAGTGTTACTAGGAAGGCAGGAGTTGTTCTAGATCCCTTAATCCTGGGGGATAATTAAAATAATCAGGCCTGGTGCCTGAGCTCACTGCCGGGCCCAGTAGGGCTCACCCTCTCAGTGCAGGGTTTGAAGGCTGAAAGCTGCCAACCTCCAGGGTGAAACCCAGCCCAGGTAAACGATGCTTCTCCTGGCGGGGCTTTGCTTCTGGTGTTTCACCAGAGCTTCTGGGTGCAGTTCTCACAGAGAGACAGTGGTGTGGGTTTAATCTTTTAAAATGTTTGTGTAAAACCTGTTAACATCAGATGGTTGAGGCAGACTGCATAGAATTTATGAGACAAACTGTAACATGGTACCATTAGTATCTGCTTTTCATGTCTCGGTGGTAACATTCTGACTTTGTTGAACTTAAAATTATTTTTGATAGCCTTCTGGTTGTTAATTCCTTTGAGGAATCCTGGAGCAGCTGCAGGAAAACACTGAGTAAATGTACTTTAATTGGTTAACTCATCACTTCAAATAATGCTGTTATACTGAAGAAAGGTGAGATAAATAATGGCAAGTGGTGGATGAACTACAGACTTCTGCACTTTGTTGCTGTATTTTCATGCAATTAAACATCATCTCAGGTTCCTGTGAACCCTTACAAGTGTTGGTACTTGAATTGTGCATAATAGGCACATAATAGACACTGTTTGCATTAGCCATTAGCATCATACAGTGACAAACAGATGTAAATATTAAATTAAATGCAGATAAATGTTACATGGAGAAGTTGAGTACTAGAGTCCATTGCTCAAGGGCAGAATTCATATCTCTCTGTGAGTAGCTGCTGCATTGTGCTGGAAAAAATGTGCAAGCTGCTGGAAATTACCATCACTTTATCACAAATAATTTCAAGCATCATAAGGATTTGCATGCAGTCTAAGGAAACAATAAATTCTACCAGAATACTTGTAAGAAAAATTATACTGTGAATCTGTTTTCCTTGGTATACTTTTCAATTTTTCTAAGACTCCTCTAAAAATGAAACACAACGGAAAAAGAAAACGTGTTTTCTCTTGTTTGGAAAGTATTTCCCACTTTATTTCTTGTGTGTGAGCTGGATTTTTCAAGTAAGAAAAAATGCAGTTTTTCAGAGAGAACATGGATGAGCAGTTATGTTTTTATCCAGAGGTCTGTACTGCTATTTTGCCATCAAGAAATTCATAATGTTTTTACCATACTAGGCAATTGGTTTTTAAGTGATCAAAAATAAAAAGAATTTAGAGGAACTTGGAGGAACTAGGACTGTTGAATCGTCTTGTCTTCAGACTATCAAGTCATGCTATTCAAAAAATAATAATAGAAAGTAACTATCCTGAGGAACTCAAAAACTGGGAGTTTTAAAAGAAAAAGAAGCAGATGAATTAGTCAAAATTTGAAGGTCATGAGATGTCCTGCAGCAACACAAACAGTACAGTTTTCTCCTGCACGCTACTTAAAATACCATGTTGCTTCTCTGAACAATATAGCCAAAAAAACAAAAAAAAAAACAAAGAAAATATAAAGCCCTAAGAAGAGATTTGAAAAACCCACAGAATAATGGCCATGCAAATGTGGTCATGGGTGAGGAATTGCTCAGAAATGTTTGATGAACAAGCCAGCAGCTTCAAAAACCCTGAACTTTAAAAACGTCTCTCCTCAAACCTTCATACCCAGAGTGCTCCTTGTAAGTCCCTATCTATACCTTAATTTTAATAAGTCCTTTCTTCTTTCAATCTTGCTGTCACTTTGAGGATTCGTGCAAATGTCTATGAACGGTAGGTGTACTTTGTGCTATGTTAAATCACTCGTTCTTTGGCACTGCTGACTTCCCAGGCTAAAATACAGTCATAAAGAAAGCTTGCAGCCAAAATACACTTCAGCTGGTTTTAATAATCAGCAAATTAATGCATTTTCTATATTATCTTAAAGCTCTACTTCAGACAGTTTTTAAGTGTGAGTCATTTCAGCACTTCTAAAGATCATATTAGCTAACTCATTCAAAATTCATTTCGTTTGTGGGATGGAGGGGAAGCTCAAAGCACATTCTGCATCTTGCCTGTTCTGAAAATACAGTTGCTTATTTAATTGAATTACTCTCTTTTGTTAATTGCGTAGTACCTCATTTGAATAGGCATGTCTTTCATGTCTAGGAGGACAGCATGAAAATCATTGGATAATTTTTATTCCCCAAATGACTCTTGATGTTGTATCTCCAAGTTTCAAGATCTTATAGAGTGAAAGTTAGGCTTCTAGTGCAAGAGCATCTCTTCTAAAATCAGAATAACCACTGCAAAAGACAGATTCATATGCTCTGCTAGACTATATTAACTGCAATAGATAAGACTTTCCTGGGAAAAAGTGTCTGAATAGCAAAATATCCTTAAGTATGCAAATATTTTGTCGTGACTAAAGAACCTTGTAAAAACGTAGATGAGTTTATAATTAAGAAATTGTGACATGAGTGCAGGTTTCTGAAAAAGAAGACTCTTGTAAGACTAAACTTGTAATTTTCCTGTTTTGCAATGTTTAAATGCAGCTGCAGAGAATCATTGGGAAGGAAGATGATTTGAAAATAGCTGGAGATGAAACTATATTTCAGGTATGAAATACAGATATTTTTCTTAATAAAGGTACTGTCATGTTTCCTGTGAACTTGGTTATTTTTTAGATAAGTGTATAAACATCAATGTAAGTGTTATCATTAAAGTGCATGATTTGACAACTTTATTTTCTAACTTGGGAAGAAAAGTTATTTTCATTTCTGAATGTACTGATGAAGGGTATACAATTAATTTATTCTATCACTGTGTAGTCATTCCTGTATTTAGTTTCTGTAAGTCTGTTTTAAAGTAACTCTCTTACGAAAAATTCAGAAAACCCTCTGTATTGTTAGATGACAAAAGATGACTACAGATAAAAATTGATACCTTAAATTTAACCAAAATTCAACCTAATTTAACCTTCTGTTGCAGTAATATTAGCTTTTTTTGAGCTGGTTTGAAATGTAGTTGCCGTCGTTCTGGTGATAAAGGCAAGCATTACTTTAGTGAGGTCCACTTCCAAAAAGAAATGGCTTAAACGGAGATCAGAAGAAGAAACGATCTCAGAATGCAGTCTTCCAGCTTGGTCAGAAGTTTCACTGGACTGGAGACCACTAGGAAATGGCAAATATGTATCATCAGTGAAAGGAGCAGGTGAATTCCTGCTCAGTTCTGGCTGTTTCCCCTGAACCTTGCCAGTGCAGCCTCCCTTTTTACCTGAGTGGAGTCTTTGGCAGCTGTTGTCTCTTCTTCAGTCTCTGTTCAGCAGAGACATGTTACATTGCCTGAATCAAACTGAATGAGACTGAAAACGGGGAAGTTCCCAACGCACTGCTAACACCTCAGAAGAGGCTGAGGAACCGAGGCAGAGGGGGAGAGTGCAGATGCAGTCTCTCCATCTATTACTACAAGATGTTGCCTGTGTCAGCAGCATGATCTCTGCTGCTTGCTTGAATTGGCTGGTGTAGATGAAGGATATTTTTCTCTTCACAATCTTGCTTTCAGTCTTAAACTGAAAATGGATAGTTGGGAATGGGAAAGCAACTGCTAATGTTATGTGATAAGCAACTGCTAACGTTTCAGTAAGCAATTTATGCAGGGATCTCCTTTATAAACCTATTGTGCATCAGCAGTTCCTACAAAGGGTAGTTCTGGCTGGTGTTCTTTATTTTTTCACCAATCTGGGAAAAAATGGAAGTGACAGTATTAGTAACACCTTTAATATTTACTAGGCACAAACATAAATTGTGTTCTATTGCATGCAGGTATTGGTCCCTCAACATGCTTGCAGAGTTCAGTGGAAAACTATTTGACTGAGTAGCAACAAACTCCTTTTTTGAATCATCAGTCACCAGATTAAAATAGCTAGAATTAATGGGGTTGTCTGCTCCTCAAAACCAATTTCAGTTGAGTCTTAACTTCCATGACGGTGAAAGAAAAAGGATCTTTATTCTGCATGAATGCACAGCTATAGTGTAAAATTTCCAGAGAAACTTTGATACAGTTGGACAGATTTAGCTGTAAACACATAAGCTTAGTGGGAGCTAATTAAATACCTGAGCCTGAATGTCTCTATTTCGTCCTGCATCAAGTTTTATCTTCAGAATTGTCCACTGAAAAATATCTGAAATTATTGTAACAAAAAATAAAATTAAATACCGTTTCTTAGCAGATTGTAAATGGAATTATAGCCTATACAAAAGAGAAATTAAATACATCTGCAGAGTAGAGCTATCTTGAAATTCTTCTGTTTTCTGTATTTCTACTTGGCAAAATCCAGTTTGTTGTTTTTCTTTTGATTTTTATTTCCTATCTCACAACACAAGTTGTTTATAAGCAGTAAATGTAACTAGAAAATGTAGTATCAGTGTGTGTGTCTTTACTCCTCATTTCTAAGAACTGTGGCAGTTATAGTATTATTATCAATCAAAGCAAGTAAAGCATACAAACATTTAAATTGACAATGTTCTTTAAGAGCTGGAATGTTGCAACAGAAGTTTGCTGTTTGGGATAGTTCGTTATCTCCATACTTTCACAATTTCCGTACAAGTTTGCTGCTCTTTCAAAGTAATCCCAGTATTGTTTCTGATACCAGGTGAAAGAAGTGTCACTGGCTTATGACAATAAGGTTTAAATGATGGTCTGCAATTTCATTTAACCACCGGGCATAGCCAGATGTGTTCCCTGTCCAGTGAGTAGGCAGAGGCCCCAGTCGGTCGTTTAATGTTTGGAGATACCACTCAGTACTCGAGATACTGTGTTAGGAAAAGGAAAAGCAGTTCATTTGCTTTCCTCCTAGATGCATGCGTCTCTGTCTCTTCTACGGAGAGTTTGAGTATACCCCTAACATTCAGAATGTTACCAGTTGTGAATGGCCCTTGACTGGGATAGCAGTGGGCTTGGTTATACAAATAAACACATTTCCTTTGAGAGATTTTCTTTTACCAATGTTGTAGTCAATGATGGAAGAAAATTTAAAAAATCTGCCCGGCCTTAACCAGTGCAGTTGTTTAGGAAGCTCCTTGCTGACTTTTGCAGAGCATGCAGTCGGATTTCCTTATGGCACAGGCATGCACACGGAGAGATGCAGGCACACTTACAGAACTGTCAGCCTGGTTCTTTCACGCTACACTGGTGAAAATGGTGCAGAAGTCAACAAAGGCAAAGACTACCTCACCTGGCGCATCTTCCTCGTAGGCCAGAGGCAATGCTGCGTCTGGTTTCCCAGCACAACCGTTCAGGTTCTTGTGAGACATCCAGCTGAGCATCTGATCATGCTTTGTGGGACAGGCAGACTCCTTGCCTGGAAATGTTGCAGAGTAAATGTAAATGCATGAGCTGGAAGGGTTTGGTGTGTTTTGAAAAAGGTGTAGTCGAGTTAAATGCACTGGTTACTTCTTTGTGTTAGTGCCCTGAGTTCCTTAAATAAGTCACTCTAATTGCATTACGTACATCAACATTACAGTAGTGAAAACAAAGCTAATGTTTGCAAGTATCTGCTGCACAGCCCAGGCAGCTAGACCAGGGACTTTGCTCCTGGGGCCTTCAATTTAGATTAATGAGTTATCAAACAGTTTCAATACCTCTAGTTTAAAATGCTTTGTGTAATGGCTAAACTTAGAAATTAATTTTAGCTATTGTTAGGAAGGGAATGACAATACAGAATCTTCTGTAATAGTTGTTAAAATGGAATTAATGTGGGGAAATATTACCTCCATTATTACGTTCCAAATGATTAAACCTACATTTCTGAATTCCATAATGGACACATTTTCATACAAAGTCTCTAATTTCCGTGTGTTTTTTCAAAACATTTAACTAGTACTTAGGGACACAGCTATTAACCTTTTTTAAATAGTATACTTCTAGACTCACACATGGATATTTTCCTATTTATTGTGTATCGGTTGTTCTAACCTGTTTGCTTCCCATTTTTTCTTTTTTTTTTCTTTGCCCTAAGAGAGCTGAATGGCATTAATCGTTGGCACATTATCACCAGTTATGACCTTCAGGCACTGCAGCATTGCGGTGCATTTCCGCAGCCCCAGAGACTGCACAGGCCGTCATAACCTGTCCATCTGCTCCTTAGAATTCCTAATTAATTTAAAGTTTTCTGTCCATAACTTTGAAATTTGCAAAGCCCTGGGCTCAGAGTAACTAAAGACTGCCTAAATCGAAGGGGGAGATGTGGTCATTAACAGCTATACTCTTCTAGCACAGTGACATTCTGTAACAGGGCTACAGCATATATGTGTAACACACTGAATTTTCCAAGGATGTGGCCCAAGACTAAAATTAATGACCCTCCCAAAACTGTGTGTCATAAATCTTGTCACCTTTCACTTCATATGTAAAGCATGTTTCTTCTTGAACTGTCTTCTCCAATGTGTATGTTTTGTATCGTCCAAATGACATTGAATTCTGTTAACCAGCTGTTGGATATGTTAAACCCTCATGCTTTAACGGAGTCTCTCGAGGCAGGTAAGCCCCCTAAAGAGCCAAGTAGCGTACCATCGAAATATTAAGCTATTAAAAAACTGCCAGATCACTGCTTACCTCACAGACAAGGAAAATATTTTTCTTTTTCCACATGATCTGATGCTGTTATAGCCTCAAGATAGATGAAGCGCATCCTTTCTGGCATTTTTCTAGATAACTATTATGCAAGTACATTACCTTGTGCTTGGATAGTGAAGGCCCCTCCCATGAGGAATTCATGTGGAAGCCCATTGTGGTCACAGCAGCATTGCTTTCCATTGTATAGAAGTGGGGAAAGGTTCCCCCTTTAATCTCTGCTATGTAACCTCGCTGAGCTCTGCTCTCTGGTGAGAGCAACTGGCCCCAAGGGAACAACATGGAGCTGTGTCAGGGGAGGGTCAGGTGGGTGTCAGGAAGAGTTTCTTCACCAGAGGGCGGTGGGCATGGCACAGGCTGCCCAGGGCAGTGGGCACGGCCCCAAGCTGCTGGAGTTCAAGGAGCGTTTGGACAGTGCTCTCAGACATAGGGATTGGATTTTGGGGGGTGCTGTGTGGAGCCAGGAGCTGGACTCAATGATCCTTCTGGGTTCCTTCAACTCAGCATATTCTAGGGTTCTATGAAGCCCTTTCCAATTACGCAGCTAGAGACAAGATAGCAGTGTGGGCTCCACACAAGTCAGGGAGGACACAGGGCCTGGCCTGGCAGCTACACGTGTGCCAGTTGCAGCCCTGGAATCAAAGCAGGAAGAATCTGCTGTAGTGTTGCCCTGCTCTACATAGTGCACTGGCTTATAAAATCAATTGAAACTGGAAAAGCTTTATGTGAGAAGGTCCAGTTGGCATTTTGTGACAGCTGACACTTGGGACAGAGCCCAAACGTGGAACACTGGGGGAGGTGGTTGGGCAGCGAGGTGGGGAAGTTGGTCACAGACACAGAGCAGGGACGTTCGGGCATGCTGGGAGCATGCATGCTTTGCCTCAGAGGCCAAATTAACGATATTCAGAAGAGTGAGCTTCACAGAGCTTAACACCTCCTGCTTTTTATTGAAATTAACGTTTTGCAATGTGACATGGCAGGGACACAGGGCCTATGTCCCTGTGAAGGGCTGTGCCTCGCTGCACGCAGGAGCAGCTTCCCCCGGCCGCGCCACTCCGGCCCAATGCAGCAAGGCGGGGTCTCCTCAGCCTGCTGGCAGCAAAATGAGTTGGAACCCACTCCTGTTCTTGTCATCGAGTGTCTCCCACAGTGTCTGCTTCCTGATTAGCCTTATCCAATTTTGCTGGAAACTTTTTTATACTATACCTCCTCGGGAATGGAGGCAGAATGGGGTGAGGCACTGCAAGCTGAGGACATTCATGAAGTTAGATTTTCCTCCTTGCTAAGGCACTGATGGTCCGGCATAGCCACTCCACGGCATCAGCTGTCATTAAAGAACAGCTAACCCACAGGTAGTGGGAGGCTTACTGTTGTAGAGTGCTACTTACAGGGTGTTTGTTGGGGTTTCTCATCAGATATTGTCTGTTATGCCTTCTGTAGAAAAAATAATGTGAATGCTGCCTAGGGAGAAAGTGAGAAAGGAAAACATTCAAAACTGTAGTGTGGATTTACATGATTAAAGCTGATTCATCCTAAAATTACATGTTGTTCATTCTGGAGCCCTCTTGAGGCTGACTGGGCTTTGCCAAAAAAGACTGGTTTTGGAGATCTGGATCTCCCAGTCTCACTAACTTGCCTGTTTACAGTTTGTCTGCCTGGCTCTGCCTGGTAGGATTAATATCATAATGGCTACATCTTCAAAAACTGCTTCCTGGAGCTGAGTTGCAGGATATTTCCCAACAGCTTGGAGACTCTCCGAATGACAGAAACCATTCTGACCCTCTTGAGCCATGTTTGAGGCCAAGCTGCTTCCATTGAAGACTAGATGGCCTCCAGGGATGGATGCCTGGCATGAGGAATTGGCTACTTTAGCAGCTGAAAAACAAGTAATATTTCAGAGAAATGGACTCAGAAAAAAATTGCAAGGATTTAGTCTTGTTTTTAGAAAGATTTCGATCATCACTAGCAGATAGCATATTGTGCTCCTTGACTGTCCTTTCTTTACCACCTCTGTTCTGCATTCATTCTCTCACCTTTATCTTGACAAAAAGAGAAAATCAATCCAAAATATGTATTATTTCTACATTTTCTATTAAAACAAGATATTGCACAGCAAGTGCCATTTCCCAGGAAGCAAGTAAGAGACGAAGGAACATAATACAGATTTTAATCATAATGAATACTTTCATGCCTCAAGCAAATTCTGCAATGAAAGGTGGTAAGAATCCAGAGACAGTAAGTCTATTAACATTTCAGATGAGTTTGAAAATCTGTTAGGTACGTTATTCTGAAAATCCCGTCTTCCTATGTGATAAGTTTCTTCTCAGTGGTACTTGTTGCTACTTGCTACAATGTCAGGTCCTAAATGTCAAAAGCTCAGTGGGAAGCTACAGGATTAGATAGCTCTGTGCCTGTGACTCACTGTTAACAGTCTGTGTAACATAAAAAGGAAGTGTCTGATTATCTGATTTCATTTTAAAATGAATGTTTGCAAAATTCTTCAGTTAATGACACTTTTGAAAGTGTACAAGGTGTAAAAATTACTCTAAGAACATTGAGTTCGTAGTGTGTACACACATGTTCCTTGGTTTGTATAGACTTGTGTGGCATCAGAGTGGTCTTTGGGACCCTTTGTCTGAATCAATGGCCCAGCAGTATGTCCGAGCTCCCCAAGTGAGACACATGTCCACGCCCCGTCCTACGCTTGCATCAAGATGAGAACACCATCATCCCATCTCCTCTCCTTGCCTCAGCTTTCTATAAAGCACACAGCCCAAAAAGCCTGCATGGTCTGAAACCACCACACGCACCAGAATACAAACTCACGCTCAGTTTAGATAATGGCTCTGTGCCTGAAAGCTATGAATCTGGTCCTTTTTGCAGCTACAAGATGAGGTTACTATTTCACTGTCATTACCAAGAGACATTCCAAGCCATGTTTTACCTAAGCTCAGGAGGGCGAGGTGTTGGAAATATTAATAGAGCTCTCATTATCTTCTAACAAAGATTTGTCGTGTTGGTACTAATTTATACAGTTCAGCAGCAAAAGCTCCTAATGATTCTGTGGAAAAAAAGGAATTATGTACTAACATGTACTTTAATTTAATGGCATTAACTCCATTAAAAGCAATTTTTTTGAAATTTTACCCCTAAGCTGTAGTCTCTCTGGTCTCCTATTGCATATTCTCTTCAAAAGAAATGTACTGGTTTGTAGTTTTAAAGTACATTTAACTCTCACTAACACAGTGTTTGGACATCTGCCAGTTCCACTTTGGAATTTCAACTGATAAAGAGGGTAGCCAACAAGTAGGTGCGTATTTGTTATAAATCCAGGGATAGGCTTTGTCATCTTAGATAAGATGATGTTGGTATTGTTTGTATGTCTTCTTCTAGCTTGTAGCTAGAGAAACCTGAATAGAAGAAAAATCTTTTTCTGTTGCAGGTTTACTTTTTAAAAGGTTACTTTAAACCTTGCTTTTCAGACCGCTTTCAATACAACATTGGGTTTAATATGGAGTTGTTAAATTGGAAGCATTAAATTGCATAAACATGAGTTTAGTTTTAAAAATTACATCAGCAAATTTATTCCTTGCATTTTTCAAGTGTCCTTTGAACAAGCAAACAAAAAGCACAAAAAGCAGATTAGAGTCTCACTGCACTGAGACATACATTGATTCTTTTCTGTTTCTTCTTAGAAAACTTTGCATTCCAACATTAATAGCTAGGGCTTGACTTTCAAGCAAGCATACACAAACGTTTGACTTTTGACTTTCAAAAAAGCCTGTACGAATGTTTATGCATCAGTCTTCACAGTAATCTGAAGTGTTTAAACTTCAGAAGGATGGACCTTGTGGGTATTCAAATATTCTTTGAGTGCAGTTCAATGGTAAAGTTCAGTAAGTACAGTTTGCATGTGGCTTGAAAACTTTTTCTTTCTAGATTCACTCCTGCATGGCTTGTAGCACTGCACTTAGTGCGTTGTGGCTTGCAGTAGAAGTGAGGAGTGTTACCTCTTAGCTATAACGTAACCGTGTCGCATACGCAGTAAGCATGAAACACGGTGGACTAATGGGACTTGTTATTGATGATGCTGAAAGCTAAATAACCATTAGTATTAAATCTTATGAATAGACTCTTGTCTTTCATCTTACCTCTTCAGCCAGATAAAAGACACAGAGGCTATTTAGATGTCATAAGAATAGTTTGTTGAAATCCCTCCGGACTTAAAAAAAAAAAAAAATCTCTCTTCATGTTGCTTAGTGTTTTGTTGCGTTCAAAGAAATGCCAGTACACTGGTGCTGAAAGAAGAATAGAGCAGAAACCCAGCATTATGTCTGGTTTTAGGCTTTTTAAAGATGCTGTTGGTTGAAATAATGCGCATCCTTTTTCTGCAGAAATCTCTTCATCAGATTTTTAAAAACACAAAAAAACAAGAGCATTGAAGATTGGCAATAAGCTTTCTAAGATCATATTAAAATAGAACATTGTGAATGAATGTGTTTTTCCAGTTTCATGTCTTAAAGTCTCGTAAATGTTTTTAAATGACTGTAACAAATTAGAAATGCCTAAAAACGTTTTTTACAGAGATGTTGACTTTATTTAAAGCCTCTGTTCACCTAAGCATAAAGCCTTATGACGATTTAACTAGCAACCTTCTCAGTTCTAATAATGAAATACAACAAAGGTGGTTGTAAATTGTGCTCGGCTTTCATACTGAATATTTAGGAGCAGGACACATATACACTGTTAGCAGTTGATGTGGAAGAATTATTCAGCTTTGAGATTCTTGTGCAATAGCTTTGGGAGCAGTAATTAAATTAGAAGCATCTCTTGTGATATTCTAGTTCAAATTAAAATTTCCAGATTTGTGGTGAATAGATAGTAATAATCATACGGAGTTTTTTTGTTTTGTAGGAAGCAGAATTGGAAAGCTGTGATGTTAATACCATGTTGCTGGTACATTTCTTCGGAAAAGGAGGAAAGGAAAAACTTCGCTATTCTGAGTTTTTCAGGTATTTTTTCAGCTAGGCCATCCTAACAGCATCCAGTCCTGTTCCTACACCCTCTACTCTGCACCAACACTGGCATTAATCTGCCCCCACACCGAGCTGATTCAGCAAGTTGAATAGATAAACAAGCAGAAGACTATCTATTATTTTGCATGATTAAAGTCCCAGTGTAGCTCCTTGAATCTACAGCCTACAGATGAAATTGTGTTCAATTTCCTGTATCTTACCGTGATGAAGTCAAAAGCAGCAGAAGGGCTGGAGGCTGTGAAGTCTGAGATGGCCCTTATTGGTAGCTGTGTGCTGGCACAGTGTAAGACGGTGTGATTCATGAGTATTTTTCTCAAAATACTGCTAATCAATTAAACTTTACTGAACTGAGATACTCCCCATTACAGCTGTCATGGTAGGATACAGGAAACTTCTCTGCTTGCTTCAAATTCCAGCTTCTGTTGAAACTTCAGCTGTGCCTTTTTGCACCCTTTGAACTACTTTTGCAATGGGACAATGCAGATATTTTGTGGCACTTATATCAGAACTCAGAATTAAGCCAGGTGGTAAACAGGACATCAGACTGAAACTGCAGTGGCATACCAAGAGGCCACTACTGCTGGAAACAGCACTGTATGCTAATCTCTTTCACTGTAAGCTTTGCAATATCAGAAGTTCAGAGAAATTTCCAAGAGTGGGGTAGGAAATCATTCAGTTTACACATCACAGATGTGTCAGAAAAATGCTCTAATCCTTGTCTACATCAAAGTGTGAAGCTCTGCTGTGGTTGATTTCAACTTGAGAATCCAACTGGGTATCAGGTGTTAGTGTTTTAATTGAAAGAGACTCTTTCTTCCAGCGTGTATTTCAATGAGTAATCCGGACTTACAGCTACAGAGCTGGTCAGAGCTACAGAACCATTTAACTGGTTAAAACTCTCTGTTACTTGGGAGATCAATTTCTACTTTTAGTGTGAACTCAAGACACCTCTTGCTATGTGAGCCTGGGGCCAGAATCCAAATGCACACTTCGAGGAAAATGGAAGTTAAATTCCTAGACACCTGTGTGAGTCTTGACACGCATCCTTAGCACAGCATCAAGAGAAGATTATCTATACTAGTTCTACCTCTTCTATAAACGTAATTGGACATTTACAGACTGTGGAAACAAACTGGGATAATTGCTTGAATTTTTGTTCAGAAGCAGGGGAATCTGTGTCAGCCCTCTTAAGAATAGATGTTGTTTCAGTCAGTAAAGGTCTGGGGAAGGCCAGGGTGAAAAGGAAGAGTGACAATTTTCCTAACTCTAAAAAGCGTTCCACTCCACTGGCTCGAGTGCATACCAGTCTTCAAGTAAACAGCCTTTCTCTTTTGAAGACCTCCACTCAATAGGAATCTGAGTAAAATAAGTTTAAGATGCCTACAGCTCCCTTCTCTATAAATAGCATGGATCCTCTCAATGAAACAAAAGGCAGAGAGCACCAGCAAAAGGTTGTGTTTGCATATACAGTGTAAACTGAAATGCCTTGGGTCTTAGATAAAATCCCACATTGACCCAATGAGGCATGACATTGATAAAACTGTGTACCTAAGTACGTTCAGAACATGTGGGTTAAAGACCTTTGCCAACCACACAGATAGAAGCCTGTAATCAAAATCAGACTCCCACATCTTGCTCTTTAAATCTGTGGGATAAGTGTAAGGTTTAATGCAGGTAATTTTTCAGCAGTGGCAGTTATTTTTCGTAGAGTTGGAGTGTGCCTCTTTATCACTGTGTAGACACTCCATCTCGGTTGCAACATGACAGTGAAGTTTGTTTAACACACAGAGAGGTGAATAAAAGGATCACTGTCTTTTTAACCTGTGTGAAGATATCACTTTTCACATGATTTTATTTGCAAGTAAAGCAAGCACATCATTTCTGGGTTCCTATTGTTCAGAGAAATGTGATTTCTATCTGATGGCCTCTCATAACATTTTACCTTACGCGGGAAGCTATTGTTGGCTGTTTGATCAAAGTGCCACGCTGTTTTTACAAGTGATGACTGATGAGCTGTACAGACATAGATCATTCTCAGAAGAAGAAAATAATGATGGTAAATGCTTTTATCGTTTTCCAAGTTCTTGCCTAGAAAGCTTTTCCATTGATCAGTGCAGTACCGAGAGGAACGTAGAGGTGATTAGATTTGATTAGGACACACTAAAACTTGTCACATTAGTTAAATACACAGATATTGCTGTGTTATAGAGTCACACAGGATTTAAACTTTTTTTTTTTTTTTGGAAAAAAAGCAGGAATGCTTTCTTTGTGAAATTTCACTTATATGGGAATTCAGAAAGCTGAGACTGGTGTTCTCACCTCATTACTTACATGTATTTTCCTCATGCTCCCTTTTCAGTTTGGCTGACTTAAAAATCCTTTTGGAAGTGTGCAGCCATCTGTATCTACACTTTCACCAATGGTGTCCAACCCTTTTAGCCCAAACATTTGAAAAATGTCAGACAGCCACAGTCAATATACCAGGGCAGTTAATTTGCCCTGTTCTCCTTTCTTTGTATTCAGATGACACAAAAAAAAATGGAAACTGTCCGCATCTCTTCAGGTGGTGTGGAGCTGAAGTAAGCCAGTTCTCATGCCTCCATTCCTACCGCCCTGAACCCAGGCGGCACGTGGATTATAGAGAGGAAATGGTTAACCATGCTGCTCTCCATCTGCCTCCAGCTGGTGCATGGTTCTTTGGAAATCATAGGTAGGGGACAGATGATCTCAGACTGCTTTTTTGTGGATGTAAAGAATGAAACCATGGAACAGTACCAGGTTATTTTTAAACTTTTCTTGTTCTACTGTGAAAGTGGAAGTAATCTTTCCATATATGCTGTGTGGCACCAGTGAAGCTTTTGTCTCACTATTGTACAGAACAGTCAAAACAGTGACCAAAGCTGCTCCTGTCCATTCTCTGCTGAGCAGTAGTGGTGAGATTTCCACTTCTGCAGCTTCTCCTGGGACTGCTTTCAAGTTGTGGCGGCAGTCAAGGAAGCACAACGTCCTGGATCGTTCACATGGTACCAAGGTGGTCCCAGAGCTCTTAAGACATGACTTAAGGAACACGTGTCCAGCTACAGGCTACATGGTTTCTTGACAATTGTATTGTCCTTAACACCACCATTCGCATCCTCAAAAGCAACAGCTTGTTTCCCTGTCCAAAGGTAGGCAATGTTAATGTAAATTATTCTGGAGAATGTTTATGTGCATCACTAGTAAAAGCAGTGCCTCAGAGTCAGGTGCACCTGGAGTGGTCGTTCTCCTGTGTAGTATAAGAAGATAAAAAACAACACAGTAACTGCATTACACATGTGTATATAATACATGTATATATGTATGTAACAAAGAAGGGTAAATTAAATACAAGAAATACAAGAAGCTGTAACCAGGTGACCACCACTCAATTTTTACAATAATATCATTCCAGGCTCCGTCTTAGAGAATGTCACATTTCAAACGTGAAGCCAGAAATCCACTGGAATTCCGGGCTTTTTGTTTTTTAATTCATGCATGGCAGCTTCCTCTGGATTTTTGAGACAGAAATTACTTTGGTCTTTTCCTTCCAGAAATTTTTCACTCGTGCTTTAAAATCCAGCTATATTGTATGTGTTGTTTTTTTCATTATGACTAGAAAAGTATTTAGTTTTCTAGGTTTAGCTAATATTTCTTCTTGACAGCCACTGTGGTTGTTGTTGTTTTTTTTTCCAAAAGTCCCCTGCTGATCTTAGTTAAGTATGTCTAATCTCAAATAAAAGAGGAGACAGTAATTCACTCCCTAAACAGTTTATGACTGCTATGATTTTTTTCCTGTAATCTGTCCCCAAGCAAGCTTAAATCTCTCACAATCCCCTTGAAAGGAAAAAAAAAAGAAGAAGCGGAGATAGTATGGAAAAAATATTAAAAATAGTTCTAAGTGTATTCTGGGAGCAGTAGGGTGGGCTTATGAAAAACCGCTTTCCGGTATGGTTAAACAATAATCATCATTTAATCATATAAGGAAAATTAGCATTTGAAATCCAGTTAATGGCATTTTCCTACCTGATTTATTGCTTCCAAACATCTGATAAATTAATAGAGGTTTGCAGAGAAATGTTCTTTATTCATTGTTACTTAATTTCTTCTCTAGCTCAAAGGTCGCGGATTGTACAGCCGTACATAAAACATGCCTTCATTTACCTGTCCTTTTTCTCTTTCTTTCAGTGTTTTCAGACTCCTTGGTACATTTAATTTGAAACCTTTCATTTAAGAAACCAGAGTGGTCTAGACTGAACCACACTGATAGGGCTGAAGTTTGTTTGGTGCTATTTTGTGTTTGTGCCAATGCATGCAGGCAGAGTCTCTTTCACGTAACATCATCAACCAGCGCACATTTTTGCACATTTCCAGTGGTTTTCACCTAGAGATTTGGAAATGCTTTACAAAAATATGGCTATGCTTGCCTCTTTATTTGTCTCTGTACCTACCCCTGTATCTGTGTGTGTCTGTACGTCTATAGACCCCTCATTCACATAAAGATTATGTGCAAGCAAGATCAGACTGTGAGGAAGAAGGGATGAGAACAAAATCTGGCTTTCTGGTTCTATATTCCCAACATAAATGAATTTGAATTTCCCAAATATTTAGCAATGAGGCTGAGAAGAATCTCTATTTCTTCCTCTCTGTATACTTATCAAACAAATAGCTTGATTAGTTTCTACAGAATGTTTATAAATGAAAGTGACTAGTTTTGTTCTGTTTGGTTTGGAAACATTGAGGACAATAAATCAAAGGGTGTTTTGCCTGTAGTTCTGGCAGTGGTGAGGTTGATTTACTGTCTTACCACCTGCGAAGCTGAATTTACAAGCACGTATGTAAATGTTCTGTGAAGGTTATTAGATTTTCTGTATTCTGCTCTGGGAAGTCATATTTGCCAAAAGGCAGTCTTGCAGCTGCCTTATAACAGCCATTTAGCACAGAGAGGGTTATCAACTCTCCAGCAGGACTTCAGTGTCTAAAGAGAAGCCAAAGCAGAGTACAAGTGCTGGAGTGGTGTACTCACCTCTATCTTTGTTGTCAAGTTTCCTTCCTACAAACCAATACCACGAGCACTGGTCAGTTCTGTGTTACAGTATTGAAACTCTGTACAGACTTTCAATTCAGATCAAAAGGTATGGGATGGAAAACTTTCCCTAGCCTTTCCTTTTGTATTTCATTCTACTACTTTGTGTGCCGTAAGGAAGCTAGCACTTCATTGCAACATCTCAGGTTGGAGGGAGAATAGTTGCTTTCCTGGGGTCTCCCCACTTTTATTACATTTTCACTTCTTTTAATGCTGAGTTGCCAGAAAGTCTTGAGAGACTCCCTCTTTCTATAGGTTTGTAAAGCTTGTTACAAAATGTGGGCTAACTTCTGATAAGGTTTCTGGCTGCCATTGTAACACGATAACAAAGTTGGCCATTGGCCTTCAACGTGGGTGTTTCAGAGTGTGGATAAAACAGGCTGTCTTAAAGAAAGTACTGTCTGTTCCCAGCCTTTTCCCTATCTTACAAATTTATGATTTACCTTTTCTTTTTGTTACTCGGAAACTTAGGAGCTGCTTTTATTTTTAAGCTAATGCAATGTTAGAATATTCCCAGCATAGTTGTTCTTGAATTGTAGAGCACATCTAAGATCCTAATCCCATTCCCACAGTTGAATTCTGTCTTTCTTTAAAGTCCACAGCCACTGACTTTAGCAGAACAAGAATTTCATTAACATGCTTCTTTTTCCTAATATCTGAAGAAATTCTGAAGGAATTTCTAGCTGAAACTTGTCACATCGTGATCCAGAAGATAAAAAAGCAAGTATCCCTAGTGGTGTGTTGGCATATAAGTATCAGGTTTTACTTCCTAACCAGAAAGTTATTTTTAATAACTTTTAATAACTTTATCTTTAAAAAACTCATTAGGATTTTTAGCTCTCACATCTGGGAATAAGATTGACCTAGAATGCTGATGCGATGATTCATGGTATTTTAATTTTTGTAATATGAGAGACTATCACATATAAATTTTGCATTACACATTTCAGTTGCTGCATTTGGTACAACAGGAAATCTTCCCACCCCAGCTTGCCAGGAGCAAGCCTACAAGTTGAAATGCAAGCTCTGTTAATCTTTTTCATACCTAAAGAAGTAATTCCTGCTCCCCTCCCTACTCTGAGTAGTGCAATGAGATGTGTGTGTGGCTGTTGTGCAACCATCAATGTGCAGTGACATTGCTTGGAAGCAACCAGAGAGGGCAAGAACCCAGGCTAGAGAAAAGGCAGCAGCAAACCCACAGTGGGATGGGCAGATAGAATGCCTCATTCTCTGTCAGAGTGGAAGGGGATGCAGACACAAGCATATGTCAAAAACACCAGAGCCAAATGCTTCACTTTCCTCTTTGGCTTCCTTGCAGCATTCAGCTGGCTGGTGTGTGGTGGCATGGGCCACTGGCTCCTTCCTCGGCATGTGGTTGGTCTCCCAGCTGTCCTGCTTTGATTGGGTGTGGCCCTGGGTGGGTCACTGAGGGTTTTGTGCTTAAGCAGAACCTGTAAATGCAATATTTAGAAAAGATGGAGGAATACATAGTTTGTCATCAGCTGTGGCTACTGACCAGCTAACGACTGAGAGGTAGCTCCCCAAGATAAAGAACTTACACTTCGAAGAACAGACCTTTTGCTTGTCACAGGGTATATCCACCTTCCACAGAGTAAAAGCCAAGAAAATAAAACACTAAAGTGCGCGTTCTCTTGTTTCCCTACATCCGTATCTTACACATATTTCTGAAAGTGGCCTCATTTTCAGCAGCTTCTCCTCCCCCAGACCAGGTGTTCCATGGACTGGAGACTGCAGTCAAGGAAGCAGTTGCTACTCTGCATGGCCTCTGCTGTGACTTCCAGCCAAGCACGAGCCGTACATCCCAGATACTCCGCTCTCACTTGTGATGGGCACTTCCCCCAGCCAAGAAAACCTTCTGCCTGCTGTCTTCCTGTCCTAGGTGGGACAGGGCCACAGCTGCCAGCCTGTGCTGGCCCCTCTGCTCCACAGCTGCTCAGTGGGCAGGGCCACAGCCACCTCAATAGTGGCTGCGCTGCAGGGCCCTGTAACCACCTTTACTGGACCAAATGAATGCCCATAGAAAATGTGAGAGTGTATCATACCCCTCCTCAGTATTGCACTAATGAAACTCCATCCTGAATCTGAAGTTTCTTCCAGTGTCAGGCTTTCATTTACCTGCATGTCCTGAGCAATGAAGCATTTGTTGGCCCTTTACTTGCATGCGCAGCTCATTATTAGAGAAGAAAATACAAGAGAGAGCTTATGGTGCAGCAGCAGTCTTCTGCTAACCCCTCATAGACTTCACAGAGCTTCAAGCTACTAATTGTCCGAGTGAACTCATTAAAGAACTAAAGATAGCTGTGCAGGCTGAAATGCCGTAATTTCAGGGAAAAGAATTCAAATCCAGTGAGGCCATGCAAACACTGATGGGCAAATGAGCCTCTGCTGCTCTTTGCTGCATAGACCCTTAGCTGTCCTCTCCTCCAACTAATTGCTTTGTCTCAATATAGAAGTGTTTCATTCCCTCCTGTCAGTAAATTTTTGCAACTCAATTAAGCAGGGTTCTTCTGATGTAATGAAAAGATTCTGGCAAGCACGGTTGTTTTTTTAACNATATTGTACGTTGCCCCATCTCTAAATGGCTCACACACTATTGCTTTTTTCTTTCTTGAAATTCATATCAGGCTGGACAAAATGATAATGTCCTTGTGGGCCAAACTGGGGAAACTGAAAGCTGCTGCTCTGCATACAATTCCAGCTTCTGTACCTGCACATTGGTACCTGACTCTCGTGCTGGTTTTGTTTTTCTCCCGAAAGAATGGGTGTCTTCTAAATACACTGGTGTTCACAGCATCCTTTCTCCTGAAATACCCACAACATCATTTTCCGTGCTCTTCCGAACCATCAGCATGCCATCTGTAATCCTCGCTACCCCGTTCCCTCGTTAGTACGGAACCAATTTGCCAAGCGCCGCTCTGCAGTCTGAGGCTTTGCAGTCTTTGAGGCTTTTAGTCGTCTTTTCCTGTAGTGATGAGTTCAAGATTCCTCTTTCACCTTTGTGATTGGTGGGGCCTCTTCTTTCCAGGTGCTTTACAACCTTATCATTCTTCTCTTATTAATATGAAATTTCGTAATAAAGACCTTTAGCTACCATGTCCTTTTTCACTCATTCATTATAACACTGCCTCATTGATCATTTTACCTAATTATCTGCACATTTTTAAACATTCCTCTCTCATGTAAGAACTTCAGACCGAATATGTCGCCGTATTATCTCAGCTACGCAGGCTTAGGGGACACCCTGCTGGTGTCCCGGCTGAAATGCAGCAGCAGGAACAAGTCTGTGCCCAGGCAGCTGCCATCACACCAGGGACATTTTAAACAATGACACCCACAGTACCTGTGGTTAGGAGTTGGCGTCTGCTGCATTTGGTAGCTAGAGTAGTGATATGGTGGTGCAGGTATTCACTGCTGGATAATATTTCTTCACACAGGTTCATGGAAAATCTGCAAACAGAAGTGCAAGAAATGGAATTCATACAGTTTTCCAAGGGCTTGAACGTCATGAGAAAAGAGGACTTTGCAGAATGGTTGCTGTATTTCACTGACGAGGAAAACAATGAAATTTACTGGCAAAATGTGAAAGACAGATTTGAGACAGGAGAGGTTGGTACCTAGAGTGTGCTTTGTTATGCCTCCTCATTTGTTTGTACAGGTTTTCATCTGAATGTGAGTACCTAAAAATATAGCTAGTTTCCAAATGAAGTATGGTAGCTTTTGAATTTTATGCAAATAAGAACGGTGACAATTTAGCAACTGAGAAATACAAATATTGACAACGAGTAAACAATCACACCTAAATATTAGGTCCACCAGATTTAACAAAATAGACTTACTGGGTTTTGAAAGTGTTACTCAATATATATCATCTGAATCCTTTGATACCCTAGAATATCAGTTTGGAAGAATTCAAGACTTTCTGCAAGTTTACAAACAATCTGGAAGACTTTTCTATTGCCATGCAGATGTTCACTGTAGCTAATCGTCCCGTTAAACGAGGTAAGTGCTGCCCAGCTTCATGTATGTATTTTTTAAAAAGAAAATACACACTTTTGTTACAGAAACAATGTGAGTTATCCCAGAGCATCCCAAAGCTGCACTGTGTGGTCCAAAAATGTAGTATACAACTCCTTATCCTGAATTAATTCTATTTCATGAATAATATTACACAGTTCCCAAAGTGTTTTGAGATGTAAGTTCTAGTGTACCGTCCATCGTTTGCTGTTCAACACCACTCACAGCAGACTAAGTTACAGATTAAGAAAGCTGACTGAAGAATTTAACAAAACAATAAATCCTTTAGTAGCAGTTCGTGATAGTTTAACCTTTTTCTCATTGTAGATCTAGTTTTCTGAGGAACAATAGAAATCTCTTGTTTTGCAGGGTCACCTTGCTGTGCTTCATTTATTTCACCACACAGTCTTCTCCATGTGCTTATGCAGTGCCATGCAATCATGGCTATGAAAAACAAGGATTTTTTCAAACAAAGAATTGAGGGAGGGAAGTTGCATCTTTCACATGCGTTAGAGGTTAGGAGCAATACAATAAAATTTTCATGCAAATACAAGTGCTTTTTGTTACAGTTCTGAGCTTGTTAAGTACTTGCGATACTTGAAAGACAGCTCTCCTGAGGTGCTTGGAAATAGTAAGGTGAGAAGTTCCTGAGGACAGTTGATGAGACATTAACAGTCATTGAAATAAGTATCTTGTTGGCTCATTTGAAGAAGGTGAGAGCGATGTGACAAGTCAGGAAGAGGATTCAGTATCCTCGTGAGGCGAGCATGGAGACTGTTTAAACCAAAGAAGGCCAAAACTGTGGGGAAGGCCAAGACTGGGAAAGTCAAAGCCTGTGGCTTTTACCATGACTCCATCCAGCCTTCAGTGCTTAACCATCATGAAGATGTGTCAAACTACGGTGCAATTCACAGCAATTATGCCTTACCTCTGTGCACCTGTGAGAAAAACTTGTCTCTGTCTTCTCTATAACCTCTCTGAGGCAGACGAAGGCTGCAGCCAGATCCCCCCTTACACTCCTGTTGTCAGCTCCCTTAGCTTCTCTTCTTTCTTCCGGTGCCCCACTTCCCAACCGTGGTTGTGGCCCTTTTCCCTCTGGTTTGTCAGTATCTTTCTTGTATGGAGGAGACAGATTTTATTTGCGTGTGATTTACAAGGAGGAAAGAGGAAGATTAATGGTGAGATAACAGTTATAAGTGAGATATGAGAGTTTCGCTCACTTCTCTGTTAAGCATCACGTTTTTAAGTGCCGAAGGATGCTGACGCCAATAGTTGGTGTTCACTCTGGTGGTGTTTCTTTGTAAAAGCTGATTCCTAACCTACAGGCAATTGTGAATTTCTGCATATGCTGAACCGTACAGTGACTGAAAACAGTCAGCATCTGAGGTAACTCACAGATGTCACACGTATACAGGTTCAATTCTTTCCTGAGTCTTACTAAGCTCTTTTTCTTGCTATTTTGCATGTGTGCACGTGTATGTTCACACACACATAAATATTTATCTAAATATGTCAGCCCTTTAGTCCTTCCCTTTGTTCTAGACAATTTTTTCCTCCAAGTTTGTCGCTCATCTTTTCTCTCTGATAAGATGATCCTTCTTAGTTTGAACATTATTATGCTCCAGAAGTTTAGAAGATCCTTCTCCTTTTCTTTGTGTTCTACACAAAAAAGTGCAGAGCCATCTCTAGATTTATGTTTAGCATGAAGAGCTGAAGCAGTTAAAACCTTTCTAAAGACAAAATTAAGACTCTAACATATTTTGTGACCTTTTTAAATTGTGGTATATCCTTTTTCAGAAGGATTTTCAACTGAATTATATTCAAATGAAATGTAAATTAACCAACTGCATTTACAGGACAATTGTTTAAAGAGGCAAAGATGAGAGATGAGCCAAGGGTGCTCTTTCTTCTAGTAAGCTTCAGAACTAATCATAATTATATCATTACTTATAAACATCATTTGTCTATGAAAGCAGAACCACAATGTTACTGTATTTATCACTCAGTGGGACAATTTGCTGCAATAATCTATAATACTACTGTACTGCAGTAACCTCCAGTTTCTCCTTGAAACTCACACATCTGTGATGCCTTCAAAAATGCATCCAGTTCATGTGGCGGAGTGTGCTTGCTGTAATAAACGATAACCATTTCTCTCTTGCTATCTTCTGTGTTATGGTAATTCCACATATTTTCTTGTTTTAACTGAGTCAAAACTCCAAATTCTTTACACCACAAAACCAAAAGTGGGAATACTAGGTGTTACGGTATTGTACCTGGTTGTGCAAAGAGGAATGGCCAAAAAGCTGGCAAGGAAAGTAAGTCTCCAGGGAGTTATGACAGCTTTTCCTGCTCTAAGTCCTCAAAAACTCTTCCATTATAGCTTAAGAAAAGGTAACCTCCTTCTTAACACATCTTAAAAAATAAAATAAAAAAACGGGAATATAAGACAAGTATATAAAGCCATGCACTGTGAAGAGTGCATTGAGTGTTTGATGCTCAGTGTTCCTACCGAGTTACTGAGGGGACTGTCAGTTGGACGGTGTTGTGATGTGCTGTTCTCTGAGAAGAGTTTTCTGATGGAATTAATTGGCTTGAGATAAAGGGATAGTATTTTTAGCGGACTGTAGTGAGGAAAACTCTTATCATCTATATGCACAGGTGTCAGCCAAAAGTATGGACATTTTCAGCAAGCAGCTATTTCCAGCAAAAAAAGCACTTGAGAAGTACTGCATTTAAGAAGTTTATAATGCAATTTATAAAGATTGGGAAAAGATGAGTTAAACTAAAGAGTGCATGAATTGAGGTATCCTTAATATAGTTTCCTAATTCACACATTCCAAATTCTCCAGCGAGGATACCCACAGGACACTGTAAACTGAGCAGAGTCCTGCCTGCAATTTATGTGCTTTGCAGTGTCTTTGCAAGTTCAGTCACCCGTGATGTAATATTCTGTCTTTACTAGCTGAGTTCAAGAGAGCAGTGAAGGTGGCAACAGGACAGGAGCTCTCCGATAATGTTCTGGATACCATCTTCAAGATTTTTGATCTAGATGGAGATGACTGCCTCAGCCACAGCGAGTTCCTTGGAGTCCTGAAGAATCGAATTCATCGAGGTTTGAGGGTAAGAAGCTGACATCATCTACCATTCCCATTAACGTTTATTTTTTTAAAATACCACAGGTTATTATTACCACTATCTTGTTAACGCTTGTAGAAACACAAGTAGAGATAGTGAATGGAAAGAAATTGCATTTTAAAATGAAGGCTCCTTACTGCTTATGAATCTGGGAGGAGTGCTGCTGTCCTTGTTAATAGACATGTGAGCTATGGGAGCGGCACATTGCTCTACTTACTGTGTTGACACAGTCTGTGAATGAGAGTCTTTTTTGTGTGAATGCTAAACATGCTCTAACTTTATTGCAGGTACCACAACAGCAAGGCATTCAAGGTTACTGGAAGTGCGTGAAAAGAGAAAGCATTAAAGGAGCAAAAGAATTGTGGAAGCAAAGTGGGAAAAGTCCTTTTTAGAAGCGTCCATTGTCAGTTTGCTGTAAATGTTGTTTAGGGCTTTTTGTCTGTCCTGTTTACATAATAGCTGCATCAAAAATATTCTTTTTTACTGCAGCTAAACGTAACTAACCCCATTTCTAATGCAAAAAATGTATTTTGTTTGAGTGCAATCAGTTTGGTTTACAGAACTGCTATCACATTTGACCTCCATACAGAAATACTCCTGTTCTAGAGAATAATGCTGTTTGTTTTTTGTAGAGTGTGATCCTGCACTGTAGCTTTTGGGATGCATAGGATTTAATAGTGGCCACTGGCAGGAACATCACAGCAATGTCATCTCCTGTTGGCAGAGTGGTCATCATCTCAGCCACTAACACAGCAGTTCTTTTTCCCTGGAAGGGACAGAGGTCCAAAAGGGGAAACCACTTGTGCAATCCATGCAAATCAAGTTATCCTACATCAAAAACGAAAACTCATGCGGCTTGTGCCCTCATTACTGTGGACTGCTTGTGTGCTAGTTTCTGGAGGATGGTTCCACCAGGTCCTGTGTAGATGTCTGGTTTGTTTACCTTTGTCATAGTAGTTTTAAACTGGAAATACAAGAGTGTTGATGCAGGCTTTAAAGGTTACATGTTGATCTATGAATGTGCATTGAGTCTCTTCAACAAGTAGTATAAACAAGAAGCAAAAATCCTCATTCTACCATGAACAGGAGTACCTACAATTTGATTTGTAACTATTTTGCTTAATTGTATTGCAGAAGGTGAATGTGTAACAAATATTTACTTTGTAGTAGTAAGGATTGTGACAGGGAATGCTGCAGTATCTCAGGAACTCAAGGTTATAATAAGGAAGTGTTGGCAGGAATAATAAGCACAACAAAAAGTATACAAAAAAGTTTTGACTCCAAAATGCAAGTTAGGCATAAGATGTTAAACAATAAAGCAAGAAAGAGATAAAAATTAACATGTAGTAATTATAGATGAACATTTCAGTTGTAACATAACGTGCATCTCTGTACAAACAGATGTGCGTGATACATGAGATTTTTCTTATGAACTCAGGAGCCTGTAGTCCCAGGTCCTGATCAGTGTCCCTGGTTGGCCACTGTGTATAGGAGACAGACTTTAACATACAGAACTGTCAGGGTTGTCAGTTTTGTCTAGGCTGGGGTGAAAGCCTGACCTTTCAAGACAGGTTTGTGATAACAAACTCAGAAGATGAACTGGGTAAATGTCCAAAGAAAAGCAACCAAGAAATCTCACCACTCTGTGAGGAAGTATCCATCCTTTCTAAGCATGACACTAGCTATGCTGTTCTCAAAGATGTACATAACCTCGACAGGAGGCGTTTTGTTGTAATTTTTTTGTGTTTTGGTGGAGGGAACCTTGGGAAGAGGGGAACTTTCCATGATAGATAGATACCAGAACAGTCCTCACTCGGATGGAGGACAGGAGAGACTGCATAGGGAAACCATGCAGGTCCCACCTAAGGAGTCCAGAGGTTACAGACAATACATTTGGTGTGTCAGTAGCCGTCAGGCAAGCTCGTGCTATGGAGGAGTCCTCTCAGGCCCCAGCACAATGGTCTTTCTAGAGAGAAGCAAGCAAAGCAGCAATGTGCAACTGCCTGCTGCTCTTCCCTATGCAGCCTTCACTTTAATTTGAATCATGTTAAAGAGAAAATGCTTCTCTTTTGTGATCTGTGGGTATGCACTCGGAGTCATCCACCAGAACAGGAACATGCCTGTGTGGGTGTCTACACAGTGTCCACAGTGTCTAGAGTGTCTAGAAAACCAGGCACTGCCAAGGATCCCTCTGCTTCCCCCAGGAACCTCTCAGGATGAAAAAAAATGCAGTAGATGCCTCTGCCTCTCCCCCCTTAAACTGAACTCATAGCACTGCTCTGTGGGCAATGAGAAATCAGGCAGCTGCTTTCACTTTGTGCTTTTGGAAACTGTTTGTTTCTCCTGGTGATGGGAGCTATGAGTAAGAGCTACTGGAAGGAAAGGTGGGGCAGCAGGACTGCCATGGAAGCCACAGCCTGCTTCACATCACTAAATAATTTCTTTTTTTTTTTAAAAAAAAAAAAAAGGACAAAATCAAGCAAGACACTTCCGTATCACAAAAGTGTTTGTGTTCCCCCAAAGTGGGCTTTGTTCCAGCTCTTATTTAACGCAAGGCTGCCTTTTCCTTGTTGCTGTTAATATTTTGGCAAATAATTTTTGTTTTGGAATGGAGATTATTCTCTAACATTTTGTTCTGTGATTTGTTAATAGGTTTTTGATGTTCTATATTGCTTCTGTGGTTTTCTTTTGTTTACCAAGGACATGCTTCCTGCAAGCTGTTTGGTTTTCTGTTGGAAAAATCAATTCATCTAGCTTTAGTGTATCTAGGAGTTTAATGCCTCATTGCTCATTTGTATCTGGGTTTGTGCAATCAGCAATATCTGCTTTTGGCAGCAAGTTTCTAAAAATGGATTTCAAGTTTTCTTTCTTAGCAAAAGATCTGGTATCAAGTTCAGAGAAAAAAGGAAACAGATATGCTTATTTGGAAACAAATGTTGTGTTTATAGTAAAATAAGAAATGGAATCACAGGAATGATTGATTAGGAATTAAAATACAGTTAACATTTTCAGCAGTTTTCCTGGAAGTACAGCCTGGAAGGAATTCCTCTGAACGCCAGGGGAGATTTGTCCCTTGAAGAATCAGGCTCTGTGTTTAATTTGTAGCCTATTTTTGTTTGTTTTCACTAAAAAGATTTGCAAAACAGTCTTAAAATCATTTCTCAGATAAAATATCTTAGGCTGAAAGAGCTGTTTACATAAGTGTTTAGACTGACCTTGTCTTTTAAGGAATCCATCATAGTTTAAACTTTTTTTTTTAGTTCCTTTCAGTAACTGTATGGTATTTGCAAGCTGTCTGTCAACATTACTCAACGCAATTTATTTAAATGTTTCTGCCTACCGCCAGTGTCAGTTAAACGTATCGATCATGACTTTTTTAATCTTAGGAAACCTTCCTCTGAACACGAACATAGATAAAAATGAAATAAAAATTAATGTTAAAAAACTCCAACATTGCTTTTGAATGTTATTTGGAATGAAGAAGTGTACGTATACAATATTTAACATATTTTAAAAGAATACACAAGGACAAGTGCTGCCAAATAAAGGGCTAGAATGGGAACAAATCCAGACAGTTGGAAGAAATATTTCAAAACTCAGACATACTCTCCATACTTTAACTTAAGCATAGAGATGGATCAGTAAATGTACATCAGAGTTTTACATAGTTTTTTTTCTCATGGAAGAGTGCAAACGTCCTGTGTCTTCATTATTTCCCATTAAACAGTCACAGCTGGGTCAGGAAACTACTCCGATGCAGAAAAAAATCCCCAGTCCTTCTGAACAGTGTGTATCACAGTGCTGTGCTTATCATGGAGATCCACACTGACCGAGCAACAGCCCCTGTAATGCAGCATGAGGATGAAATCAGTGGACATAGGCATGTGCTGTTAGCACCAGGCAACCACAGAAATTCCTCCTAGAGAAACTGAGGATGTTGCCCAAGAGGTGGAAAGGAAACCTGTGAGACTTGAGCATACACGAAGTGCATCCACAAACAAGCTCACAGCTCCCCACTCACTACTTTTTGAAGGTTTCCCGCTTTGTTGATTAAACAATTCCTAGTTGGTTCAATAATGTAAAAATTATGCAGCATATGTGGAGACAGATTTCCCATTAGGCTGATATTGGCTCAGTTAATAAAATTTTCAGTTCATTAACCAGAGGGCCATGGTTCAGAGCTCACAGTCCCCAGGACCCGCGCTGCAGCTCACGCGTACTGGCCTCCCAAAGCTGCCCAACCGTGCACCCACCTGGGTAGATTCAGAACAAATGCCTCATTCCTTGGAGAGCAAAAAGCCGTGCTTTTTCACACCCTCATGCTTAATGAGAAGCTCATTCATTCCTTTTCTGCCCTTGCTGATGGTGGCCTGCCTTTCCCCACCAGCCATGATGTGGAAATCGGATGGAAGGCAACAGGCCCTGGAAGTACACACTCTGCACTTTGCAAAACGTAGGATTCCGGTTGGCCTCATTTCAGACATGGAGACTTCAAAATCTGGGAGGGAGATTCTGTAGTCAGTGCTGAGAAATGTGTGGGATTTCAGACACCACCAGGCACCAAAACCCCCTCTGGAGGGCCTGTCCTCCCTGAACTGTAGAGGGAGCACAGAAGATGAGCTTCACCAGACTGAACCTGTACTTTGGCAATGCCTTCTTTGTCCACAAACTGTAACGGACCCTAAATAAGAGTGCTTGCATTTGGATTTACTATTTTTTTTAATAAATTGAAGTGCTATTTTATTTGAAGGGTGAAAACTTTTAGAAAGGATCTGTTTAAAATCCTGTATGAACTGGGACCTTAAGGAAGTAGAGTTTGAAATAAGAACCATCCAGCAAGCAGTTTCCTGGAGAAAGAAACTACTAGAGGACTGCCATACTGTATGCTTCATGTCCTCCAGTTAGTGAAAATGTCCCATGTGATGATATTAAATCTGGGACAACTAGTAGGTCTAAATCATTGCCACTACCCCCTCCCCCCTCACCACAAAAAAAAATAATAATAATAAAATAAAAATAAACTTTTAAAAACTTGTCAATACAGTGTTTAAAAAAATGTATTCTGAAAAAAATATTGTGTGTCATCTTACGGTGTTTAATCAACTTTGATGCTATCAGAAGGAGCAAAACTTTTTAAAAACTGTGTGTCTCTTAAATAATGCACATAAGGTAATTTGTAGAGCAATGGGAGCTGAGTCACAAAAGATGATTATATTCACTGCTGAATAGGGAGGATACAAAAATGCTCTGCAACTGGTCTTTAGAAAAGAGAATTCAAAAGATAAGGGGACTATTTAAATGATAGGTCTTAAAGTTGAAAGAAGTAAAGCTCTTTCAAACACCACTCGAAGAAACTATAATTTAGGAGACATGAACATGACTGAACAAAAGGATGCTAGGAAAGCAAGGAATAAATGAACACAGCTGGAATTAAATGTTTCAAATGCTGTTTGAGCAAAACAAGTTATTGAAAATTGAGGATTTGACCCAATGCAAACGAGGGCAGCTAATCACTCACAGTTAATGGATACAAGACTGCATGAGCTGTATTGGAATGTGAAGAGCAAGTACTTACCCCATCTCCTTTGGCTTTATGCACATATCAGAAACATGAAGCCTGCAGAAACGGATTTGTCTCTTATTACCAGGAACAAATAAATAAGATTCCTAATGACCCACATTATTACTTTGCATCAGCCTCCGCCTAAGAGGACACTGGGATAATTCTGCCTGGGCAGCAGCAAATTCCTGGAATTTAAGATGAGTGGCACTGAGAGGAAAAAAACATAGAAACAAAATGGAGATGAAATTATTGTAGACAATGAAAACTGAAAAGAATGGTGAGAATATCTGAAAAACTGGAGTGTTTGCAGTGTTTTGCTGTAAGACACTCTTCCAAAAGGATAGCAAATGTTGGTAGCTATATTTTTTTTAAATGAAAAAAAAAAAAGTTGTAAGGGATGATACAGTAATTTACAGTGCAGCAAATTTTTCCATCTTTTCTGTGCCAAGTTGCATGAACTGTTAATTGCAAACAGACCAACAAACCTCTGGAAGACTGTGCAATAGACCCTAATCAGTGTGGAGACTGCAGATTTCATTTCTCTCATGGAGATCTTTATGTGAGAGAAGCAGGTGGGCAGCCAGAAATGGACGCATGAAATGGACCAGGGACACTTGGTTTTTTGCTTCTTGACAATTAAAGGATCAGAGGTGGGAGAGCTGAGCATTCTCAGCTTCCCAGAATCTGCTCCCAAGTGTCACTGCTTGTCCCCCACCACGTGTGGCAGCTCACCTTGCATACACTGCAGCACAGCAGTTTGAGGCCAAGTAGGTGCGTGGTGATTTCTAGCAGAGCTTGCTTCCATTCTGCCTGGCATCTATTCAAGGAGTTGATTTCTGCTCAGGAAGTTGCTGTAGATACATCCCAGATGGCTCTGAGAAGCAGAAGATGTTACTCCTTGAGCCAAGGAGACCTTATGCAGTGTAAATCATTGGATAGGGGCACACCATCCAGGACAAGCAGTCCCCTCTGGTGCCTCAAAGACTTGTGAGCATCCTTATCAGGTTCAGTTCTACTTCAGCTCCTCTCAGAATGGAAACACTGTGCAGAAACATTGCCGTACAACAGCTGGTCAAAAGTCATCTCTCATAGGCTTGTACAGCTGTGACGGGCTTTGTGATTCATACTGAATACTTATCACCGAAACATGGAATCATTAAGGTTGGAAAAGACCGCTAAGACCATCCAGTCCAACCATCAACCCATCCCCACCATGCCCACTGACCCATGTCCCTCAGTGCTACATCTCCATGTTTCTTGAACACCTCCAGGGACACCACCACCTCCCTGGGCTGCCTGTTCCAGTGCATCACCACTCTTTCTGAGAATATGTTTTTCTTAATATCCAACCTGAACCTCCCCTGGTGCAATTCAAGTCCTTTACCTTCTTATAAAGGGTCATGATATTATTATGAAAGTTGGGGGAGTGGGAATGAAAGTGAAGTCAGTGGACAGTGACCAGCAGCCACGGGCACCACAGGCTTAGCACAAGCTGGCTGTAGCTTTACCTTCCTGGAGCTCCTGTTCTCCCTCGTTCCCAGTGACATGGTGTGGCCCACAGGGCTTGGCAGAGGGTGCAGAGCACACGTGCTGTGATGTTGTTCACTTCCAAAAGCGGTTGGTTAGACTCAAAGTCTCACTATGTGTACACATTCCCCTTGTAGACCAGGTTCCAACAGCCCTGTTGTGACTTTCAGTAGGCTGACGCAGAGTTTTGTATCCCACTGCTCATACCCCTCCTTCAGTATGTTCACAAGCCACCATCCCACTGTCCAAGATCCATCCCATTGCCAAGATGAAAATTGGTGTCACTCATCTGTTGACCCTCCTAGCACAGCATCTCATCATGTGTTGCTCCACGAGAAAGGAGTTATCATAGAATCATAGAAACACTAGGTTGGAAAGGACCTACAAGATCATCTAGTCCAACCATCCTCCTATTACCATCACCACCCACTAATGACTCAGGCAGGTCCAATATGTGGCCCAGCACAGCCTGTACCACAGCCCACCCCTGCTGCCATGCCATCATGGCAGCAGCTCTTCCCTGCCAAGCGGCCAGGCTCAGCCCCAGGCACATACTCTTTGTTTGGCAACAACCAAATATCAGTGTGCAATGGCACTGTCTGAGCTGAACCCAGGACACAGGGAGGGCGCAGTGCAGTGCTAACTCAAGTTATGGCAGATAATTTTATGCATTTTGGTGCATTGGCTAAACACAGTCCTGTGAACAGCAAAAAATACGCAGCCTTGCTGTCTGGTTTGATACAGAATTTGAGAATAGATTTCAAGAGTGCTGAAAAAAATCACTAATTTTTTGGTAGACTTGTGACTACATTTTCAGTCAATGTAAATACAAGACCTGTGAATTTTCAAATGAAATGCATGGAGTTGCAATCAGAGATTCAACTCAAAAATTTGATCAAGTCTCTTTACTAGACTTCTATAAGACCTGTCTTTCCAGAGAAAAATATCCCTCACTTCACAATCATGCCCTATTTTTGTCATTGCTTTTTGGCAGTACATACATTTGTGAACAACTCTTTTCAAGGATGAAGCACAGGAAGAGTACAATTCCGGCAAAAATCTCTGATGAACACCTTGAGAACTCACTGAGAATTGCAGCCACTTCCATTGAACCAGACTGATGCTTTCGTTTCACAAAAACAAGATCAGATATCCCACTAGTTTTATGGCTTTGTTGCTCTCTTTTTTTTACATTTTAATAATAAATATAAATTTTAAAAGTTTTGTTGCTTATATACATTAACTGTACTATATATTTTATATGCAGTCCAAGACAATTCCTCTTCACTCAATGTGGCCCAGGCAAGCCAGGAGGTTGGACACCCATGAATTAGCTCTTTACAAGAAAACATCTACCCACCGGTTCACTGTTTCCATTGCAGCAGTTGTGCTTGGTACAACGAACACCCAGAGATGCTGCCTGGTTTACCATCTGAGAAGTATTTCTGCTAGACTGGCAGTCACTTTTGCCAGGCACCATGTTCAGCTCTCCCAGGTGGTTGTCATTGTTGCTGCAACAGATAAGGATACAACGTTTACTGAGCCACTGTTCATGGGATTCCAAAATACGCCCATTTTCCTTGGTTCAGCTGCGGGCATTTCAAAACCAAACAAACTTAGGACCATCAGATGTGGTTCTGTGCTGTTTCCGCAGTGCCCACCAGGCAGTCAGCGTGCTGGGCAGCACCAGGTGGTACAGAAGAGGGACACTGAGAACGTACTCCAGAAAAATTCACTTCTGACATTCTAGTCCCCAATTTCACCCCATATAGTACAGGATTGATGCTGCTCAGTGCTTACCTAACCTGCGCCCCATCTAGGCTGATACAACTGTGCGCCTCCACCATTACTTTGGCTGCAAAGGTACCATGTAGACTCCACTGCAGCCGCCCCGCGCTGCGCTCCAACCCAGAACCCTCGTTGTTGGCTCCATGTTTTGCCCACTCCACGCCGCCAGGTGCCGGACAGCCCCACGCGAGCTGCGTCCGTGTGAACCCGGAACGCCGTCGCACGCGGCCCCGCGGTGCCGCAGCCCGCGGCCGCCGCCAGGTGGTGCCGGTGCCCCGCGGGAGGCGGCCGCGGCCTCAGGGGAGCGCCCGTGAGGGGAGGNGCGGGCGGGAACGCGCCCGGGGCTGCCGGGCTGTGCGGAGCCGCGGCGCTGCCGTGGGACCGCGGCCGCCTAACAGCCTCGCGCCGTACCAGCGCGCACAGCTCGGCTTTGGGGAGCGCGATGCGGCCTGGGGTGGCGGTGCTTTCGTAGGAGAGCGCCATAAAAGCTCGATTAGCGATGGGACGGTGCGAGGAGGGAGGCGCTCCTCTGGCACGCCGAGCCCCAGGCCGGAGCCGGCGGTTTTACCACTGAGACCGCGCAGAAGAGTCTCGGTGATGTCTTCTCACTCTGAGGATAAATGGAGACCCAGCTGCCTCGTGTGCCAGCTCCTTTCAGTCCCGGGATACAATAATAAGGTTCCAGCGGGGCCAAAAACGTCAGTCGTCAAACATGTCAGCATTAAAGAGCGTTAGCTCTACAGAAAACCGTGGCACGCCCGTCCTGGGACAGGGCACGGCAGCGCCCTGTCCTGCGACGGGGCTGATTTCCCTCCGGGCAGCGGTGCGGCACTGCGCCTCNCGGCGGCCGTGGGGGCTCGGCAGGGAAGATGGCGCCGTCCCACGTCCTCAAGTGCTGCCAGAGGGTGCTGGCCTGGGTGCCCGTGGCCTTCATCGCCCTGGTCGTGGCCTGGTCCTACTACGCCTACGTGGTGGAGCTGTGTGTGTGTGAGTGTGCGGGAGGGCGGGCCGAGGGCCGCGAGCCGGGGGGACCCTCCCGGGGCCTCTGCCCCGCGCTGCGGCGCGGGGAACCCCGGGGGAGCCACTCGTTCCTCCGGCTTCCCTTCGGAGGGGTTCGTTCTCCTTCGCGGAGGGGAGGCACCCCCCGGGGGCTCCCTGCCGCCAGGTTTACCTGTTGCCTCCGGCCGGAGGGCGGGAAGGGGTCCCTTCGGGCTCCGCCCGCTCTCGGGCGCTGCGTGGCGGCGGCGCCCGCGCGGGGCTCCTGTCAGGGCCGGCGGCCTCGGGGCGGTGGGAGGGACCGCGGGGGCCCCTCACAGCTTTGGAGCTCGGGCGAAGTTCCCCTTCTTCTATTTCTTGTATTTTAAGCCGATCCGGAACTTCCTCGTGCAGCCGGTAACTCCTCGACCACGTTTAGCTGTATTCCCCCCTCCGTTCTAATTAACAATCCCGGCCCCCGGTGTCACTGACATGTAATTAGGCTGAGTCCTCCCTAAGCGGGATTTGGGGCTTAGGGGCTTGTCGGGCTGCACCAAGGCTTCGGGGGGTAGGGTTCGGTGTTACGTAAATCCTGTTTGTGGTCAGTGTCAGTCAGAATGGTATTTGCCCTTTTCTGTCTTCAGGAGGAAATTAAGGCTGGTTTGGGAGGATACACAGCTGCTGTGGAGGAGCACAGGGATGCACGGTGTTGCCAGAGCTGCTGGGGCTTGGAAGTGGTGCAGGGAATCTGAGAAAGGCATCAGTCAGGGTTTAGCATTTTGGAGTAAGGAAACTGAAACTGAAGGGTAACACACACCCCAAAAGCAGGAAGAGCTGTCTAAGCTACGTGCGGAGGTGTGCCAGTGCCTTCGGGTCCACATGCTTCTGTTTCTGTGAAATGCTTGCTTTGATAGCCCTGCCTTGAAATCAAAAGCTGGCGTATGCTTTATATTTGGTCAAAGTCATAAAGACATCTGTCCTTTAGAAACAGTCAGAATCGTGGGTTGGTGTTTTTTTTGTCTACGATGCTTGATTTTGGGGTAACTTTTCTGAAGTGTTGTGCATCTCACAGCCTTTCTATTAACTTTGTGCATGTGGAATGGCACACAACATAAATAGCAAGCAAAAAGTTTTTTGAACTTATAGTAATAGAAATAAAAGTTTAAAGGAATGCTTATGGAGATGTTACGTGAGATGTTGACAAAAAAAAGTTGCAAATATATCNCCCGGGCGCGGGCGGGGGGCGGCGCGGCCCGGGGCCGCGGGGGCGCGGAGCGGCGGAGACACGGCGCCGGGACAGCCGGCCCAAGCCGGGCACAGCCCCGTCCCACATGGGGGCAGCTGGGGGGCGGCTGCGTCGTGCGCCGCTTGCTTTGTGTATTGCGCAGTCCCACCCGTTTCCCCCAGAAGTTCCCAACGAAGCCAGAAAGCCCGTTCAGCCCGGAACACCCCGCGGAGGGCTCCCAGGGCCGGGGGGCGGTGGCAGCGGGCGCTGGGGCCGCCCATCCCCGCCCACTGCGGCCCGCCCAGGCCCTGCCCGCGCCGCCCGGGGCCGCTCCGCAGCGGCGGCGATTGCTGCAGCCGCCGCCGCCCGCGCA
>WBMW01002125.1:1044999-1093031 GCA_013396635.1 Penelope pileata | reverse complement strand
GGCCGGCGGCCTCGGGGCGGTGGGAGGGACCGCGGGGGCCCCTCACAGCTTTGGAGCTCGGGCGAAGTTCCCCTTCTTCTATTTCTTGTATTTTAAGCCGATCCGGAACTTCCTCGTGCAGCCGGTAACTCCTCGACCACGTTTAGCTGTATTCCCCCCTCCGTTCTAATTAACAATCCCGGCCCCCGGTGTCACTGACATGTAATTAGGCTGAGTCCTCCCTAAGCGGGATTTGGGGCTTAGGGGCTTGTCGGGCTGCACCAAGGCTTCGGGGGGTAGGGTTCGGTGTTACGTAAATCCTGTTTGTGGTCAGTGTCAGTCAGAATGGTATTTGCCCTTTTCTGTCTTCAGGAGGAAATTAAGGCTGGTTTGGGAGGATACACAGCTGCTGTGGAGGAGCACAGGGATGCACGGTGTTGCCAGAGCTGCTGGGGCTTGGAAGTGGTGCAGGGAATCTGAGAAAGGCATCAGTCAGGGTTTAGCATTTTGGAGTAAGGAAACTGAAACTGAAGGGTAACACACTAAGTTTCTGTGAAATGCTTGCTTTGATAGCCCTGCCTTGAAATCAAAAGCTGGCGTATGCTTTATATTTGGTCAAAGTCATAAAGACATCTGTCCTTTAGAAACAGTCAGAATCGTGGGTTGGTGTTTTTTTGTCTACGATGCTTGATTTTGGGGTAACTTTTCTGAAGTGTTGTGCATCTCACAGCCTTTCTATTAACTTTGTGCATGTGGAATGGCACACAACATAAATAGCAAGCAAAAAGTTTTTTGAACTTATAGTAATAGAAATAAAAGTTTAAAGGAATGCTTATGGAGATGTTACGTGAGATGTTGACAAAAAAAAGTTGCAAATATATCAGTGCGTCCAAATGTGCCAGATTGGTGTGGTTTAGCAGTCCGTTTGTGTGAGTAAACAGTACTGCTATCTTTGGGAAATAATGCTTAAACTGTAAACACTTGGAAGCAAATTTCAGACAGACTTTAATACCGGAGGTTTGGGGGCATGGGTTAGAGTAGTCCCGAGGGGGACTGTGTCAGGTGGTAAATTGCATCTCACAGGTATGAAGTCTGGCATGACAAAAGGCAGATGGGGGGGATGTGTTCCTTCTCACAAAAGAGCAGAAAAGCAGGAGCTGAAGCAACTTCCCAGGGTTGCACTGGTGATCTCTGGCTGAATCAGAAACAGCTCTTCCATCTCCCAAATCCCAGCTTTGTGTCGTGGTCAGAGGGTGGGTCAGGGCTGGATGCTGCTGAATAATTTTGTCCAAAAATAAATCTTTGACCCCGTTCTAATGGAAGGCCTTTGCAGACATAGCGAAGCTGCAGAGTCCTTCCAAATTCAGCAGGATTTCATTTCATTTTCGGTAGCTGAAAGGGCTGGCTCCTGTGTATGTGAGAACTTTCACATCTATAAATCTGGTTTCTAGACGTCTGGCGCTTCTTGCTCACAAATCCACTTTATTCCTAGTGTCTGCAGATACAGGCTGTCAAGAAAAAGTGGTCACTTAGTAAGAAAATCACCTATTGATTTTTATTACTGTCACTGAGTCCTGCAGTTGTTAAATGTCAGAATGGTACTTGGTGACCAAGATTTGTTTCTGTGGGTTTTTTCTGATTGATTTTTTAATTATTATCATTTTTAACCTTCTGAATTTTGTATACGCTTTTGATGACAGTTCATCCCAAGGGAGAAGAAAGGTATTTTTTCAAGGTCTTACATTTTTTTTTAGTTTTAGTCCCCCCACCCCCTCCCGAATGCTCTTCTCTTACCCTGTGCTGGAGTTCAAACCAGCACAGAGGGGATTTATAGCACAACACAGGATTTCCAGTTTCTCTTGGCAGATACGTTTGCTTTCTCCCTGTACTCCATATGTTTTATTTTGGTTTGAAAACTGCTGTGGCGTGCACTGCGAAGCAAGGATATGCCTCTAATGCCCTGCTAATGAGCAAAGTGATGCTGGGCTCTGCAGATGTGCCTGCACAGCAGGTGCAGAAGCAGGGCTTATGGCTTCTTGCCTCTGTCATTGGCAGAGGGCACAATAAGCAACTGATGTGTGCCTGGGTGAGGGGAAAGGCAGATGGAAGAAGGAAAGCTTTAGAAAAGAGGAGACAAAATAAACTGAGGGTAAAACAGTAATCACAACCACACAGGCACTGGTGGTTTTTTCCCGAGGTTATTCTTAAAGGTTAGCTGATTGCTAAGATGTGAAGGTAATTAGGAAACAGGAAGAAAAAAAGGCTTTGTTTCCCCCAATTCCTGTCCTGTTTGTTTTTTTCCTCTTTAGAGTCCCAGCTCATGTATTAAAGGTTGAACATATGTATTCAGTTAGTAGATCTAGTGGGAAGCCAAGATTAATGTAGTATCGTAAAATACTCCTTAACAATCAAAGTAGAAAATGGTGTAGTACAGTTGGGGTTGCTTCCCTTTTCACTTCTCTCTGTTCAGTTTTGCTTCCCTGTACTTCCTGCTTGCCCCACCCTCCTCCGCCGGGGCATTCCCACGTTGCTCAATGCCCTGCTCCGGGTGTCTGGGGGACGCAGCCCTGCTCTGTAATTCACCGCCCGAGCACGTGGTTACTTGGTTAAGCCGCTTCCACAACCGTGAATTATATTACTTGCGTACTGCCTGTGAACACCAGGGAGGAATGGTGTGGCTAAGATGAAAGGAGTCTCAGCGTGAGCTATTCTGTTGTTTTCCACCCACAGAAACAGCACAACATCAGTGCACAGCTGCAGAACATCGGTGTATTTCTCTGAAGTACTGCCGTGCTGTGCTGGTGAATGCTGGCCATTACAGACCATGGCTGCTGTGTGGTAAACTGGCTGCTGAGCCGGCTGGAAAGCTGAAAACAGCCATTTCCCACCAGGTGCATGGAAGCTGGGGGAGTGTCAGCAGAGTGGAAAAACTCTGAACACACAAGTGAAGGAAGTGGGAAAGATTTTAAGCAGCATCTCGTTCAGATTTCCTTTAAACGCTTTAAAGTAGAAAAACGTGGATGAATGCTTTCTTACTGGATTATTTTTAATTCATGTAACTTGCATGGAGCTCTGTTTGCAAGAAAACACCTAGAAATACACAAGGGATGCTGCAAAACAGCTTTTCATTAGTTTAAAACCCCTTCTTGTTTTCTTTCTTGTTATCAAAACATGTTTTGCTTTTAACATTGCCTTTGTAAACAATGGTGGCATTGTGTTGCAGTGAATTGCACTGATTGTTGCTGCTTACCGCATCCCCTCAGAAGCTCAGCATGAGAGGAGCTCTTCTCTTGGGGCTCATTCTCTCTTGTGGCTGACTTGCATCTCATTACCTACCCCACCGTTCTCCAAACCTTTTTGGAGGCAAGCAGCTTCAGTACAGACTGGCTGCACCATGGTCAGAAGTCACTGTTCTGATGTATATAGTAGAAGTTGGTGGGTGAAGCAAGCCTCTTTCATACAGGCAATCCTTTTTTCCTAAAACACTAGCAGAATTTGGTATTGCAGGCTGCACAGAGAAAAAGAGAAAGAGGTTAACTTTGGCTGAGTTGTCTGCAGACTGTAATTAAGGTGTATTGGCTGGTTTTATTAAAAAAAAAAATCAAAACAGCAGCTTGTTAACTTGTCAAGGGTAGCATTTTGTTCTTGTAGCTAAAATTGTGTGTTCTGCAAACTGTAGTCTTTGCTCTTCTCCCAGGTTGAGTTCTAGGGAGAGCTGCTTGTTTTATGAACATGCTACTCTTGTATTACTGTTTCTGTGCCTTAAAATCCTTCAAGTCTGGAAGGCTGTGATTTTTTTGAAGCTGTGAGAGTAATTAATTTTGTGTATTTTCATTGCATCTAATTGCAGAACAGTTTGCTTTTTTAATGTTGAATGTGTCTAAAATCTTGGCAAACAAAGCAGTTTGTAAATTGCAATTTGTAACTTGGTGATAACAGTGCAAATTTAACTCCTTACTATTGTAAAGACGATGGTACTCCTCCTAAGTATGCAGATAGCTCTGATTTCCTCAAAGCAGTCGACATGAGAAGCACAGGATGCTGTGTTCTAATGCTCCCATTTGAAGAGTCTCTTGCATAAACAGAGGGAAGGTAATTCCATCTGCCTCCTCCAGAAGAAATCTCTACTAAAAATATTAATGTGGCAGTTAACAAGCAGAACAAGGTGATATAAACAGCAGCAGCAGATTGGTAACTTCTGATCCCTGCCTACAGCAACAGCATCAGCACAACAGTATGGCATTGGTCCTGTGTGCAAAACCACTCCCGTAGGAAAAGGGGTTCCTCTTCAGGAGAATGAATAGCTAACTAATTAAACACATTAGATCATTAGTAATAGTTAACTGTGTTTATGTGCCTCTCTTGTGAGTTTCAAACAAAAGAAAGAAAATTGCTGTGGATCCACTTAGTTCTGTGGTAGTGTCTTGCTCAAGCACACCTGTTGTCATCTTAAATAAGAACCTCTTCTGTTGTTATGAATAAGTAGAATTCCTGCAGGGGTGCTCAGGCTGGATACAAATGTATTGGAAAGCTAGATGCTTAGCTCGAGTAGGAGGATTATCATCCTTCTTATTTGGTTCTTCGCCCTGCGTTGGTCCTGTTGCTTTATAGGAATGGGTGGACAAATGCCCTTTATATGGTATGAAATCTGCTCTCTTGGCAGTCTCCTATTGAGGAAGAAAAAAAAAAAAAGCATTCCAAGAGCAACAGCTCTTAGCTCAGCCTGATTTCTTGGGAAACTGTTTTATGTCTCTGCTTCTCCTCCTCTGCCTACTCTGCACTCCAGCCCTCTCTATCTTCATTTTTCCCTTCTATTTGCTAAGCTGTTCCCGACGGCTCTGCAGCGCTTGGCTTCTTTCTATGATCCCTTGTTCCCATTTGGTCAAGAAGCATGGTGCAGAGGGCAGTTTGGCACTGGCTACCCTGCCAGTGGGCCAGATGGGAAAGGAGCATCTGAGCTCGGAGCGGACATTTCCTACCAGAGAGTATGAACCTGTCCTACCCATCCAGCAGTTCCAGTGAAATGTGCCAGTATCCACCTGCTGCAAGACCTCCCCTGAGCTCCAGAACTTGACCTAAATAGGCTGTTGACTGTGGTAGCTTTGGAGCAGGATTTTAGGGAAGATGAGGAGCTGAGCACAAGTTTCTGAGCCACTGCAGGAGCTGAGAGGTGTTACTGTCCTGCTGCAGCCGTGGTCAGTGCTGTCTTCTCTGGAGCGCTCGCTGCCTTTTAGATGCGGCCCATGAAGTTTTTGTTCTTAGTTTGAGAGGGCTTGGGTACTATGAATACTTAAGATTAAGGTGAAAAATAACTTCTGAAATTTTGTTCTCTACCAGTTCGTATTTTTGTGGCTTATTGTAGATGTGTTTTCTATAACCAAAAAAATATGTGGCATTGCAAAGATGGGTGTTGGAGCTGAGCTCTTCGTGCACCTGCAGCAGGTGGCAATGTGCCTTTTTTATCTGGAGTTGAGATTGCCTGTGGAGGGGAGCAGGAGTGGGAGGACTCCCAGCTGCCTGTCTAAACCCTGCTGGGTGTTCACTGGGTTCCTTTTTAACCCAGTTGATACATCAGCGTTTATCCAACTCTTTTTATTCAACTGGTACAAATTTATGCTGGTTTAAAATGTGTTTTCATCCCCAGTGTTACAAACAGTAGTTTCCTGAAGCACATTTTATGAGCTTTCAGCTCAGCTCAGTTGTTAAGCATCCCCTCACCCCCTGCTTATTCTTGCAGTAGCAGGAAAATTTTATTCTCGTTAGTATGTGTGATGCTTAATGGGAACATGTGACAAGTACTGACAGGCACTGCCCTGCATCAGCTGAATCACCACCAAGATGGGTCAGGTGTAAGAGGAGCAAGGCACCCACAACAAAGACGTCTGCTCTTTGAGCTCTTCCCCGTGTCACCCAGTTCTGCTGTCACCACGTTGTTTTCTGTAGGATGTGTTTAGCCCCTCCTGTCCTGAGCCCAGGAAGAAAACAGACCTTTCCCTGTCTTCTCCCCCACCCGTAGTCCTCCATCCTGCTGTAACCTTTGACTGTCTCTTTTAATCTGTGCTAAAAATCAAGTCCCTCCTCTGCAGCATATCAAGCATCTGCTTTTCCTTTCTTTCAAAAGACCAAATGGCTCATCTGTTCCTCATTCGCGTTCCCTTCTGACTATTTAAATTGTCTTATGGGTACAAGACTGACAAAGAGAGCTTGCTCACAAGATCATTTGATCATGAGAGCAGCACGCCTTGCCTCTGCAGTTGCTGTAAGGCTCTCCCTCTGGTGCTATATATGGTGCAGCATTGTCTTAAATGGGAGACACGAAGCCATTTTGGTCATGTGATTTACAGAGAGATCACAGGAGGCTTTGTGCAGGTTTTCTTGTTTGTGGTCTTTGGGTTGTGCATCCTGAGGTCTGTCTCCAGAGTGCAGAATTCTTATTTAGAGATAGAAGTAATAATTCATCTGCATTTAGGCAAGCTACCACTGCAGAGAAAATGAAACAAAGTTTAAATTAGATGTGAAGTTACCTTGAGAGGAACAAACTTGATTTGTTTGAATTGACAACATTATTTTCTAAGTTTGTTTGCAATTGTCTGTGGTAGGTTCAAAACTTAGCTTAAACGCCTCAGGTTCTATCTCTTCTTCGCTTGCATGCAGAGAACTTCTTATCGTACGGGTCTTCCTGACAAGCAGCCATTGCTTTCAGATTTGTCAAATTTGAATTAAATAACAAAGCAGAGAAGTAAAATATATTTCCACAATGCTGGACTAGGTGGTACCTGAACAGAATTTGGGTTCTGTTCTGAAAAATCTTTGCAACTAACATGCAAGTTTGTGGGGTTTGTTGTTCCTTTCTAATAATATCTGGGAAAGGATGCAAGTCGTGCATAGGATTTTTGTGGAGATCTTAACGTGTGTTTGTACTGTTATTAGTTTAATGTACTCAATCCTTAAGTTCCACATGTTTTTATATTAAAAAAAGTTCAGCCCAGCGATTGCATACAGAGGTGTTCCTTGCAGTGTTGCAGGGTAGATGTCTGCTGGAATAGTGCAGAGACTGGTGCAGAGGACAGGCTGGAACATTTTAAATAATTCATAATTTAGACAGATTTAACAAAGGAAAGCATAAAGCCTGTTTAGCACTAGATTCAGTTATCTTCTCTCTTATTGTTTGGCTTTTTCTGTTGAAGTTCTCAAACTTGTAATGATCCTCTTTCCCCCTCCTTCCCTCGTGCAGAGCCACTTGGGAGACCCTATTGCCAGGAAGCTGTTAGGAGTGGAGAGGGGCACGTCTGCAAGCAGAGGCTGAGATCTGGGAAAGCTGTTGGGCATGTGCAGGGCATCCATCAGCTGTGTGCGGCTGTGCCTCAGCTCCTGCCTGCTGTGCTGCCGTGCTCCCTTCCCTGCTCAGCTCCTCGCAGTCCTCGGACCAGCAGCTGCACCTCCTGCTCCCAGCCCGGTTTGTGTTTCTGTGTAGCTGCTCGGGAGGCAGCAGGTCGGATGGGCTGGGCCATCTTGCACTTGGTTAGAGCTAACCACTTTTCTGACCTGATTTTCCTTAAGTTACAGTGGCAATCATTTCTTGTTCTTTAGAGACATTATTTCTTACCAGAGCACTGCTCTCCAGTCCTTCACTGCAAACATAGGTGTTGTTGCAGCTGCATCACTGTGTGTGACATCCTAGAAGGATGGCAGCAGGAGTTCGTTCTCTTTGCAGGGCTCATGCATACAACAAACTCCTCACTCGGTCCTTGCTAGGCTGCTTGCCAGTCCTGCTGTGTTCCGTCCAGTGCTGTGCACGGGGAGCCCTAACAGCATCTCTGAGGTGTAGCAGGCAGCACTGTTTGTTTCTTTGCTTGGCACACAATGTGTTAGATGTGTAGTAGTGCAGCTGACCTTTTGCTGAGCTCTGAGCTAATGCTTTCCAAGAACACGTGGTGATCAGCCAGCAGGCAGGTGAGCTCCAGGGCTTGTTGTGCTGCTTGTTTTGGTTGGTTGGGTTGGGGGGCTGAGGAGAGGTGGTGGTGAAATCAGATTAGTTTTTTTTTGTTTTTTTTTGTTTGTTTGTTTGTTTGTTTGTTTTGTGTTTTTGTTTTAAGCAATATTTACTGAATGAGAGCTACATAGGTGATAGGTTTTGTTCTTTTGTGTCTTTGCTTTTCCTGTTTACTCTGGAATGCTTTCTAGCCTGTGGTATGGATCTTCTGGAGTATCCAAAAATCCCTTTGTAGTGGCTCCAGCAGTCTTTGTGCTGCCACTTGTTCATGTTCCTAGCTAGCCTAGCAGTTGAATAAGATCTGCTGGGGGGGGAGGAAAAAAGAAAAAAGTCTTGTCCTCAAGCCAAAACTTTCTGTCCTGTTATCCTGGATGTTTTTTCCTCTGTGGCACCTGGTTCTTTTGTTGTATTTCTGGGAGCACTGCTGTTTGTTTCTTCCTTTTTTGCAAGGAAGGTAGAGGAGGCAGCTTCAGCTACAGTCCAGGTTTGTCCCAAGATACTTCAACCTAAGGAGGGTTTTATGAGTGACATTTGATTTACCAGAAGAACGAGCAGCAAAGCCTGCAGCATCGAAAGCTGGCAGTGTTTGTTATCAACCAACTTGGTGAGCCATGCATGGACAGAATCTCTTAATCACCATGGAAAGGCTTTGAACCTTTATCTGTTCTATAAATAATTTAATAATAAAAATAACATTTTACTAAATGTTAATATTTAGAAGTCCTATATGCTAAAGACATTAATTTCCCTGTTGAATTTGTCCACAACTAAGAGACGTGGTTTTAAATGATGTGTTTTTCAAAACAAAACTTCTTTATAGGGCTCTGTTCGTTCAGAAGCCTGGCCTACAAGTGTCTTGATGGGAGTTGTGGAGGCTGCACTACCGACTGCTTTGTTGTTAATGTGTTGCTGGCAGGAAATGAACTCTCCTCATTATAGACATGTCCATGTTTAATCTCAAGTGACAAAGACCAACCAAACCTAACCAACAGTACTTAAAAAAAAATTGAACTTAAAACTTAGTTTGAGAAATCCAGTGACATAAGACATGAGAAGGTGTGCTGGCTGGGTGGTTTGATTTCTCCCATTATCTGATGAACCTGACAGCTGCAAGAGCTTTCTTTTGGAAACAGAATGCCTAGTACTTATTGATGAGATTTATGAAGAGATTTTTACCCACAGAGTTTTGCAAGGAGATTTTATCCTAAAGTTTGTGGAAAAACTTGCAGCCAGGCCAGTAATTAAGTAGGAAGACAACTGATTTTTGGAAGAACCTGATGCCAAATGCAGAGATGGGTATCTCACCAACAATGTATAGCTACAGTCTGCTCCCGGTTCTCTTGCTGGTTTGTGTCTGAAGGTTGCAGCAGCTGTGTGTGGGGTTCATGTTCCCCACTAGCTGATGCCTCTGCACACCTTTGGTAATGCCTCAGAATTTGTCTGGGATAAATAAAGACTGTTTCTCTGTTTTCTGGAGAACTAGGCTGGAAGGAGATGGATTTGCTAGTAGCAGCCTGGGCCATAAGGCACTCAGCAGGTAGGGACTGATGGTTACAGCCATGAATTGTGAAGAGTGTTCTTTTTCTCAAAAAGAAATGATGATTCCTTACCTGAAAAAATCTCTCAAGAGAATGAGTTGTCTGTTGCTGGGTTGCTTTGTTTACTTTAAATGTACTGACAGCTTCTAGTATTGCCTGCAGAACACCTGATCTTGCGGAGGGTGTGTAGGACAGCTGTGCCCAGCACCTGACACCAGTGCTCTGTCAGCAGTACCTGATGCTCTTATTTGTGTCTCGGATCTCTTGCAAGTGGCCTCGTAATCTCTTAACCATGGCACCAACCAGAGATACTCTGGAGACAAAAGGCCCTTTCACAAATACAGATACTCAGGTGTAGCTTCACAGTGAGCTTGATTTGGCCAGCCTGAGTGGCAGTACCCCTCCTTCAATTGTGAATGTAATTAATTTGGTCTGGTTTTCTTAGGTGCTTCTGACCTCCCATGTTCTTCTGCTGTTTCTGGTTTTTGCATTCCTACTGTGCCAGAAGGAGCGCAACTGGCTGACTCGTGCAGCTAATAGCTTTCTTTGTCCCTCAAGAAGAAACCAGGCTTTCTTTTGGCTTGATATAATGGCTTAAAGGCAATACTGACAACAGCTTATGTGCAGCACTTCCAAACTGCTGGGCGATAAAGTGGTTATTGTTATGATAAAGTGGTTTTTGTTTTTTGTTTTTTTTGGAGGAAAGATCTGAATGAAGAAAGTCTAATTATTCTACTAAGCAGCTAAGAAAGCCGTGTTGAAGCAATGCTGAGGTTTAAAATCAATCAAAATGCAAATAGAATGAGCAGCGGCACTGGTGATTAAATAGCTGAAGAAAATCAAGTTACATCAGGTTTCTTTGGGCAATTATGGTAAATGAGGAGTGAATGGAGCTTTTCAGGGAGTAGAGCTTTTCAGGGACAACAAACCTGGTAAGCAGCTGGATGCCAACGTCAGATGTTGCTCCAGAAACAGCCTCGAGTTACTCGGGCTGCTGCGTCCCATGATGCTGCATCTTGGTTCTGAGCGTGGCCACGAGTGTGGGACTGCGAGCCTGAGACTTCCTGGCACTTCCTCCTGCACGCTAGCCAAATGGAACTCTGGGTTTTGAAATCATTTAAAATATGCAGATGCTCTCGGTAAGAAAACCATTAGGAGACCCTTGGTATATATTGTAAGGGTATTTTGTAGAGACAGAGATAAGGGATTTTGATAGGATTTTGTGGATTTCCAGCAGTCAGCTGCCTTTGTAGCTGTGTAGCTGTGAAAGCGGTAGCACAGGATTTGTTGTTCCCAGAATGTGCAGGAGAAATCTTTTCAGTTGTCAAAGCTTAATTCATTGCTAAGTGTAACTTGGTACCCAAGGAGTATCTTGCATTGATTATGCTGATTTCTGCCGTAGCCCTGTTTGTATTTATGCACATGAAGCTAAAAAAGACCTTGCATAAATAAAAACCGTCTTTGTTTTGTGATAAGAGAATGTTTTCTGGACAGCAAGCCTCTGTCCTTGCTGAATTACTTGCTGTAGATAAAGAATTGTGTTAATGTTTTTTGAACCATAGGACAAATTGTAACCATGACAGGTAACAAACACTAAGAGGTCTGCAGTGCGCCTGTCCTTGCACATGTTCTTCTTTGAGTCCTGTAGCAATGACCGCTGTGGTCACAAACACGCAAAATTTGGCATTGATGCTGGCAACAGCCAACGTCAGAGCAGCGTGCCTGCAGCAAGGTGCCTCTCCCAGGCTGTGCTTTTTTCCTCCTCTCTCCTCCCACTGCTTTGTCCCCCTCTGCTCCCATGATGCCAGCAGTCACAGGGTGGGTCCACCTCTCCTGGTGAATTAAAACATGATACCTTCTGAATGACCAGGCAGCCCGCTGTGGGAGAAGCTGTGTTTGTTGCTTCCAGCTGGTGGCAAGGGGTGTGCAGCTGAGAGGCCCCCACAGCCCTTCAGCAGGGACCTGGCAGTGTTTCGTTGTGCTGGCTTTGGGCCACGTGGTGCTGTCAACTCCGTTGTCTTGAGTCATTTGTCTAAAAACAACTCCCCGCTGCCGAGGGAGGAAAGCACTGGTGGGTGCCTGCCAGTCAGGAAATAAGGAATAGCTCAGTGTGGAAAGGTCACGGAGCTACAGCTTTGGGAGAGCACTGCAGAGGTGCCAGGGGCTTCATTCTGTGGCACTGCCTTAGGTTTAATACAAGTGTAAGTATTTGCTGGAGGAAACTCGCTCATTATCTGCCCCAGCTGTCTCAGTTAAGTGATACTTCTACCATCTTCTTCTGAGTGATTAAGATCTGTATTTGCAAGTGGGAATTACATTACTATCAATCCAAGTTATACTTTCAGTTAAACAACCTTCTCTGAAGGAGTGAAAAACTTGAGATAGCGTGAGTGGTGCTCCAGGGGAGCTTCTGTTGGGTTTCGGTACTGGTGCTTCTTGCATCTGGGGAAGGAATGCAGTTGCACATTTATCACTTTATTCTCTCCATGGGGGAAGTCAGCCAAAATGTGGAGTTACTCCTGAGGTTCTTGGAGAGGCTGTGATACCCAAAGTGTGGCTTCTGCCAGCAGCCACCGTGCAGGGAGGGGGAGGAAAGGCACAGAGCGCAGCAGTAACTTTTCTCTACTTCAGCGGTTGGATTTCTTGATCTGCAAATAACATTTCTGGCTCTCAAAGAGTGGCTTTGACTAGATTGTGGCTTTTAGGGGGTATGGATCTGTGGTGTGTGGGTTTTGTGGAGGATTTTTTCGATTGTTCTGTTGTCCTTCAAGGTTGAGGGCAAACATATCTTCTAGCATACCTCTCACGAGGTCTTGACAACTCATTCTACTTCTTGGCCGCATAATAGAGATTTGGAGTTGTTTTTTTTCCTACTGTGCAGGGATTTGAAAGCTGCTTGAGCACTTCAAGCAATCGTAAAACTGAAAGCAAACCTGCTCCCTAAATGTGCTTCTTCTTTTGAGATGTTCTGGAACGTTTCCTTAAACTCTCTGAGGCTTTTTGAAGCTTGCACCTCTGTCAGTTTGTGCTCCAAGAAGAACCCTTCTGACAAATGGCATCTTCCCCAGTCTCATTCATTATACAATTAATGATGTCCCTATGTCTGCAGGATCGTTTCCTGTGATAATCTGTAGGCTTCCTCCTCTTTCATTCCTGTGACATAGGTGAGATGAAAGATAATGGACAACAATGCAACAAAGATTAGAAAATTAGCTACAAGGAGGCATAAGGGACAACTGAAGGAAAAGATCTTTCCTGCTGAGGATTCTTGCTTCACAGGCAGGCTGTCCGGAGCCCTAGGGAGGGCCGTGTGGGAGATGCTGAGGTAGCCACGGGGCAGCTCTGCCCTGCAGCAGGCAGGTGGGACTCGATGGCTTTGCTCCCAGGTCTGCACAGAGCTGGAACACGGAGTGCTGAATCCTTTGGAAAGATGAGGCTGGTGTAGAAACTTGCTGTGCGTGAGTGTGTGCTGCTCAGCTTTGCAGTGAAGTGAGCTGCAGCCTTCACTGTCTCGTCGTATTTTTATCTTTCCCTAGCAATGTCTTGCTGGAACTCTGTAAGGCTTCTCTAGAAACCAGAAACTTAAGAGCCAATCCTAAGAACGCTTTTCTTCTCAATTTTATTTTTCTTTTTGTAGCTAAGCAATAGACTGACATGGGGATATATTTTGAAATCCTTGAAAGAAAGCTGGTTTGCAGCACTGACTTGTTCTGATGCATCTAATCTAATGCGTAATGCTGTTACATCCTGAGGTTAACATGTGAATCATGTGCAGTGCTTGGTTTGTTCAAGAAAAGAATCAAGAAAAAAGGCAGCGCTGCTTTATTTTTCCCACTCCCTTAACAAAAAAATGTTTCAGAAATGTTTGAAGTGGAAGCTGGTATTAATTTCAGTGGAGGCTGACAGCGATATCTAACTAGCTAGAAACAGCAGAGGAGAAAACCAAAACCTGGGAGCTGAGCTTGTGAGTGAAGCTGCAGGCCAGGGCTGGTGGGTTGCAGTGGTAATGCCTCGTTCTGTGGCTTTTCCTGAAATGGAGTTCAGAAGCTGGAATCAATTTCTTGATGGTTTAAAGCTGCTTGCTACGTTGCCAGTCTAGCAGATGCTTGCAGGTCTGTTTCATGTAAAGATTAAATAACTTATCTAAAGGAAGGCTTCGTTTCATCTTGTAAAGATCCTGTGAAACCTTTGGCTTCCATTTGCAGAGTGAATAAAAGCCATGCAAGGAATAGGAGCAGAATCCTGCAACTTATGTGACCTTCTGAGGCAGAAGAGAGCTATTCAATTTATTTAATTTAAGGATGATAGGACAGAATGAAAATCGCAAGTGCTTTAGGGTTCGCTTTTACCTCAAACTGCAGGAGTATGCCCAGCTAACACTGTGCTCCTAACTGCTCTCTGACCTAAGGGACCTACGTAAGAATGAGAAAACCATCTCCCTGGTTCCATAAAGCTATAATTAATTTTTATGAAGTTTATTTATGGATTTTTTTTTTATGAAGTCTTACAAGCGATAAGATCTTAAGCTTCTCTGCGTGTAAAGACTGCTCAATATTTTGAGGCTTTAGCATTAAATTTGGCTCAGGATTTAGTTTTGTATTGAGAGCAGAAGTGAGGTTAGCAGATTATGGAATGCTTTAGCCAGAATTACTTACAAACAAATGAATCTGTTTTTATAGATAACAATGTTCTCACAACCCATTAGAGAATAATTAAGAACTTTTGTATATTTCCCTGTCTAAGGAAATACATGTTTGTCCAGCTGTGTGCAGAGATGGTCAGTGAAAACACCAGGAGCCAGACACAAAGATTAATCTAATGTGCTTTTTTTATTATTATTATTATTATTTTTGTTCTGCAAATACCCCTATTCAGCAGGTTTGCTTTAATTTTCTCCTTTTTCATGATTTCTATATTCTCCTAGTGTTGTTTAAAAAGTTTAATATTAACGGAGAACTGGAGAAGTAACACTTTAGTAAAATTAGAAGCAAAACCACAGGATTTCTCACTGGAGCAGGTTGTCCAGAGAAGCTGTGGATGCCCCTTCCCTGGAGCTGTTCAAGGCCAGGCTGGATGGGGCTTTGGGCAACCCGGTCTAGTGGGAGGTGTCCCTGCCCATGGCAGGGGGGTTGGAACAAGATGATCTCTAAGGTTCCTTCCAACCCAAACCGTTCTGTGATTTAATCTGAATATGAGGCGACACTTGTAACGTGCAGTGCCGTAGTACTGAGACTGTTCTGTAACACAGTCCTTCTCTGCATGTACATACCCTGCAGGTAACTACGTGCTTTGGATCTGTTTTTCTGTGTGGGTTGTCCCAGTTCTAGACAGAAACACAGGAGAATGTGCAAGTATGCACGTCAAAAATGCACAAACTGATGTGAAATTAAGCTCGTCTTAGGGCTAACCGCCTTTAGTTGAAGCCAGAGGCTTCTCTGGACAGACAGACAGGGTGCTGTGTGTATTTTAAGGAGTGGGGAAAAAAAGCCCACTATCATCTGAACAAAAAGGGCTTACCTGTATGTTGAAATATCACCTCATTATGCTTCTGACTACAGAAAGTCACAGTTGTGTAACATGGTTGCTATAGATACCTGCAGGTAAGCCAGACGCTGCCTCTGTCATCACAGTAGCCCCATGGAATGAGGTCTGTAATGCATGCTGAAGCCCTGTGGGTTTCGGTCTCCAGAGTGCATCAGGCAAAAGCTCTTGTGAGCTGGCACACAGAGTGATGGCTGTACGAGTGTCAGTGCTGAGAGCAGAGCGTGTGCAGCGGGGTGAATGGCTGCAGGCAGGGCCTGCTCTGACCTCTTGCTCATGTTGATGGCCAGAAGATTAAATTTGCTTTATCACTTGAGGAGTCGGGAAAAGATCCTTTCCTCGTTGAATTTCAGGAGTTCAGTGTCTAGGGAGGAGACCCAGCAAGGAGAGTGGTAAGATCCAAGTGTCCCAATAAGTACAGCTGCTCTCTGACCAGCATCTTACCCCAAACTGGTGAGTGAATTCCAGAGGTTTTGGAGAAGCCTGGGGCAGGAAGATGTACCCGTCAGGCAGCACACAAGGCAGATTTTAACAACAGGGTTTGCTGTTGAGATAAAAAGAGATGAAGATAGAGAAGGGAATGAAGTGGAGTGGTTCTAACTATGCCGCAAAAGTTTAGGTCGGGGGGAAAAACCAAGTCAAAAATAGCTTGTGACAAGGGGAGAAATGGTGGAAAAAGAACTTGAGAGGTTACATGCAATTCATACAGTTTCACAGGGACTTCTGTGAGACCTTCATTTGTTTCACTTGGTGCTTTCCAGCTGTATACACCCACTGGCCTGGTTGCTGGTGTGCTTCAGAAAATGTGTTGAGTGCCTATCGGAAGGGCAACGCGTATAAATGACGATCTGATTAATTCCTCTTAAAAGCAGTGTCCTCAGATGGTTACAGCAGGGGACTGCAGCTCTTCAGCTCTTCCAGTGACTCACCAAGTCTCAGGGGCTGGCAGGAGGATTCCTGTTTTACCCAGAGATGTGTAGGGAGGGAGGCTCTATTAACACCTGAACAAGGGTTTGGAACAAGTCAGCTATCTCATGTATCTCACTTTTAACCAAATTTTTTATTCAATACAGGTTTACTTACCATATCATTTTTTTTTCTCTTCCAGTTACTATTTCTTCAACTGCAGAAAAAGGTAACAATTTTTAATTATTTTTTATATTAATAGTTTTGTTGCACGCATGTCTTCAGGGATGTAGAGTTTAGATGTCCTTTGTGTGTAAGCTCTCTGTAGCAAGTAGCTTATTGCTAAGAAACAGGGTAAATATTGTGAGGATGAGTGGATTGGGCTTGTAGTACCACAAGCTTGGGATGATGACAAGACCTGTGACTAACTCAACTATAATTTAGGTTTGCAAATATTTTTAAATGGGTACCTTCTGAGAACAGGAGAAGGAACTGCAGCAGTCAATGTTCTGCTTGTTCCTGAAGGGATGACGTATATTCATCTTGCTATCTTCCTTGTACCCTGTGACTTGAAAACGAAGAGCTGTCATTCTACTGTTCGCTGTTTTTGAAGCAGGTTACCAAATTCCTCAGAACACCATTCCTCAGGACTGGTTAGAACTGTGCAAAGGCACAGTTACTTCAAAGGTGACTGTACAGTATGATTTTAAATTTCCAGGTGAAGTGGTTAAGGCCTTGTTTTTACAAGCTTTATTTAAGCCTTAGTATTACTGTCTTTGTCAAGTGTATGTCACAGTGAGTAGTATTTATAGAGATTCAAACTGACCAAAGAAATTCCAGCATTCTTGCTTTGCTGCTGCTTTCAGTTGTGAACAAAAACTAGGCTAAAGAATCATCCAATTCCNAAACCCTGCGTTTTATAAAACTAGGCTTTTTTCCTGTAGAAACACAAGCAGTATATTTGGAAGTTCATTTCAGCTTATGAGGGAGCATGAGAGCGATCATTGTGGTTTTATATTTAGCATGGATTTGCTGGGTAATTGGCTCTCGTCTCTTAAATATTTCTGCAAAAAAGCTTGGAATCGGAGGTAACCCATCAGTTCACTTCCTGGTGGGGAGCATCCAGGAGAAAACTACAAAGAAGTAACCTTGCTGGAGTCTGTCCTCTTTTATCTTTTAAAGAGGAGGTGAAAGAGTAGGAAAACCTCCAAACCAAACTGTAAGCTGTTTAAGACAGGAGCTGTGTCAGCCAGGCTTTTTTATCGCACAGCATAGCTGGGTTTCATCAAGACTTCTCAAAATCCTGCAGATTGCTGCTGTGCTTTTACTTTCTAGTTTTACTAGAAGTTTTACTTTCTAGCTTCTTTCAGAAAGGCAAGATCCATGTCTCTGTTAAGGAAGCATGGCAGGGCAATGATGTTGGTGTCATGTAGCCACATCTCTGGCTTTGATTCAAAAGCAATGCCTGCCTGATCAAATCTACTGGAGAAGAAAAATGCTTGGTTAATTAATGAGACAGAGGGTACCTTTGAAACCTGCCTGTTAGGCTTTTGAAAGCTGTTGCTTGCATGTTTTTTGCACCTTTGATTCCGCAGAATGTCACAGGTACCTGGCATGCATGAATTTCTTTACAGTGGAGATTGATCTTAAGATGAGATGTGAAGTCATTTTTTATTCAAAATCAAACTTCTCATAAGCTTTGTCGAGTTCTTACAAGCTAACTTTCAGTAGCCAGGAAATAACATCAGAAGAGTCAAATGGCCAAAGTGCTACTAACATTGCAACGTGAATGAATAATATGCATCTTAGCAAATATGTTTTTCAGTGTGCTGTGTTCTAATTTTTTACTGCAGTTTTAATTACAACTTGTAATTCAATTACTGGTGATGTCTTCACCTTGTTAAGACTAATTGTTTCCCTGTCTCTTTATTTTCATATCCTTTTATAGAGTTATATCCATTAGGATAGGGGAATCAAGTCAACTCTCAGCCTCTCTTGACAATATAATTTGGTTCAATTAAGTATTATCAGCTCTGTAACATGACTGTCCTTAAGGTAGTGTTAAAAATGATTCAGAAAAAATTGATAGGGGTAAATCTTACGAGGGCTTAGCATACCTTAGGAGGATGCTTAGAGCATATCTTAGGACGTTGTCTTCCTGAGGGCATCAGTTATGGTCTAATACACGTCAGTGCCTTTAGAGGGAAGCCACTTTGTTGGTCACGACATGGCACCAAGAATCCTGGATTCCCTAGCTTAGCCAGAACTTTTTCAGGACTCTTAAGTCTAGCTAAACTGTCAGATATTGGGTTTTGAGGTACTTGATGGGTTTTTTTCTGTCTTGCAATTACGAGAAAATGAGCTGAGTAGGAATGAAGCCAGCTTCTGTTTGTATTTGGAAGTGATGCAAGATGCTTCAGGATGTCTGCAGGAAAGATACTGCTCCCGAAAGGGTGGGTGGGTGGACTGTCAAAGTAAAGCCATCAAACAGCGATCATTGCTCCGTCTCATTTTCTGGGGAGCACTGGCAGGACAGATCTCTGTATCTGTAGTAGGAAGAAACGAGTTTGCTCAGTTCAGGACCTGTATGGACTGCTGGCTGCCGGCACTTTCTCCTCTCGGGGTGGTGCCCCACTTCACCTGCTGAGGTCTTTGGATGCAATGACAGCAACGAGTTGCAAAATCTTGGGTATTGCAAGAGTACAGGGGCACTTTAACAGCTGCCTCTTCCTGGTAAATGCTGGCTTCACGGCCTCAGATTTGTACCCCTATTATTGGCGTGTTTACAGCCTATGACAAGACCTTATGATTCTGCTGTTTGGAGTATTGTGTGCACTAAAAGTAAACCTTCAAAAGAACTTGAATTCTGGGGTTGATTTTTATGGACAGAATGAAACTGCTGTTTAACTTAACTTCTGCTGTGCTATATCTCATTTCCCCTTTCCTTCTGTTCAACTCCTCACCCTTTTTTCCCCCCAAAGCTTTGATTTGTGCAGCTGTTTCCACTAAGATTTTCAGTATTTCTCCGCCAGTTTTCTCACTTTCTTAATTGGTTAACCGCATTGTGTTTGGATGTGTATAGTATGTTCTTAACAGAACAGAGTTTCTAATTTTGTAGTGCTGAGTATAGCCAAACATGAGTTTTCTCCTATCAGAAATAGGATTCAAGTAACAATTTTAGGATAGTTTTAGAAAAATTTTGCTTATTGCATCTTCATTGAGTTCCACAGTTGAAAATTTGCCTAGTCTGTCTGTAAAGTTGGAGGAGTCAGTGGCAAAGGTAAAAAGCAGAATTTTCTGAAGGAAGCTCAAGTACAATCTATTTGGTTTTTTGTTCTGTTTTTTTCCTCTTTTTACTGTAACAAACAGTGAAAATCCTGAAAAACGATAAAGTAAGACTATGTCTTCTGTGACCATGTACATGCATATATTTTTTTGAGCTGCTGGAAGTTCCTGAAGTTTAGGATCTTTTCTGCAATCCATTGAGTATGTAATATGGCTTGACTCTGCCTATCTACACAGGAAAGTAGGTCAGGTTTCCTTCTTCCTGTAACTGAAGAAGTGAAGATAATGTAAATATTTGGTGTGGTTTCTTTTCCAAGGCTAGCTGATCTGGCATGACTGATCTGTTTCCTCTTTTTGAGTGGTAGAAGAAACTGTCAGAGGAAACAAGATTGGAAGAAGCTTCCTGGGTCGTAAGGTCCTTGGTATTTAAGGCAACCATATCACACAGTCCCATTCAGAAACTGATGGAGCTCCATATTAAGCCTCCTACATTTTGGTGCCACTGTGACTGTAACAGTGGGATTCTTCCCATTTACCTGCCTCTGAAGATTCGAAATAAGATTTCTAGGCAATTTTAAGTCACAGCAAGCACTCAACTCTATAGGAGTATAGTCCTCCCCTTTCTTGGTTTGGGGTTTTTACGCTTGTTGAAGACCAGTGCCTTCTACAATGGCACGGTAATATGCTGCTTCTATTAAAAGTAAATCTCTTTCCTGTAATCTTAGAATGGAATTGCAGCATTTTTACTGAAAAGGTTAGCCAGGTAAAACTGTGTTCACTTCTGGTTTCTTGGTTTTATTTTTCCCCCTTCAAAATCTGTTTTAGAATCTTAGGTAAAATCATAACACTTCCTTGAAGAACAGCAACCGTCATACGTAGTGATTCGGCAGCGGTGTGTGGGTTTGACTTTTTTGTGGTTTTGGTGGTGGCTTTTTTTTTCATGTGTTTTAAGTGGGCACTCCTAGGGTGTGAAGTTCACCCAGGAAAAAGGGTTTAATATAACTTAATCAGGTGATTCATAGTTTCATACTGTAGCCCTCATCAAAAATCAGGGGATTTATCTCTTCCTATCTTCAGCTATATTCACCAGATTTTTATTTGTATTTTATTGCAGTTGTGTACCTTGTGGTTTTTCATCTGTCATTTGTCATGTTTGTATGGTCCTATGGGAAGACAATTTTCACATCTCCTGCATCCCCCTCCAATGAGGTAAATCTGACGTTAGAAAAATGTCAATGCTTTTTTTTTTATAGATAAACTGTTCTCAGTGATGAAACTTGTTTGCAGTAATGCATGATTCACCTTTTCCTTCTCGTTTTCTAAAATAGAACAGCTTGACAGCAAAGCATGAATGAAAATCATCAAATGACTCTTAAAGTTCTGTGAGCTTTGTCTATCGGCATTTCCTTATAAATGTTTAATACATCAGAAATCTGACAGTCACATGTACGTGCTGAAGTAGTAAGATAAGAAAGCATATTTGGTGCTGTAGTGCTTTGCTGTGAAGTAGTTTGTTTGACTCCCAACGTTTTTAAAATCAGTAAATCCAATGACTGTTTTTGTGGGGTTTTGTAGGTAGTTTTGATCTTTGATTAGGAAAATGTGGTCATGCAACATGTATTGATAATCTGGAGGACTGAACTGCTAGTAGTGAGTCAAGAGTTAAGATTTAGTGACAACTGAGACTTGAATACATAAAGGAGCTTTACAGTAACGGCCAAAGAGCGCATGATGGGTGTCAGAAGTTTTGTTTGGAAAAAGAGCGGTATTGCAATGAGCCTGAAATAAATTACCTTGTTTCTCCTTTCTCTGAGGCATGTATCTGTAGGGATTAAGCACTGGCACCAAATTTAAAATACTTCCCTTGGTTTTATAAGGCTTTTAAACTGGATAAGCTGTTTGGGATTTCGATCACTCTGCAGAAGTTGAATTTTTATTCTATTTTTGGCTAATGCCAGCCTTAAACATTTTTGCAAAGAGTTAAAACCACACTTCTGTGGAAATGCAAACACTGCTCTGCAGTTCTTGATTATGTCTTGGAGTCTGTATCTGAAAAATATAAAATGGGGAAAAAAAAAAAAGCTAAAGACTGTTCTGCTTTTTAGCTAAGCAAAAAGAATAATATTGACCAGTTAAACCTAAAAATTCAAAGGCACTGTCTTCAGGGTGGTTTGTTTCAGCTTCAGGTGGGATAGCTCTGCAGGCAATGGTCAGCAGGTTAGCTGGTTGCAATGTGGCTGCAACTCCCATTTTTGTAAAGCTGTGTGAATTTGGGCTACTCCTAAAGCTGTGTGGTAAAATTTACTGTCTGCTTTGGCTCTGCGGTAGTAGAAAACTTTTTTCTGACAGTACTTACCTTGTAGTTGCAGTAATATTGAAGCAAGCTTTTGATATTCGTTGAGTAGAAAGGATAGATTGGGTATATGGCACATGATGAATATTTTCTATATCAGATGTGGGTATAGATCGTATTAATACAATTTTCTTCTGTGGGGAAAAAAAAAGGCAACTCAGGAAACACGCTTTTTTTCTCTCTGGGAAAGTCCCTTCTGTTCATGTATCAGTGAGTAATTTCTGCTGGCTTCATTTAAAACCAGACTTTAGACTCTCCCCATTGTATGAGTGTAAACGTATGTATTTTAGTCATTTAAATTAGCCATTCTTGCAAAACAAATAGCATCCTGTGATCGTACAATTGAACTAAAAAGAGATTCTGCAGCTGCTGTTGTCCTAGGGTAATCCCTGTATATCTGTTATAAGAAAGAACAATCGACATTATTAGATCCAGAAGAGGAAGGAAACAAAGGGCTCTTTTTGTTTTCAGCAAGAACTACTGGAACCTCATTGGAAATTCTGTCAGCTATAGACAACTTTTGATGTCTGTGAACATACATTTCCTGCCATTGTCCAGTGAGCCTGTGGTCTCGTGGCCCTACTAATTTCTGAAATAAGAAATATAGCTCTTCAGAAAACCAAAATCTTTATTTGGGATTTTTTGAGTAATACTATGATGTTACTTGGAAAAATTCAAAAACTTTTATATCTTGTGGTTTAGTTTTCTTCTGTACATTAATGGCTTACCACAGAAATGTCATCTAGAAGTTGTATTTCATATTTAATGCAATCTCTCATTGACTGCAGGTCATGGTACCCTAGCAGACACAAATGAGGCAACAGGGAGAAGGGCATGAAACCTCCCATCTATCTAAAGTTTTTGATGTGAACATCTCCAGTTTTCCTATTTCAGTAAATACCTGGTCTTTTAGTTTAGAGATTGATGTTTATTTTCCAAAAAAAAAAAAGTCAAACACTTATTAATGACTAAAATGTTAAACTTCAGTTTCATTCTTTGTATAGATTGATTCTAATCGCTGATTATTTAAAAGGAGGCAGTGCTTCATGTTTCACCCTTGAGTGATGGATAGGCTCAATAATTGGAGTGCTACCAGACTGTAACTAGATTCTGTGGGATATCAAGCGAGTTCTTTGCAATCTGAATTGGGAAATAAAAGTGAGAAATTGCAGCTATGTCTTACTGCTTCCTCCTTTTCTGTAAGTCAAATCTTTGTTGTTGCTTGCCAACCGGCTCCATCCCAAAAGAGGAAAAAATACACGTTGAGACAAAAATCCATGTGAACTAGCCATATACATATTCTTGATAGGAAAATGTGGTCATATTAAGCCACACTAAGCCAATTTTTGCTCCAGATGCACACATAGCATTTTCCACTCAGTGCTATGAATACTTTGTCTGTGTGTGCTCATAAAAAGGGTTCTTGTAGTCCTTGTGGGAAGCTCAGAGTTTAAAAGTGCTTCAGCAGAGAAAATACCAGAGGAAATTGTGAGTTCAGCCTCGACTCCACACGGACTTGTCAGCACACTGGGCTTTGTGGGGCTTAATGATAAAGCTCTTAATTTCGGTAGATACCAAAGTAAGCATTTCACAAGTGAGTAAAAGCTCTCCAGTTTATACTGGTAAAACTTTGAATTTTTGTAAGGCTTCAATAGAAGTGGTCCTCTTACTGTACTCAGATTTGTAACTGTGAAACTGTGCAGGCTTTGCTGAAGTTGCTTTCAGTACAGCTTATGGGTTTTGAGACCAGTGCTGACTACTCCCAAGTAAAAATTCCATTTAAACTCTTTCCATTTCTGTGCTGAAACCATTAAAAGTTCCTTCCTGACGCTGCTGTTTTCTCTGGCTTGTACTCCTCTCTAAGAGAGAGGGAGAACGTGGGATATGAGAACTTCAGTCTCCACGCTTTGTTACACATTTCTCTTGTTTGTGGATCAGGTGAATTTATACTCATCAGGAGTTAAAGGTTGCACCTTCTTAAAGCTCTCCCGAGTTTCTAGCTTCCTTTGTGTTGAAGGGAAAATGCAAAAGCTGATGAAACAGACGGTGTTTTGAGGATCTCCTGTAGTATTCAGGTGGGAAGGAGGGCAGAGATCGCCAAGAGATAAAGGCTTAAGACACACAGAAACTTTTCCCTGGAGCTTGAGCAAAACAGAAAGTTATAACTACTCTCATCCTTTCATCCCCATCTTCTCACTCCCAGTTCTGCTTGTCAAAAGCTGATAAAGAACAATATGAAAAAGAAGAGAGACCAGAGTCCCAGCAGGAGATTTTGAGAAGAGCTGCTAAAGACTTGCCTATCTATACCACAACAGCATCAAGAGGTGAGATCTAAAGATAATTTTGTGCTCCTGAAACTGCTAGTTTAATGCACTGAGATTTGTTTGATGTCAGTGAGTGAACAATCTGTCAAGCCCATACTGCAAAGATCATGACCTTTTGGATGTTTTTTCACCATGAGAAACTGGAGTCCTTTTTCTGGGACTCTCAACATGCAACCACAACCAGTACTTGGAATAGTTTTTTGGTTTTTTCTATTAAGCAGACAGATGACAGCATTATCTCCAGTTCTAACTACAAAAAATAACCACAGTGAAGATATACATCTAGAAGTAGGTGAAAATTAGACTTAATGCTCAATTTTACAATCATTTGTATCCCCACTTAAACTTCTTATTTTGAGCTATATCAATTCCATAGGAAGAGAAGCTTATAGTTAAGTCTAGAATTTAATAAGTGTTAAGTATTGTTTCACTCCAGTTTTACCATGTTTACTCTGACTTCTCAAAGTCTAAGAATACCTGGCTTTTTTTTTTTAAATACAAGCCTCCCTTTGAGGGAATCCCATTTCCTGGAGTGGTCTGGGAAGCTGCTGCCAGCTCTTAGCTGTTCTGCTTAGCTGTAGGTGTTGGCTTTCCTCCTCCTTTCAAACTGCCTGTACTTGCATCTTATTTCCATTGAGAAGAGCTGGAAGGCTTGTTTAAAAATATCCAGGAAAGATGAGAAGGAGCTAATTTGCTGAACAGTCTGCTATATGTCTGTTTGCTGAAGAGGATAGAGAAGGCTAATGCTGAAAGTTGGCTTACTGAAAGATTATAGCTTCACATTGGGGTGCTTAAAGTACTCTGTCCAGAGGTGAAAGGAAACGAGTGATAGGGGATCACTGCCAGAGGAGGAAAGATGGAAAGACTGTGGAGCCAAAGGGTAAATGGAAATGAACTCTGTACTGTAGTAATAGACAGGTGTTTAAAATACTTTCATATCTTTCTTTAAAAAGCTTAGAAGTATGTATTGTTTGAGTAGGCTCATGAAGGTCTGTGAAAACAGGTGTGCTGGGGCAGGAAGGAAGCTTTTAAGATTCAGTTCATGTTAAAATGGAAAACCTTTGTAAAAACTAAACGAGTTCTAACAACTTGACCCTTGCCACTTGAATGCAGCCATCAGATACTGTGATCGATGCCAGCTAATCAAACCTGACCGCTGCCACCACTGTTCCGCATGTGATATGTAAGTTGCTGAATCTAAAATGGTGGGGTTTTTTTCTCTCCTTCAATCATCATTTCAGTATGTTCATTTCTACAGTGTTTCAGCCCTTGCATAACAGCAGATGTTACTGTTTGTGTCCTTCTCAGACCCATTGTACCTCAATTTCAAAAAGCAAAGTTCCCCCTCTTAGTGCATTGTTACTGTTGCTGCCCCATAGACCAAAATGGCAGAACTTACTAGATCTGCTTATAGCTTTATAAAGCAGTGCTTATATAAAGCAAAGAAGGGCAAGTCTGAGATACCAGCACGTGCTTATTGTAGAGCTCTTGTATTGTATCTATGCTTCTGCAGCTTTGAAACAGGTGTGTGCTGCTAATAACGCTAAAAACCATTATGTCTGGAAGTGGCAGTGGAATTGTGTCTTTGCCATTTAAGACACACCAGTGTTGTTCCCTAACCTCATTCTGAGTCATCAGAGAAGTCTGTAAGGGCACTGAAGACTGACGCTGTGAGCGAGGCTTTGTATGGCTGAGCTTCAGGAAATCTACTTAACTAAAGAACATAATACACATCTTTTGGCTAAAATCAAATTTAGTAGCAAATGTGGTGAATGTCTGTCTGTCTGAAACGTCTAGCACCTGTCCTTATGCTAAAACTGGATGAAGATGGCTTGTGGACTATTCAATTTACTCAATATGCTGTTCTTTCTCAATTACTGTAAACAAACAAGAAAGGAACAAACAAAAACACAGCAAAAATAGCCCTAAGGTAGACTTAGCTGAAATGGATGCCAGGTTGACATACCCTATCCATGCAACTCTGAAGGGTCCTTTGGATTTGTTTTCTTTCAATATGCGCTTAAGTGGCTTAATGAACTACAAATAACGTGGTTTAAGTTTTGCTTAGTAATTGCTCCCCGTGTTTATTCAAGAGGATCTTGTCATAACGCCATTGGATCCCACTTAGTCCTTCTGGTTGGAAGGATAACTGCTGCAATTTGGAGACATGACTTGAATGAGAAGAACAATGAAAAGATACAGTGGGGAATTTACATTAAAAAAACACCAACCCCAAAACCTTTAAGAGCTAAAGGCATATGTCTTAGAAAACGGTTTTGCTTTAACTTGTTGGAGATCACCTCTTCTCTTTTTCAGATGTGTACTAAAAATGGACCACCACTGTCCATGGTAAGTTTATTGAAAACAAAACAGAAAAGCATTGTAATAATAGTAAATTAGCTCCTACATGCTGCTTCAGAAATGAAACTTTGAAGTAAAGCCTGATTTTCAAAACTGTTTTGAGGCTTTAGTATGTGAAAATTTGTGTTGCAGCCCAAACTATGCAGTTTTTCCTTATACAGAGAACCCCTGGAGTTAGCAAGGCCTATGAGAGACGGCATTTGTTAAGTATTGTTGTCAACAGAAGAGGTGATAAGCACTACGTTGTGAAAATCAGTTCTTGATTGCTCTTCTGCAATTTGTATTCACTGGTAGTCAGTAAAAATATCACCTACCGTCGCTACAAAAATATAATACTGCTATCTTGACTTGAAGGAGTTTTTGTAACCAGAGCAACATCCACTGAAATTGATGGGAGAGATTTGTATGATCTCTGCAATTGCTGTAGTCAGTTCCTAGTGTGTGAGACTCTTCCTATAGAGACTGTGTGTATCAGACTTCTTGGGAGAGGGCCAAATTTACGTGAAGGCCTCAGCTAACTTGGCCAGAGGGAAAAGGCCTCATTCGAAATGATAGCTTAAAATGCTTCTGAAATGCTAGTGGCAAACTGCTTTGGACATACCGCTGGCCTCATACACGTTATATCCTGCAAAAATAGCTAAATGTATTGTGGTTTTTTTGTTCATTTTATTATTATTATTATATTTACTTTTTCATATATCATAGTAACCTCTTTCTCTTTCCGTTCCTTCTAGGGTGAATAATTGTGTGGGATTTTCTAACTACAAATTCTTCCTCCTGTTTTTATTGTATTCCTTACTGTACTGTCTGTTTGTTGCTGCTACAGTCTTGCAGTACTTCATAAAGTTTTGGACGGTAAATTCTAAGGCTTTTTTTCAATTTGTTTGCTTAATCTTGCATGTGTTATTGAAAGCTGCATCAGCATGTCGTCACTCACCATTTACTCTGTTCCATAGTTCATTACCATTAACAGCATCAATCGAAGTGACTGAAGCAGGAGAACCTTCCGAATATCAATGAATTAAATTTATTACGCTGCCCAGAATGAGCAGTTGGGGGAAGATGTTCCTATGAGGACACTGCAATTTCTCTGCTCCATCAACATCATGTGGCACAGCTTAGGGTTTTTTTGAGACTGTCTCTTATAGGTACATAGATATAGAAAGAATTGGTTATATCAAACAAGTACATGTGTATGATTTTACATATATATACACACACATAACTGACGTGAAGTACAGTAAGTTTGTGTCTTTTGATTTGTTTGTGGCTACTCTTATCAGATAAGGCAGGTGAATTTCTTGAAGTCACCAATCCCTGTTTTGCAGTCATTATAGAGGCGTGTCTGAAATTCATACTAGTTGCTTTTATTGATCTGACATGGGTAGAGTGCTAAGATAGGTATGGTGTTAATGATACCTGTAGTCCTTGCCACTATTAGCAGTTGTTAAATGATAGATGCACATGCATGTCTCCTACTAGATTTAATAGGAATATGTGAGGACTGAGCATCCTTGCTTGTTGATGTTCTGTTCCTCCTATGAGTTTTGTTCAAGGTGCACTCCGGGCTGAATAGAGCGTGTTGTGGTGTTGTTTCCTTTCATCTCTGAAACCTCATACTGTGCCTTCTCGTCTCTTGAGACAGAAGGGATAGCATCAGAATTCTCTTTATCAGATTCCGTTAACTAACATGGGAAAAAAAATCACTGTTAAATGGAAGGCTTTCCATCGCATCTTCATAAATAAACAGCAGCACCTGTTTGTTAGATGCTAGTTGCTGTTGGTGTGGCTGTGAAGAGCAGCAATTCTCTATAGCAAAAGAAAGAATCTTTATTGGAGCAAAATGCCATGTCAGGGTAAGTGAGGCTTGGTCATGTATTCAGAATAGCTGTAGTCTGAGGTAGGTGTCATTAGACAGGTAGGATAAATGGTGCAAAAAGTATGTTTGTGTTCATCTAAGCCTATGGGTCTGATCTGCCAAAGTACCGTTTCTCTCAGTTCTGTACAGCAGACTGTCAATGGAGATCAAGGAACTGTGTGGGAATTGAGCTCTCAGTATTTTGTGAGACAAAAGTCAGGAACGTATTTATCAGTTGTAGCTGTGGCTTAACAGATACTTCAAACAAAAAGGTCCAATTCTGCTGTTCAGTCTTGCTTGACTGTAAACACTTAAATTTTAAATTTTTGACTGTGCCACTCCCAAACATCTGCCTGGCTGCTTCCAAGTGCTTTGTATGCGATTTCTAACATAGCTGTAGATGCGCTTTTACATATTTACAAATCAGTGCTTGAGCAAAGAAAATGAATTTGCTTTGTCACCTCACTTCATAAGTGTTACTGCAAGTAACAGAAGTCAGCAGGACATCTGACCTCAGTGAACATTTAACACCAGCATTTGCAGCAAGCCTATTCCAAAGCCCATCGGACATGATAATGAAGTGGACCCTTGAACAGAGGAAGTAAACTGAAGAGGAGTTTTTTTTTTTTTTAATGATTTAGTTGCTTAAAATGCTTCCTGCAAGATTGGGCTACTTCTGAAATGTGACAGTAGAAAGTGTAGCTGTGTGCTTGCCCTTGTTGCTTTCATTTCCCTATTACTTTAAAGACAGATTCTGGTGGTACCATGATCTTGTAATTAGAATAGATCTGACTCATTTCATTCATTCTAAATCACTCATTCTACAAAGCTAATATTCCTATGATTTTATAATAGCTTGATTAGAGTTCTTGAAAGAGTTGGTGGCACCATAATCCTGAAGGCTTGCAAAACTTAACATGGCTCTAGTATGTCAGCATTGAGGTGGGTGCTGTTGGCTACAGAGTAGTCCTAGAAGCTTCTTTCTATGTCTGTATCCAGATCAGAGTGGGGTACAGATACGTGCTTGCCCTAGATGACTTCACTGTGCTGCATATGCTCGGCTTTGTTTGCTCCAGCATCAGACAGATAACTGTTAGGGCTCTCTAGATTTTGTTGATTTGGTGGCTTTATTTCTCCCTAGCTTAACTATTGCAAGTGTTGTACTCCGCCTTCAGAAGGCAGAGTTTCTTTTTTGCTTCCTCACAAATGTTTTCAGAGAAATATTGCAACAAACTGAGATCGAAGATGAACTACTGGGAACATAGCCTTGATCTCTTCAGCGTTTGGAGTAATGGGATTTAAAAGGTGTACATGCTAACTGCCCAAATTTTAGCAATCCATTGTCTTGCACTGTTGATAACACTTGCATGCAGACACAACACGCCCGTGTGGATGCTTGCAGGTATTGTGAGATGTGCACACTTACCTCTTTTGTGGAAAAAAAAACCTGCTTCTCCACCTGCATAGCATTTTTCATGCTCTGTACAGGAGTACTGACCAAACATGTTAATACTGTTCCAGCAGTGCTGGAACAACCATGCTGGCTCTAAGTGTTTACCACTCATGTTTACACTCCAATGTGGGTGTTAAAATCTGTTTCGTAGATCAGAGGAATGTGAATGACTTTTTTTTTTTTCCTTTTGTTATATTCAGAGCTCTTTTTCCTATTCTCATAAAAGTTTAATTTCTACCTAGGAAGTTGTTAAAGATGAGCAGATAAAAACCACAGGTTAACAAAATGTGTTTGACACAAACAGCAGGACTGGCTGCACGCCCAGTCCTCCAGGCCTTGTTTACATAGCGCATGGTAACACTCCCCGGTGTACATTTGTATCAGCTCTCATTCTTGCTGTGCTCCCTCCCACTTCAAAACCTGTGTGTTTTTTCCAGCTGTTTTCAGTATCTTTCAGTGTCCTCCAAATTATTTTGGCAATCCTGAGCATAGTTAAATTAAGGATATGATATGTGTTCCAGGACAGATGGTACACTCTTCTAAAAAACTCTGCTTGCATTTAAAAATAATAATAAAAAAAAGTGATTCCAGGAGCTTAGTTGGAAATGAGTCCTCTTGCATATATACACATACAGATGTATACTAGTTCCAAGTTTTTTCTAGATTTAAGATGAGTAATGAGTTGAGTTCTGCCAGCATTTATTTCGTTTGTTTGTTTTCTGAGTGACCTGATAGATGCCCTCGATGCTTGTGAAGGAGTTTGTAAGGGACTCTTCAGATTAGTGACTTCCTTCAGTCTATTATGTGTGCAAAGTAAACGAAATTTCATTGTGCAAATTGCCTTTCTTTGTAAGCTCTGCAGTTTTCCCACCTACAGGTCTGCTTCGGGGCTCTGCTAAGCATGTTTTTAAATAACTAGCGATGAAAGTTTCACTCTTTTCACATGCTGTGGCATATGGATTGCTGCTAGAACACAGCTGTGGATAAATCTGCGATACACACTCAGTCTGCTGCCTTCTCTCCAGGAAGGAATTAGCCTTTTTTGAAAGATGCTTGAGTTCTGCAACTGCCACTGAAGAACTTGCAGCCAATGGCTGAAACTGTGTATTCAGAGAAGTTCAGCACTCCCTGGGGATCATGCAAACTCATAGTGCATAATTAAACAAAAAAATCTTTCTCCAGGTTATAGATCCACTGGTTTAAGAAGATGCAAATGGAATAAACTTAAATTTTCTGTCCAACACAAAGACTAAGCTGTCATGGCTCTTCTGAGCTTTAAAATCAACAGGCCTGAGAATTGTTCATGGAGAGCTATTTCATTTAGCCAAGCAATTCCACTTGTTATGCTTAGTAATATTTAGGGTTCTAGTTGCATGTAGTTTCTTTCTCTTAACAATTGTGGAGTGAAAAGCCTGAACCTGGAAACTCTGATTCCCTTTTTGTTTTTTGGGTAAGTTGCAGGCTGTGGTGGTGGCAGTCATGCTTGCCAAGAGTAATTTACAAAAGTTAATCTGAAAACCATGTTTCCCAGGAAATCTCCCATGTGCTCTGAGGTAGGAAGAGTCATCATAGCTTTACCAGAAAGCTTAGGAACAAGCAGCAGTTGGAATATGTCTTCTGGTAGCCTTCATTTCAGGGGACTGTGAAACACTGCTGTGCAAATTGTCTAGGCAAAACTACATCCAGTGAATAAACTAAGGCAATAGATCAGGAAGGGGAACCCAGGTGGGAGTTCACATCATCTCTGCTATCGTTTGCTTCCTCTACTGTGAGCTGATGGGAGCTGGCATTTTTGAAAACACTGCTAATATATGCCAGACTCGAGGGTAGAAGCTTGGACTCTCTCCAGGCTTTGTGCAGAGTAACCTACCTGGATACATCTCACATCTGGCAGGTTTGTGAAGTGCTCACCTCTTAGCTAAGGTAGGGCTCCTCCTGTGTGAAGGTGGGAATTTAAAATGTAACAGGCTTCTTGTTGTTGTTTTTAGAAAAAAAGAAGAACCTTTGTGCAAGGAATAGTAATTTATGGCTTTCACTGAAATTGTATCTAATGGCAATAGATTTGTTCTGAAGTCAGTTTTTTTTTTTTTTTTTTTAATTTGTAAACCATTGCTTTATATTTCTGGAGTATTCTGAGCTTTTCCGAGCTGGTTTCGTCGTGCGCCATGTTCTCCCAAACCTCACTTGTGGTGGGAACTAGCAAAGAACGCACCCAGCGCAGCCGTGCTGCTCAAGCTCAGGAAACCGCTTGGCAGTGATCCAGCCACGGTCTGAATAGCAATACTTGAGGAGCAGGTCTCATGCCTTGGCAGTCAGTAACACACTCTTGTGTACTCGGTCCTCCATTCTCTCGGAGAATGGGGGCGAAGGCTGCTGATGGGCGTTGGAACTTGGCACGTCCGAGAGCACGTGTGCACACCAACCATTTCTTTCTTAACAAAGCTTGTGCTGTTTTCAAACATTCGGTCTTAACATAATGTTAGTGTTTAATAAATTGTCTTTGTTTGCGCAAAGCTTTGCCGCAGGAAAGCTGCAGAGAATTGTCCAAAGGTAAAATTCAATATTGATGTAATTGTGTAGAAATTGTTCCTACTATTTTTTCTGATCCTGTTGTTTGTAGTAGTTACTCACTGCAACGAAAGAAACTTGTAATCTGTATTGCCTGTGAATATAGGCAGCATATGTGGATGTAGATACAGCTATGTGCACTTGATCCTAATTGAAATGTCTTTCAGATAATATTTTAAAAAAAAAAAAAAAAAACCTAAAGCTGCCTCGGATAAGTGTGCATACTGAATGAGCTAATGGAAAAAGTAATGGCAATAATGCTAACTTAACTGCTGAGTAAAAATAGCCTGTGTGCTTTCATAGTGCTGCTAAAGGTCAACTGCTTAAAAGAACTGTGATTTTGAGGATATGAAGCTGGAATAGCGCTGTTACAAATCCCACTGGCCTCTTGAAAGTGCAGGCCTAAAAATGGTTGGGGTTGGGGGTGGAATCCGCTATCACATGTGGGCGGGAGGTTATTTTTTAGACGGTAATTGTACTGAAGTTGTTTTTCGTGTAGATATTCTTGTAAATAACTTCTGCCTTGTCAGATATGGCAAATTTGTTCTGCTAGGTACATGCTGGTTGTTTTCCCAGCCTGAGATCATCATAAATTGAAGCTCAGTCCCAGGAAACAGGTCTTGTCTGGGAGCTATTCAGTCGTGGCAATACAATATGACTGAGCTACTTACCTTTCACATTCCTCACACCAGCTCCAAAGTAGGTTCAGTGTTGTTAACTGCCAGGAAAGAGTTTGAAAGTTTTGTTGTGTCTTCTTCCCTTGAAGAAAGGTGATTTGGGGCACATTTTCCCGGCGTTTGTCTGTGACTACAGTTAACATTTTTTATGTAGATTTTTTCCTTGCCCTCTGCTGTGCATATAAAAGCTCATCTTGGCTGTAAGCAGTGTTAGCACACAGAATGTTCACTCATGTTACTGAGCTCAGATGGAAGGGTCCCCCAGCAGCCTTCAGTGCTGTTACCAGCTTGAGATGGAAGGAAGGCACTGCTTACACTGCTTTTCTCTGTGAAAAATGGGGCAAGAGACCTGTAGCAGAACGGGTGTGGTAGAAAATGTTTAGTGATAATACTGCATTAACTGCTAAAAAAAAGTGCTAACGTGTTAATCTCTTTCTTTTTCTCCTCAGAATGAATTGCCAGATACCCATGCAAAATTCCATGTGCTATTCCTTTTCTTTGTGGCAGCCATGTTCTTCATCAGCATACTGTCACTCTTCAGCTACCACTGCTGGCTAGTTGGCAAAAACAGATCAACAATAGGTCAGTTAATGGGAGTATGGAACTGTTCCTTGTCCAGAAAAACAAGTCGCTGAGAGAGGATATACTTTCACATACTAAGGGAATCTTAAAATTCTGTGCAGTAAGAAGCATAGCTGGTGAAAGCAGTTAAAAGTGAAACGTGCTGTCTTGCAGGACGTGAGGAAATAAAGCGTGTGTAGTCCTCTGCTGGAGCAAAGTGTGGAGATTAGTGATGAATGTTAACCTTTTGTGGTTTTATGTTAAGATCCATCCATGAGGCCGTGCATTTCTGTTGTGTTGTTGCAGCGTTAAGTCATGTAACAGAATTGCTGCTCACCAGCTAACTATCCTGTTGTTACTACACTTTGTGTAGCTGGGTGGCAGCAGCCCAGGTGAAGGCTGTTATGTGAACATAACACATTTTGTTCCAGATCAGAAAGAACATTCTTGAAGTCTAAAATAAGTGGACCTTGGTATTAGGAAATGACTTGTAAAAGCACTGCAGTAAAAATGGAAACACTGATGCACATTTCCTAAGTAATAAAAATGTAAGAGATGCCAATAATTTCTGTGCCTTAATTTTCTAAATGTCAGTGATCAGCATAAGCAGGTTACTTGTGTTAAAGTATCTGAAGTTCCTGCTAGTGCATTTTTAGTGTTTTTTTGCTGATGGGTATTTCCACAACAGAAGTCAAAATCTTATACCTTTAGACAGAAGTTAAATTTCTGTCCCCAGAAATAAATGAATTGATTGAAAGTGATATTACTTTCAACTTGCTACAATTTCTGATGGAGGAAAAGAAATTTTGCTTGCTTGATTGAGGATTAAGTACTTTTTGCTTTTACAGATTTACAGCTAAGGAATATTCAGAGTATCTTTTTTAGCTTGGAAAAAAATGTTGGCATGTCCCTTGCCTAAAAGTCGTTGTTGATAACTGGCAACACAGTCAGTACTTTATTTACTTCCTGGTTTGTGATTGTGACAAGCCAGGTTGTTCCTAGGGGCAGAGCAATGAGTCCCCTAGGCTCTTGGCCAAGGGCGTAACCTGGCTGGCTAGAAAAGCAGTAGCTCAGAAGTTTGCTGTAGTTCACAGTGTTTCTGTTTCTAATGCAATAATCCCACCTTTCTCTGATACCATGGTATATTCTTAACTTGACTTCAGGCCTTGGCAGAGTGAGGAAAAAAAACTGTTACGTATGAGCTGAAGTGCAGTAATGCCCGATGGTAAGTTGCTTATTTCTGCAGAAGGTCGTCTGCTCAAAGGCGTGCACAGGCCAAAGAGAGGCCAGCAGTGAAGTAGGGATGTGGTATCTTCAGCATGCTCATGGTACTTCACTTGGTCTCAGATCTTACATTAACTGTAGAGAGAGAAATATGACTGTTTCTCTTAAGTGAAATTTAATCCTTTGATTTTTTTTATGCTTTTTGGTTACTTGAGGTCACACTCTTTCGTCTTTTTTCCCCTACAATATACGTCAAGAAGGCCTCAGCTTGCCTGCGCATGTTTTCACATTATAGAAGTTTGAGTCTGTTCATTTCTCTTCCTAGACTGCTCATTGCTTTAAAGTAAGTTGCGTGTTTTTCTTTCACAGAAACATTCCGTGCACCCACATTTCGAAATGGCCCTGACAAAAATGGCTTTTCTCTTGGATGCAGCAAAAATCTGAGGGAGGTTTTTGGAGATGAAAAGAAGTATTGGCTGCTCCCTATTTTTACCAGGTATTCAGTCAGAATGGACATTAATTTGGAGATGAATTGATGCCATAATTTTCACTTTGCTTTCCCCTTTTCCAAGTAATGAAGCACAATTGAAAAACCAGTTTGTGAATCTTGCACAATTGATGTAGGGAAAATCTGAAGGAGAAAACTGAGCAAGCTGCAGAGGGTTTTAATTCAAAGATAAGAGCCTCATTGTCAGGGGCAGGAGTTTGGAAAGCTTTGAGAACTGCATTTCAGAAATTGTGCATGTTTTGTTGGCAGTGTTAGTGTCTGATTACAGAGTAGAAATTAGCAACGCAGAGGAAACCCAAATGCTGCTTGAACTTCAGCTTCATTGAAACATCAATTTAAAACCTCCTGCTTTTCCCAACAAACTTGACAGCTTTTCTTTTACTGTACATGACAGTTTTATTGTTAAAAGCCTTTTGAGAAAGTGCATATAAATAAGCAGCGGTACAAAAAAAAATTTTGATATGACGGAAAATAGGAGTTTAAAACTTCAGCTGGACCAGTGTTAGGGAGTTGCAGACAAGTGTCAGAGAAGCTTGACTGAAGCAAGACTGACCTGCTGCCCTCTCCTAGCACATCAGAAAGTCAGCAGAACAAAGTAGATGCCATGTTTCAACACTGCTTTTCTAGGCTTCTGTATCAGCTTTAAATGCTGGTGAAGCTTTCTACCGAACTGAGGTCTGGTAGCAAACAGCAGAGGTAATAACAGGACCTTAAGTTGCCTTAGCCATTTGTTCGACTAATGTGACCTTTCTTGTGATGTAAAAACAGGTGGAAGCTATATTGTAGATGGGTCTGACTGTTTTCCTAACTTATTGTATCTTGACTAAACTTGCTTTAAAAGAAGGCTTAATTAATGTCACAATGATGGGAGGAAGAAAAAAGTGTAACTACCAGAGTTTTATTTATGCTATAGCTTCTGGAATTATAAATACCAGATAGTCTGACTACCTGTGCACAATGTTGTGTCTGAAATACGTAGGCTAGTGCCGTGCTCAGCAGCCCACTCTGAGTGGTAGGGTGGGAATCATTAGAACTCCAAATTAATTAACTGATCATAGGGTTTAGTGGTAGGACTGCCTTGCCCATGTCTGGAGTACAGCACTGCGCTCAGCAATTGTTTCTGGCCTGTAGTGTTTGCTCTGTGCACAGGCACTTGATCAGTTCACTTCAGTCAACTACAAACAGTGATTTGAACCTTTGTTTCTGGTTTAGTTTGGGCGATGGGTGCAATTTTCCAACTCGTTTGGTGATAATGGATCCAGAGCAACTGACTGTCTCAAGCCAAAATGAACCTGCCAAAAGGTAACTATGACACTTTAGTTGTTGATTTGTGTACTGTTCTGTACTTCCTCTGTTTAAAAAAAAAAAAAAAAAAAAACTTCAAAATTTTTTCTTTTAATTGTGTGAACTTGTTGTCAGGTTCAGAGTGAATTTTTTTAAGTCTCCAGAGAAGGATGGGATGAATCAAGGCTAATAAATGTGGTGCTGCTTGGTGCAGAAGGGTTGTTTCTTGTTTATGACCTATAACAGAAGATGTGGCTCTAAGGAAACAAAACAATACAGAAAGTAAAAAGAGCTTTTGAGCTCTTCTAACTACAAGAAAAAAAGCCCTAAGGGAGACTGAATAATGGTTCATGGAAAAAATATTTAAGATAGTTATATCTTAATTATATATTTCCTCCAGCATGCCTAAGCAAGCGATACTGAGACCTACAATGTAGGAGAGGTAGATGACTAAGGCTGTTGCTGGTTGTGAGCAGTGGAGTCCTTTTAGGACTGTACTTTTTATCCTTCCAGGTTTGCATGGTTTGTATCTTCAGTGTATATTCAGGAAACTTGCCCAGATTCAAAGACATGGCAGTACATGAAACTTCTTAGGATATTTACAGTGTTTTGGAAGGCTTCTGTATAGTTTGGTGAATTTATGGCTGAAAGCTCTTGTCAACAGCAGTCACTTGAGTTATCAGGTGTTAGGGGGTGCAAAGGCAAGACTGAGAAGTTACTGCCGGAACAACATAACTTGTGGAATTTACAGAAAAACAGGACCCTTGTGCAAAGGGCAGAGGCATCCTTTTGCATTAAGAGGATGCTCAGCAGCACACCCTAGCTTTTATTGATGGGATAAACTGGCATTAAGTTGTTCCTCAGGCAGTACTGGTTAGGCTTTCTTTGTAACTGCGTGGCAGTAACACTGTTGTCAGTATACTATTTCTTGTCTATCAATCTGTGATTTTTATCCACTGTAACTGTTAGTGGCCTGTTCTAAGAGTTTAGACTGATGACTGAAACAAGCCTATAGGGGAATTCAGGTGTGAAGCAAGGTGTCATTTTTAGTTTGCAGCATAGCTTTTTTGTTTGCTTTGCTCTTAATTAGCTTCACTCCTCTGGAAATGTCTGAAATAAGCAGCTCATGCTTTTACAGAGTTCCTGTTAACTTTGCTTACTTTTCAGCTCTGGAGCCAATCAGCCCTTTCCTACTCGACCACTCAGTGAATCACAAAATCGGTTGCTAGCCAGTGACAGTCAGTGGGTAGAAAGTGGCCCTGAAGATGAAAATGTTAAATCAGGTAGACTGCACCGTAACGTTTCTGATGATCCTATCATTTAAAAGCTTGTGGTAGGTGGGGTGGTTTTTTTTTGTTTTTCTTTGTTTGTTTTTAAGCCTAAAAAGTCCTTTAGCAATTGTTTGGAGCCAGGTAGAGGAAAATCTGTACCATAGAGTCAAGTCGGCATGTTTATAAGTTAAGGCAAACTTGTCTCATTCTCTTCTAAACTGAGTTTTAATGCTAAGGTAAGGAAATTGATAGATATATCTGGCTTTCTCACATCCTCTTCTGAGATGTTTTGGATTTATTTTACATTTGATTATGGGGAGGAAATTTTTTCTCTAAAATAGGCAAAGCACGATAAACGTAGTTTCTAATTTGGAATCTTTGGTATTTGGTGTGCGAATCTGCAAAAACACATAATTGAAATTCTCTCACATTTTAGGTACAAAAAAGCATATTATAGTTTCATTGGAAAGCTGATTTCAGCTTATTACTAACCAACCATCTCAATGAGAAACAGGTAAGACTAACAAATATAATTGATTGCTATTTCTCTGTATGTACAAGTAAACTAAAATAGAAATCTTGAGGTCAAAAGTCACCATTCTTGGAATGCAGAGAAGTCCTCTGATGTTGGATGAGCAGTAGAAAACTCTAAATAAAACTCAGAATTGCTCTCTGGAAGACAAGAATGAGAGTAATGCTGTAGTGCAGGAATTGTTGTCTGGCTAGATCTGAGATGAGTCAGCCTAATCCTGTAATTTAGATTGAAGTGTATAATGCTGAATTTGTTACTTGAGCGGGGAAAAGAACCTAATCTGCTAAATAGGCAATTTCAAGATGAAATACTGTCTTGATATTCTCTCATGGAACAGCTCCTTAACAGTATTTTTATTAATTGTGTATTGGTTTGCCATGCTCTGCTCTGTAAGAAGCTGTGTCCGCAGGGAATTAAGGTTGATAGGTAAATACAGGTGCCTGCATGTGGACTGTTTCGTCTCACTTGGCAGGGACAGTGATGTTTTATGTAAGAGCTTTTGTGCACACTGTACACTTTGCACTTGGGAAATACAGTGATTGCTGCTGCTTTCCGTGGTGTTTCCAGTGACTGAATTAGATTTCTCTAATGTTGACTTCATACTACAGTGAGTTTATAAACTCCTAGTAAGTTTTTTCTCTTTAGAAGAGGAATAAATCTTACTTGGGCAACAACCAACCATAGATGCTGAGTCATTCCCCACCTGTTTTTTTTTTTTTTCCTTCTGCTTTTAAAAGAGATGTAGAAGGCACATGTGAGGTGAGGTAATCTTTCTGTGACCCCTGACAGAACTGCAGCAAAAGCTGAGAGATAATCAGACCTTGCAAGGAAGTGCCTTTTTCTTTGGAGCTAAAACAATCCTTAAGTTTTTTGAGCTTATCTTTTTTTATTAAAAAAAAAAAATTATCTAAAAGGTCTCTGCAGGGGATAACCAGAATTAGAGTACTTGGTGGTACCTTTCTTAACGCTTTATATAAATGTACAAGTCAGTGCCCTGGTGAGTCATATTAATCCTCCATCTATATAAAATCTAATCTGATCTGAACAGGTTGCTCAGTCTTTTCTACTCTTTGTAGAAAGGAGTAGATACCTTCTGAGGTCAGTTCATACCAGCGGCCTTTGACCGGGGTATTACAGAATCAGCTTAACCTTTCTTTCCACTGACCTGGAGAGGGAGCATAACTGACTGGCTTAGACTAGGCTATTAACTGGTAATAGGTTCCTGTTCCCATCCATTCTCCCTCTCTTTCTGAAGTCAGACAAATTTAATGAAGGAGTATACTGTGCTTTCTTTCACGTTTCCCCAAGGTGCTGTAGTTTTAAAAGTCATACAGTTAAATGAGGCGTAACCGAACCCAACACAAAAGCATTTTGGTATGTGTTATCTCAAGTAATAGTTAACTCAGTCACACAACGTTAACTCGGTCGCACAATGTTTCGGCTGTTCTGAGTTCACTTGGATTTAGTCAGTTTCTCTAGGCCAAGCTGCTAATTCCAGTTCCTCTGCAATTGTACACAGCCATGCAATAGTTGAGAGATCCAAAATATCTGTTCCATGCACTTTGCTATACCCTGTAACAAACTGATAGTTGTATTTTTGATTTTTATACCTATAATATGCAGCACCAGAAGCAACCAAATACAGGGCTGACTTAAGTAAAATTCCCAGATGGCTCTACAGAAAAGAATACTAATCACCTAGCCAGCAGTCCCCAGCCTCATCAAGGCAAATATAATTTGTGTATCCACATCTGTCCATTTCATTAAAAATGAATGAGCAGTTCTTGCCAACCAGACATCCAAGTGACTTCAGCCACAGGTCAATGGTGATGGATTTGACATTCTTAGTGGAGGTAATCTTATAAAACATAAGAGGTTTAAAAGGAAAAGAAAAAAAGAAAAAACAGATCCCAGAAGGCTAATTTGAGTTGAAGCAACCTTAACTGCAGTCCCGAATCAGGAGTCAGTAAATTACCTGTGCTATCTAGCTGTGTTCCTATAATGCAGTATGATCCTGTTTTTTCAAAGCTAATGGTGCAATTCCACTAATTACCTTTTTTTGTTTCATTAGGTTTCTGCAACGCATTTTGTGCTTGAATATTAATTAATTTTGTTTGGAAGAAGCTGATCAGTAAAAAATGGAACATGAACATTTTAGGAAGAAGCAAGAAATTCAAGTTTCTGCACAGTCCAGTGGATTCTTGTAAGCACTATTGCAGAGCAGGGAAGTTCAGACAGATGCCTTAAGATTCTTAATGTGCATTTATGCAGCACTGAATTACATACTGCTACCAAAGGGCCAAATCCTGAAGTGCCCTGCTTGGATGCACAAGGTCCAGAGTGGGAACTATGCATTTCCGTTATGCTGCGGTGGCGGGGGGTGGATCTGCAAAGACTCCTACCTCCCCACAGGCAAACTTCACACCTTAGGCACTGCAGAAGTCACTTCCATAGCAGGTCTTAAGGGTACAGAAAGAAGAAGAAATAAGGGTGGGGGAGGAATCAACTGAGAGCGTGGCTGGTGAGTCTGAAGTACAGCTGTCCATGGCTCAAATGCCAGGTGTGGGAAAGGAAGGTACTGGATGACATGTTCATGGTCATAGCTGTTTAATTCTTTCAGAACTGAGGATTCCTTCTACTGACTGTACTATGGAACAAAGCAATGCCAACAAAGTAAAAGCTTTTTACTTGGCGTTGCTTTTTTGCCATAGAACTGAAACCCCCCACCCCAATCCTCTTAACTTGATTTATTTAACCATATCAAGAACATAGCTCTAAGAAGTGAACTCTCTTTTAGTTGAAAAAAACATGGATTATTACTTTCCAGCAATTGCCTATCAGCATACAAAGAAAAACCAATCCAAAAAGGAATTAACAAACTGTTACATTTTCTGTTAATGTCTGCAGTGTTCTGTATGAAGCAGTAACAAAATGGCAAAGTACCCCTGAGAAAAATCTTAGTGCAGTCATGTATCGTTAGGAAATGGAACTGGAAGAGTACAGCTTTTTATATGGGACTCTTGATGGTTTATAAATACTGTTTTATACTTTTGTTTTATCTTTTTAATAAAGGCACAAGTTTTTATCGGTTCCGAAGTACCATTTAAGCAAATCTCAAATGTGAGAAAGTTAGTGTTGGATCATGCACTTGTGTTAACACACCAACACTTTGTATGCTGTGTCTGCCAATTTCAAGTTGATTTTAGGTGATGCTGAACTGCTGAAGATGAGTGCTTTGTGCAATGGTGTACCATGTTCACAAAAGGCAAAACATGTTTCCTGTGTGAGGAATAAAGTCCAGCTAAGCTCAAGACCTACAGCAAACAACGTTTTTTCTTTTTCCTCTACTCCTCTGTAGAGAAGACTGTTAGTTCATCTTTGGGTGTTAATGGCATTTTGCACCTGGCAAAATGATCTGCAGCTTTATGGTCTGAAGCTTTTCTGATGTTCAGCTGATGCTGGTTACTAGTCGGCATAAGCCCCTTTGATACCAACTGAAGGTGGTAGCTGTGTTGATGATCTGGACAAAAGGAACCTGTTTGGTTTCTCTGCCAGACTGATTGCTTCTCAACTCCAGTATGTTTATGATGAAAATACTTGGATATCAAGTATACTCTAAGATTTAAAACAAGTATTTTCTTTGTCTTTGGAAAGAATAAATTTTCTTAAATGTCAGTCTCCTAGAACAGGAACACTTTAACAGTGACCATAACATGCTCATATGTCGGATATTATTGAGACAGAAGTAAAGGTCCAAACTTGCATGTTTTGTAAAAGTTGCAAAATGTTTCTTCCAACTTCATATGATAAATTTTGCATTTGCTGATTTTCAAACTTAAGCATTTACTATGCATTAACCTGAAAGGTTTAGCTTTTTCTTCTCAAATGTCAAGTGGAAAGTGCTCATTTAAATATAAGCTTTCAGGAATACTGACATGTTGAGCTTAGAAGGAGAAAACGCATCAGCAAAATTTCCTGGGGAAGAGGATGGAGATGCAAGACTGTGAGCTCAATTTTCTCATTCTAAAAACAAAGATTAGCAGCCCAAAACACTGGTGGAATTTCCATGGATGGCCCTGGATATCATCTCACTTTTACTGGATCACTGTATTGCAGCTGAGATAACAAATACCTCTGCAGTCACTGTCTAGCAGAAGGAATATCGCTCCTTAATAAGATAAATCTCAAAGGGACAGCATCTGTCCTCTCTCCTCTGTCCCCAGCCTCTGCAGGTGTTCAGTATACACTCCTATGAATGCATGTGTACTGTAAGCTAACATCAGTAGAACTTGTTTGACTGCTTAAGTCAGGATAGTTAATCTGCAGAAAAAAAATAAGTAAACAGACTGAGCTGAATCCACGTGTGTTCTCTAGCAAGGTGGTGTGTCTTCGGGTGGCTTTTCACCAAGAGCTGATGTTTCTGGTATCTTTATGCAGGTCAGTGATACGTTTTGTCCCAGATTTTTCTCATGTTTCAGATGACAAAAGTAGGAGAGCAGCGTGCTTGGAATGCTGTGGAAGTCAGAGTTACCGTTAGTGAAAAAGCAGACATTACTGAAAAGTCACTTTAACAAGTATAAAACATAGTAAAATGGCTCCAATGTGATTCTTCCAAATTCACCCTCCTCTTTTTTCTCAGATAACTTGAGTACTAAGAAAAACCCTAGGCTGATAGAAAGGAATTAAGTTCTCTAAGGGAATTGTATTGGTGAGCTGATGAAGGGTCCCACAGTGAGTGGGATGTTGTGTGTCAGGATTTCCTCCAGAGCCCTGCCAGGGGAGGAGGCATTGCGTCTGAGGCAGGAGGACAGCTGCTGGCATTTCTGTCAGAGTTCCTGTCCTGACAGCTCCCTAGCCATAAGCAAGGCTAGGGGGCTGTACCAAAGCCGAGTATGATAGCTCCTTGCTTGCTCCTGCTTTTTGCCTAAAAACAGACTTGGTGAGGACAAAAAGCTGTTTGAGTTGCAAGCAGACTGTGCATTGTTGCTGAGAAAGGCAGGGGTCTGTAGGAGAGCGCCAGGACGTCGGTCCTTCAGCCCACATCCACGTGCTGAGTAGCTGCACGCTTCCAGTGAGAGGAGCAGAGCTGCCTGATTAGCAGGCAAGAAGAGAAGATGGATCCTGAGAAAACAACAGTTACAGAGGGCTGGATCACGTGGTACATGCTGCTTTTGTGCTTTAAACTGCTATGTGTCAGCAAGTCTTGAAAATACTTACGTTTGTCACTAAAAATAGCAGCGCTTGAGCTCTTAGATCCCTTGAAATAACTGCTAGCCATGAGTGGCATTGTTGTTAATGTAGGAGTGTTGACATTGGCTGCAGTCAGGAACCATCCTTGAGTGTTTTTTACTGCTTTTTTCTTTTTTTAATAATCCACATACACACAACAGCCACGCACACAAAATGACTCAAATCCCTGGTGTGAGGGCAGAAGCCTGATGCAGGACAAGATGCCAGGGTTTTCTCCTCGAGGGTTCAGAAATGTCCTAAGCTGATAAAGCTCTCCCTGTGAAGATCAGGCAAAGAGATACATAAATAGAAAAGAATACTTAAAACGAATTTAGAAACCTCAAGTAATACTTTTTTTCCTGAAAATTAGTTTTTCACAGACTGTGAAGATGCACATAATTGCTGTCCTTACCAAAGGGGTACTACTGGCAGAGGGCAGGAGGATGCACAGGTTTCTGTAACCATGGACAAGATAGGTGCATCATAAGCCTTTGATTGAAAACTTCAAATATGCAGAGGTTTGTATCAGAGGGAGCTCTGGCACTTTTAGTGATTTGAGTAGAAATCGTGGTGGCATTTTTGTTAAGCCTACTCTCTGAGCATGGAGCGCACAGGTACCAAGCTGCTTGTGGGGTACTATCTAGAAACTGGGCATCCAGAGTGCTCAGTGCCTCCATTTTTCAGGTACTGTTTCTTCCCTCGTTTGATCTTGTGTGGCTTTTTTGTCTTGTAAATTTATCTTTTGGGGTTTTGGAAGTTTTCATTAAGTTAAATGCCATTTGGTATTCACTGAAAGTACTTCATGATTATAGTTTGAAGTACGACCAGTTGTAGCTCACCAGAGCCCCAAGAGGAGGAAAACAAAACAGCATTTGTAGCAGGATTAGTGTCCGTGGCAGATGTACGAAGAGATGCATCAACTCTGACACAAATGAACCAGATCTGCCTCAATCTGGAGCACTGACTGATGAAATTCATTTAAAAAAATCTGTTGAGCTTCATAGTGTGTGTTCTCTAGGGACGCTGGCTAAGGTCATACAGAATTGAGGGATTCAGGGATACATTTAAAGAGGCTCCAAAGTTACTCAAACTATAAACGCAGATCAAGAGAAACACATTTTTCTCAGTACCTAAAAAATAGCCGGGTATGTAACATAAGAGGATCTTCTATCTCTAAATGGCACCAAAGAGAGCAGCTGCATATAACGTTACTTGTTGTAATACTGAACACATATACTATATTCATTTCTATCATTTTGTATATATAGACAGCTTTTTATATGCATTTTTCTTAATTACATAACTCATGAAATGTAATGAAACTTAAAGTTGTAGTTAGTGCTAATGTTGATTAAAACTGGTGTTTGGCCGTTTGGGTTTGTTTGGGGATTTTTTATTTTTATTTTTATTTTTCAGCAGTTACTTGAACCTTGTTTCCATTGGGTTGTAAAATCTGATGATGTTTACAGAATTGTTTTAATTGGTTTTGGAGGTTTCCCTACCCCCTGCCACAAGAAATAGAGCACATGCAGAGCAGCGAAGCATGTGTTGGGGATGAAGTGTCCGCTTCTGTTGGCACCAAGGCATTGATGGTGACATGCACATTCCCTTCTGTTTACATTATTGAGCTACAAACGCTTAGCATGTACCTCTCTAATTTCTTGTCCCTTAACCTGTTGCTGTCAGCTTTACTGTGAGAATCTTAAATCTTTCTGAACTGCAAATATTTACAATTATTAAAATAACACAGAAAGCAGCAGTAGTCCTGCTGGTAAACTGCCCCTCCCTCCTCCCACCTGAATTAAACATCCCTGGGTTCCCTGCAGTTCTTCTGTATTTGCCATCAAGGGTCATCAACAGCTGCACTAATCACAGTTTCCCCGCTGTTCTACTTCCACAGTTATTTTTAATTTGCTGCCTAAACTTGTACTGAACTGTATTTAAGTTTGAGATTAAATGTAAAAGATGTGTAATGACACATTTACTGTATTTTTTTGTATGTTGCAGATAGGACTAGTCCTATGCACAGAGAAAACATGTTGCCATTTACAGTTTAATACTTGAAGCAATTTTTTAAAATGGGCTTTTATAAATGAATTAAATACAAAACACATTACTTTGCCTAGAAGTTCCTTCATGTTTTAATTGCATTGTGCAGTTTGCTCATGTATACTTCTCCATGTTATCTCAAACCATTTATGAGCATTAAAAGTGCATTTAAGATTTTGTACATCAGTGTTCAGACCTGTTGATACTTCTCTGAAGTATAATTAATGCTTAAATAAAAAGTTGTACCATCTTAGGCCTCTTTTCAAGAAAAGTGATAAAATATTAATGTATTTGACACACAACTTCCATCAGTGAATGCAACATTGACTTAATAAAAGTATGGAAATAATCTGAGAAGTGCTTACTTGTGGCATGTGTGTATCAAATGAACAGGAACTGCTGCGTACCTGGGAAGCATTCTGTCTGTTGGTGGGAGTAAGTTATTGCAGCTAAAGTGTAAAAACTTAAGATTATACTCACTCCTGACATGCATTCCAGATCACTTGGTCTTGACAGGAGAAATAAAAATCTCAGCGTGTGCTGATAATGTTCCCTCAGGACACTAAGGGTTACCTAGAAATCAGGCTGCTGCTCAAACAACAATCAGCAGTGTTCAGTCAGAACTCAGCTGCTAAGTGCGGGCAGTAACAGGTAAATTGACAGTGCCATTATAACTTTGATGCTATTTCCAGAAAGTTTAAGAAAAGGAACATTTTATAATCTTCCCTCAGTTGCAGCCTCTTCCGTGAGTAACTTTGTAACTCCAGTTCATCTGATCCTTGGAAAGCTACATCAAGCAGCTTTCCTGTATCCGGAATACTGATTTATTAGTATTGGAAATAGCCCCTCACAGAGCAAAGAGAGGAGTAACAGCCGTCTGATCTGCACAAGCAGATCATCCTTTTTAACACAGCCAGTGTGTTCTAGCTTTCAAAAAAAAAAGTGACGCTATGGATCTAGTTTGAATCACTACTGCAGCTGGTAACTCGCCCTTCTATGTAAAACCCGTGAAGCCAAGGAAAGGGCTGTCTTCTCCTAATGAGACAATAACAAAACACTGTTCTGTAGGATCATTTTTAATGTAAGTTTTCGTATACCATAGCAAAGTGTCACTTGTCATCTGCCCTTGCTACCCTGTATGACAAAGCTGCAGCACAGGCACAATCACACCTCTCCTGGTAGCATCCCACAGGTGCCAAACAATGACACTGTTACTCAGGACATCCAATTCTTGGAGACATTTAAGTGGTTCAGATGATCGCTCATGTATCTGTGCTTGGGGAACTTGGATGACAGCTGGGCTCTGAAAGCCTCCCACTTGGCTTGCCTCCCTTCCTTGTTGTGGTTGTGCTCCTCCTCCCGCGTCAGGTAAGGGCGGCTCAGCCAGTACTCATTCTCTGCTTCGATTTCCAGCCTTCGGATCATTGCCTGCTTCATGAACGTGGTAACTACTCTTGGCCGGCGGTATTTTCCAATCCATTGTTTGCCAGGAATTCTCTTCCGGAGTAAGACTGTTGTTAAAAACATTGCACCTTAAAATGGAAATGAAAGAAATGAAACACTCACTGCTTAGGGACAAAAACCGCTATGGACAGCAGGCAGTACAACAGCAGAAATACAGAACTTAAGACCAGGGAAGAGAAACTGCAACTTTTATGTCACTGAAGAGTTACTGAGTGATCCTTAACGGTGAGATCGAAGCACGTCCTCCTAAGTTGTTCCCGAGGCACCCGGCCAGGCCCTTAGGAAAGGTGTTCATTTCTCTCCTCGGCGCTGCAGGCAGCAGCTGCACCTCCTGGAGCCTGGGTTTCACTACGGCCTCCCCTCAGCGTTAGGCTCCCGCCTACAGTAGCTCTGAGCCCCGGCCGTGCCTCACTCCGAGGGCGTTCCCCACCCAACGCCGCAGCCGGGCTGGAGCTCGACGCTGCCAGAGCCGCCCCATCCCGACAGAGCCACCCGCTGTGCAGCCCCGCCGCGGCCCTCGGTGCTCCCCTGGCACCCACCAGTTCCAGGCGGGCTTCAGCCCTGAGGAGAAGATCCCCCACCAGAGCTGTTTCCCCGCACCGCGGCGAAGAAGCCCCAGCAGGCAGCGCGGCGCGCACCCCGCCCGCTGTCCTCCCGCGGAGGTCCTGCAGGCAGCAAGATGGCGGCGGGCCGTGCCGCCACTTCTCGCGAGATCTCGCGGGCCAATGGGGCGCGCGCGCTGCGGCCGTTCGAAGGCCGCGGCGGGCGGGCGGGCGGCAGCGGAGTTGTTCGGAGCGTCGCTGGCTGCAGCCGTTCGAGGCGGCTCTCGGTGCGGGATGCTGGCGCCGCGCGGCCTCTCTGGTTCCTCTTCCTCGCGGGCGGTGGACTTGTCGAGGGGCTTTTTCGGCAAGCTGCGCTCGTTGGCCCTCACGCTGGAGAAGGAGGCGAAGCAGCTGGAGCGGGCGCTGCACGGAGAAGACACGGGTGAGCTCGGCGCCGCCTCCCGCCGCGGGGCCGAACGGCAGCGAGGGAACGGGCGGCCCTGGGCGCTGCGGGGCCCCACTGGGCCGCTCC